>VWZW01006492.1:490256-592756 GCA_013397115.1 Edolisoma coerulescens | reverse complement strand
TTCTTTTTAAATGTAGCCAGATTGCCAAGGCAAAAGAATGCTTGAAAACTACAACCAATTTTCTCAAAAAGGGTACATCAGAATAAAGCTGCATTTTTTTATATAGCATGCCAAAATGGGACCTTGCTGAAGACCTACACAGTGCATAATTTCCTTTAAGTTCCTTTAAGCAGTCTTGTGTTATGAGTACAATTAAAAGTCCATCAGTATCCCAAGTACTCGTGCATTATCTACCCTGCCACACTTCGCTAATGCGTCTTATCGTTTAGGTTGTTAATACTGTTCAGTGTAAAGACAGTCTTTCTGAGGTAGACTGTTCAAGTTCAAGGACAAGTCTTTTTCTTACGAAATGCATGACATTCAAAAAAAGACAACAAATAAATACTACATGTACAATATGTAGCAATGAGGTAGAAATGGTTTTAAAGAACAAATGTCTGAACGCACATCTGATGAAAAATATTTTTTAAAAGGAAATGAAAAGCCTCTAGCAATCGCATATAAACCACAAGAACAAAAACAAAACAAAAAGAAAAAAAAATAAAAATGAACCACACAAAGTTTAGGTTTGGAAATAAACTTTTGCTTCTTTTTCTATTATAAAACAACAAGAAGGAATGAATGTGCTCCCAACCTTGGTGTAGTACAGAACCATTTTATAAATATTTAACATTCTATAGGACTGATTCATATATTCTCACACAACTCTGTGGCAAGGCTGACCCATACTGCCGACATTCTACATATCACTGAGACAGGGAGGTGAAATTTTCCTGCTTTCAGTCTAATTGTCTTTGACAATTGCAGTGCCTAGTGCTACACTGCTTGTGTTGTATTTAAAAACAGGGGAAAGAGTAGAGACTTGTTCATTAAAGATGCAGTATCCCTGGTTCACAAAAATGCATCTGGCAGGTTCAAAATCGAATGTCAACCAAAGGTCCTTGCAGAGTGTGAGCTTCAGTTCATGTATTGGTTAGTCACCAGCACAGCTGGGCTTTTTTTGAATTCTGAAATACTAATATCTCCATGTTTACTAATGTGCTTCATATAAATCTGCAGACAATTAAATGACTTTTCCTTTTTTTTTTTCTTTTTTTCTTTTTTAAGTAAAGAGACAAAGCTATTTTTTGGACATGGTGTGTATGCACATATAAATATTATATACACACATGCACACATACAAGATGGAAAGGAGTTAGTGCTGTGAGGACAAGGTTAGCTTTCAGAGCTGATGATGAAAACCAACAGATATAGATTATTATACATCAGAGGGATGACTTTTCTAACAAGGGCAGAAATCAGGAGTAATTCCTTTAAGTCAAAAGGGTTATACCACCTTCAAACTGGTGTAAGTGAAAGCGTAGGAGGCCCTACAACTTTTGGTGGCCTTGTTTTGTGACAAAGTGTATCCTTCAGATCTGAGTAATACACTCTCCCTTGTGATGGAGTGCTTGAGAAAAAAATGCAGGGGGATTGTAAGAACAGCCCTTTACCTGAAGTCATTTGTATTTGCAGACAGTGAAAACCCTGGTCATATCCCCAAATTTGCTTTCAATGTATTAACACCTTGATGCAGGAATTAATTTGCAACTCTTTAACCATTCGATCCCCTAAAGAAACACCCTATGAAAACCCACCTCAATATGACCTTGTACCATTTTACAGAGCACAGCCTCCAAATAGCTAGTAAAGACACCCAGATGGTGTTTGGCCTATGTATTTTAGTCAGATGGTTGATTTTCCCCTTGGTAGGTTTGTAATGCTCAAGAAAACATTTTGAAATCTCTCTGCATTTGAGTAGAATACAGACTGACTAATAGATAAATAATCCATGTGAAAGTAAATAGCCTTAAAGTAAACTGCCTTCACATTCCATTGATCAGCTCAGTCAGCAAACTTTTATATATTGTCACTAATGTTCTAAATATTTTGAAGAGAAACATGCCAGAAGTATAGAGTATTTCCATTTCTGTCTCACATAAGGTCATCATGAACTCCTCCTTGAATTGATATTGATCCTTCAGCTTGCAGGAATATTCCTCCAATTTATTTTACTTTTGTTCCTATAGGATTGTTACTGAAGGTACAAGGAAGAAAAGGAGCTGATACAGAATGGAACCCACACATAAAAATATGACATAAAGCATCTGTAGTGATAGGCTGACACAGCAGATGCTCTTTAACCATTTCAGGTTCCTTAAAATTCAGGGTTGTGCCAGCGGCAGGAAGCCTCAGCCAAGCACCCGGGCATTTCTGTGGCAGCAGCCCCCAGCTTTGCCCAATTGCAAAAGACAACAAACAGCTTTCTACCATGGAAATGTCTAAGACCAGCAAATATTTCATCCTGAAAACACCATTAAAACATATTTTTTTCTCTCTTCTCAAAAACAATCCTACCCTTTGGGACCCGCTCAAGTTCAGGATACTGCTTCAGCCTTCCTGGATTTTCCGTGACTAGAAGGCTGCTGAGAGGGGTGAAGGACCAGCAGCATGCCAAAACCTGCTCACTAGGGACAAAACAGGGACTGAATGTGAGAGAAGGAAGGAAAGCAATAAGAAGGACAGGACATGGCAGGGGGTTTAGTCGGCTCAGCCCTGAATTCCATCAAAGGAGTGGCCAGAAACCAATTTGGAGAAGGGTTGAGGTGCCTCCTGTTAGCAGTTCCTGGCCAAGCTCTCACAAAATTTGACAGGCACCCTCCCAAAGCGATACCAAGGACAGGTGCTGGTAAGGAAGGATTTGGGTAACAATCTGGCTCTGTTTTCCTCTCCTTACAGCAGCCGCGATATAATGAAGTCTTCCACTTCTGCTGCCCCAAAACTGAATTGAGACCTGGAGAATGTGAGCATGTGTGTGTGGAACCTGCATTTTCACACCATTTCAGTTTCTGCCTGCTTCTCACTTTGGTTAACATTTGAAAAATCCATTTCCCAGAGTGACTTTTTAAAGAGAATGACTTAAAGCTGGAAGCCAAAGGGACTGTCTATAATTTTGTTTGCTTTTGGTTTTGCTACAGGATAAAAAGAGGGGGAAAAACCACTCAGTGCGTAGTTTTCATTTTACAAACTGCAGAAAATCCGTTAGGAGTATAGTAGGGAGAAACAGTTTATCAAAACTTGTCTGAGCCTTTTAAATGAGCACAGCTCAATGGCAGATATGAAAGGCAATGTCTAAGACAGAAATTGGGTCAGCGATCTGCAACAGTGTACTTGCCAGTGTGATCAGTGTGAACCTACAGCTAATGGGGACATCAGCATCTCCCAAATACAAGGATGGTGGAATGACCGGGGTGAAGAAGCAGCCTGTGGAGGTTTGGGGAAGCAGAAAGACTGGGTCATAACAAGGATCATAGACTGTAATTGCTGTTGAAAAGAAAAAGAAAAAAAAAAGAAGAAAAGCAGGTGATGTACTTAAGTCTTACTTTCTATATCCTTAATGAAAGGCACTGTTTTTAAAATGGTACTTTTATGCTTAAAACATAAAGTTTTAGATAGACAAAATGTTTGCCAGGAATCCATCTTAAATTAGATTTTGGTTTATTTGCTCTGTTTTTAGCATGTTCTATCTAAATATATATATATATATCTTAAAAGAAAAATAAAGAAAAGTAATAATCAAGAGTCATAAATTTCCAGCAATATCACAAAATCCCTCATTAGCTTTCTGAATGCTAAATGTCTCCATTGATTTAACAAAACGGACAAGGTCTGTACAATTTTTGAGAAGACAAACATGACCTAGTAACAGATTGGTATCTCTCTTCTTGGGGCTTTTCAGTGCATTTATTTAATGGTCTTGACGTACATTACTTAAGAGAAACATTAAATGCCAGTGCTTTGCAACAGTTTTGTTACTGTTTCTTTAAAGTAAACAAACAAAAAATACATTCAAAAAAGCAAGGCTGTTTTGTTCATGTGATGGCAGAGGCTTTGGGCAGCTGCAACACGCACTGCTCTTGCTCAGAGACATTACCCAACATCAGTCAGCTGTCACCAAAAGAGTTGCACGGAAAGCATTAAAGGATAAAAAGAAAGGGGGGCTGGGGTGGGGGAGAACTGAGCAAAATGCCACACATGCCAGCTAGTCTTTCCAGAAGGAAGACATCAGAATATGTATATTTGGGGGAGGAAAAGGAGGGGGTAAAGAGCACTAACACAGAGAAAAACTTGACTTCAGGGGAAAAAACAGCAGCTCTCTGAAACTTGTTTAGCAGGTTTGCATTCCTAATGTAATCTGACTTGTGTTGGTGGTGTTTTTTGCCCTATTTCTTACTTTGCTTTCCAAGAGAAACGTAACAAAACTGAGGTAGAAATAATGGTGGGCACACTTCAGCCTGAAAGATTTCTAATGGATGCTAAATGAAGATTGCATTAAGGACAATGAAGCCATACGTACACAACAAAAACTCAACTTTACAGTTTGGGAAGGGAAGTAAATGTACTTTGAGGGTTCAGTTTTGCTTTGTTATTTGTACTGTTTGTTTGGTCACAGTCCACTGCACTGCCATAAACAGCTCTGCAACCCATAGCTCTGCCAGCGACCTACACTGATTCCACTCCCTACAGCTTCACCAAAATAGCCTCAAAACTACGACTAGAGCCATGCAACAAAGGCCAGCCGTCACAGCTTAAGGTAATTTGCCTCTCAGAATCCTACCAAATCTTACATTTGACTGTTTCAGATGCTAACATAAACCGATTAAGTGGCTCTTTCATTCATCTATGCACCTTCTAAAGACTGTATCACATTATTATCAAGGAGCAATATGCTGAAAACTCTTACAGTTTACCAACAAGAAAAATCGTTCTGCTCTGGTTTGATGTGACAAATTGGCAAAAGAACCATTCCTGAACACTGGGAAATGCTTCTGTTTCTATTTTTAAAAACTGTAAAGCTTCAGTCATATCACACTTTAGTTTTTTCCTGGATACATTCAAAATAATTTTCCTTGCCATATTCCAATTGTTGAGGTAAACATACATATTTAATATAAAGTAACATTGAAGCCTAGCCTATAACTCTCAGCAGTACATAGTGCTTTCAACACATTCCTTTGAGGTACTGTACAAATCACAATCACTTTCCTGAGTTTTTGCAGACAGAACATTAAAAGAAATGAACTGCAGAAATTAAGGTCCAGATTACCATTACCCTGTTTTACCTGTTCTTAGTTTAACACCACAGAACAGACAGGATTGAGGAATACTGTTGCTCTTAGAATAGCAAAAATCTGGCTCTCTTTCGCAACACAACCGTTCATCTCTTTAGTCCAATAATGTTTGAAGTTAAAGCTCTTTATATTAGCACATGCCACCAATGTAATTGTGAGGCAAACAAAAAATAAAGCACCACTTCAGGCACTTGACAGCAACTAAATCTCAAGAACAGCAGAATGGAATCAACACACAGGGTTCATGTCCTTCTGAAATCAACCCACTTGCACCTTGCTCCTTGGTGAGTATTGTCTAGCTTGAACAGAACTGAGCATCAACGTGCGCTTTCTGTCACGTGTGGCTTTTTCAGATCAGCAGCTCTTGTTTGATGCACTTTTCCTTCAAGTATACCCTGGCTCTTTAGAGGCAAGGTAAATTGTAGTCTTCCCAGTACCCTTTGCAATTTTAACACTACTGAAAAGGGTTCTCTACCCCTATGTAGCAGATTCTGTGTGTGCCAACATTCATTACATTTTTTTTTAAGTAGCATCACTGACTGCAACCAAACATTTTGTTCCATTCAACATATGTATCAAGCTCTTTTTGAGATATGCTAGGCTGTATCTTGCAGAAAGCATTTTCAAAGTCTTGATATGTAACTGGCCTCAACTGGCTGGGCATAATGGCTGAAAGGTCTGTGGCTGGCATGGCATGGAGTGGGCCCACCACGGCTTCCTGACACAAGTGAGCCACATCTAGTCCAGAAAAGCCTTCTGTGCGCTGGACAAGCAGTGCAACCTCCTTGTCATTGAGACAGTAATTGTGCTGTGAGAGCAGTTGTACTATTATCTGGTGTCTCGCTGTGCTGTCAGGAAGTGGGATTAGAAGTCGTTTCATGAAGTACCTTCGAAGAGATTCATCAATTTCTTCTGGTTTACTCGTGGCGCAAATTACTACTATTTGGTCCTCAGCAGAAGTCAGTACAGTGTCCAGCTGCATAAGGAACTCGGTTCTCATCCGACTTACTGGACTATGTTCTTCACTCACTTGAGAGGAAAGGAGCATATCAATGTCACTAACAAAAATCACCGAGGGTTGGCGACACCTTGCCACGAGGAAGGAGGCATGGACAACTTTTTCTCCTTCCCCTAACCACTTTGTGACAAGGCCAGAACCAGTGATTTTGAAAAACGTGGCCCCCAGCTGACTAGCTATACATCTGCCCATTAATGTTTTGCCTGTTCCCCGAGGTCCAAATAAAAGGATGCTCCGAGGTAGAGCAGTCAGTCCATTGAATGCATCTGACCTCAATACTGGCCATAAAACCTCCTCCTTAATGACGGCCTTTACTAGATCTAGGCCAGCAATGTCGCTCCAGTCCACGGGAGGTCCTTGGTTGATAATCTCATTGGTAACAAGGTCAATGAGGTGTGTGTCAGTATTCTTCAGTTGCTCGTCCACAGAGTGGTTGGATGAGGTAGCTGCACGAAGTCCCGGGCCTTGCATTGGGTGAGGGAGGAGCTGCCTGTGCTCGTCACCATGCTCATTCATTACTGGGGAGCTATACTTCCCAAACGAGTCACTCGATCTCGAACCCAGTGAGTTTTTAGCAGTACTATAGGATGGGGGTGTTAGAGCCCTACTGGACTGGCTACTGAATTTCCTTTGCTGCTCAGAGGACATTAGCTGCTTTGTTGGCTTAAATGCTAAGGATGATGTTTCAGCACTTCTGTCAAAACCATTCCCTCTGTTTGCATTTGAAATGCTGTTGTCTGGCATTCGATACATTGGACTCTGTGTAGATCTCTGTTGGCCATAGCTGTAATTTCCATAACTGGAGTCCATTTCTCCTTGCCCTGCCATGTAGAAAGCTTTCCTTTTGAGAGAGCTGGCTGAACTGTTTGTCAGGGCAGACGGCGCAATTGGCGTCAGACCGTGGCCCTGATAGGAGTAGCTGGGGACAGTGGTTGGGGGCAGAGGGGTTGGAGCAGGGATTCCTGAAGGCAGGTAAGCCGAGGGTGGCGGGGCACCCCCAGGGCTGTACCCAGGGCCAACAGCGGTTTGAGGAGGATAACTGGCGGAAGGGTAGCTGTAACTGGAGAGGTTGGAGGTCCCGTTGTAGCCAGGGACAAGGGCTGGTGGTGGCGGTGGCGGTGGGGGCTGTAGAAGTCCCGAGCTATGCAGGGGGGATGGATGAGGGGACGGAAGTGCAGGTGCCGGCTGGCCGCTGTAACTGGTATGCAAGTACGAGCCGTTGTATCCTGTGGCATATTCCTGAGATGGGAGCCCTGAATGAAGACTGGGAACGGTGTGACTTCCACAGGTGCTGCTGGAGTAACTGGGTTCAGCCAGGTTACTGGCCACCCCAGGAGAGCTCCCGATGCTGGCTGAGACATCTGCGGGAGGGAGGGCTGCACTTACCCCAGCTTTGCTGGCAGTGATGACATCTGGGACACAGTTCATGGGATACACACTCTCCGAGTTCAGGGATGGCTGCCAAGGCTCACTTTCATTCTTCCGACCATTCACCAGCCCCGAGGGAGCTTCAGAGTAATTGCTGAGAATAGGTCGCTCGGCTGGGCCTTCCAAAATCCCAGAATATTTTTCTGCATACTTTTTCAGAAGGTTGGAGGCCGTCAGAGCTGAGATGTCGTCGTTGGCCCAGGCGTACTGGTAGGTGCGCTGCAGGTGCCCCCGGTAGGCTTCCACCTTGTGGGCTGGGGACCGCGTGGTTGAAGTGATATCGAAGTGCTGTTCTGGCCACTGGGCATGCTCCGGCGTCCACTGCATCTTCAAGCCTAGGGCAGTAGGAAACAACAAAGTTAACAGTGACCTCAGCTTTTTCCACGCATTTTTAAATGAGTTCTCAAACATACAGCCTGTGAACTTCTTCAGCTCTCTGAAATACCGTACTTATCACCACCAGTCCTTAGGGAAAGAAAATGTAATGTCTTTAAGAAGCGGTATGGTTGGTTTGTTACAGGCACATACACGCAGAGCCAAATTTTTTGCCAATTCAGTAGGGGGTCAATTTTTTGTTTAAAAAATATAGGTAATGCTACAGCTCTCAAAGTAATTAAATAAAACTCAGTATATTTTAAATACTCTGAGTGGAGATTTACTGTTAACATACAAGGCATCCAACTGCTCTGTCCTCTTTCATCACTGTTTCAGTTTTATATTTTAACCAATATAAAAAAATGAGACACAGCTGACAGATCACATCTAGGATACCTCTCTTATTTGGTACTGAACACCTAGTTAGCAGAGTATAATGCACCCTGCGCAGAACAATATGACACAGACATAGCAGGTCATTCCATAATCCAACTCTCATCTAAAGTGGTCCACGACAGTTTCAAATCTGCTTCGTGGAGTGCAGCAAAGCAATCTCCCAGGCAGCGCTCTGTCGCTTTCATCACACAAAGCCTACAACTCGGTATGAATTACAACTGGCTCCTTTCTGCCTCTCAGTTCTGTTGTTGAGGGTCTGGAAAAAAAAAAACAAGCATGACTTGTCGGTCTCCTTGCTTGCTTTCTCTTCTCCCCCTCTGCTTCACAGCCTCCAGGGTACAAAGAAAGAGGGTTAAAGAAAAAAAATAAAGGAAAAAAAAAGATGAAGAAAAGAAAAAAGAAATGAAGCCAAGTCTCTAAAAGTTCTGTGGCTTCCACAGCTAGCTATAAAAAAACCCCCAGAATAAACAATACAAAACCAAAACCAAACCTATCATAAAAAAAAAAAAAAGAAAAAAATGCGTACATCATATTTAAGCAATTAATCTTTTAATAATGTGATGTGAATTATCCCTCCTCTTCGTAATCCACTGCAATAGGTAAGAGCAATTTACAAGCGTTGAGATAACCCCCTCCAACTTGTACCTATGCACGGTAGACACATTGCTGGGTTTTGTACAGCTGTATCAAATAGACCTCCTTAATCTCTCTCGTATTACCAAAAGTGATTTTTGCAAACAGTCTTGTGCCCTCTGGCACAGATTCCCTGATAAGGAGGAGGCCTAGTCGAAATGAAGCATCTGTGGCACTAGCTCCCCTCTGAATTACTGCAGTCTATTTTGACAGCTTCTACCCCCTCCTGTTTCTCTCCCCAACCCCTTTAGCTCTTCATTGCCTGACTCTGGCATCTGACATGGCCAGCTTAGCCTCACTGAGCTAAACCTAACACAGCACACAGTTTGGTAACAGAATGGCATGTTTATTCCCTTCTGACTCCCTCTTCCTTGTTTGCAAAACCACTGCACCAGACACTGGAAGTTAATTAGCAGGATGATGCTGTGCTAATTGTGTTAATTTACAAGGTTTTAGTCAAAGAGAGTCATGCCAGGGCTGGCACTGCTGTCATGCTTCCGACTTAATGATTAAGAAATACTGAAAACAAGGTGGGAAGGATTGCAGTAATTACACAATAAATGAATAAAGCAACAGATTCATTTGCAATTATATTTTATTGTGGTTGCACTAATTTGCATTTGGATTCTTCTTTTTTTTTCTTTTTTGGATTCATGTATTTGCAAATAACCAAATCATTTAAATTTAGGCTGAAAATGGCAAAGTACCTCTAATTGAGCCTTATATTTTATTACTACAACTATTGCAAATCTCACTCCCCCCCGAGTGTGCCATTGATTACTTGTGGATTTTTTTCTTCCTGAGCATTCTCTTTCTCTCTCATTTTTCAAACACTTTGACAACTTGATAAAAATGTCTGTTAACAATTATACAGTTATCCTAGAAAAGTTAATTCAGAGAAGTGCTTTTGACAAATGCAGCTTTGAGACTGAGGTTTTGTCAGATTTATTTCTATCATTTAGCTTTAATACAATATTTTTTGTTAATTTTTTCTGATGTTTCAACCATTGTCTTTCAGAGGGAGCAAGTATATCATGAAATTGGGAGAAATTATAGAAATCATGTATTTAAATAATTGCATTTAAAAAAATGCAATTTTAATGAGAACTATCAGAAGTTTCCAGAAATCACACTGTTAAATTCTGCTGGAAATCTGAAGAGTAAATCATCAAGAGCCAACTACAAGTAATCAGTATCTGAAATTATTCTAATGCCATAAGAAATACCACAAGCTTTTTTAAAAGCCGAAAATATTAATGTTCCTGTAACACAGAACTGCATGACAGCATACAAGTTCACTGCCCCATTAAAAAAAAAGTCAAACAAAACAAACAAACAAACAAAACCTATCTGTGTTCTGCAATGTTTTGCTTATAAGGTTACCAAAACACTGAAAGCTTCTGTTACAGAGAGGCAGAAAAACTTGAGTAGGTTGATGTTTCACTAGATACTAATGAACAGATGCCATGGGAAAGACTCTGCAAAGAATGCACTAAAGCAGCAGTGAAACTTTGGAAAAAGAAGGCAAAATAGACATGGATGGAGACGAGAACCTGACAGGGCTGTACTTGTACTGTAGTTAATGAATATGCTTTTGACACATTGTTTTTAACTGCTTCTAAAAGAAAGCCTATTCAATTTAAAGAGATAAAAGAATGCGCTGGGTCAGAGCTCAACAACATATATCACACACGACCTACTTCGTAAGCTTTTCAAAATACCTTTCACAAATACTTAGAAAATTTCATCAGTTGGTCTTTTTTATTTAGAACAGATCATGTGTTTTTAAAATAAAATAATTAAATTTATAGTCATAGTGGGGAGGTATTTAGATTGTGTAAAAATTAAATTCTTTGAATTTTATTTGTCTAGATTAATTTCTTTTCCTTATTATGAGGCTGCAAAAGAATGTCAGAAAATCTAAATTACCCATTATAAGAGGAGGGAAAAATCACATCATCAGCATTCGTTACTTAGAATAATTGCTAGATAGACCAGTGGTTTCAGACTGTCATGCTATCTTTGGAGATGCTCACTGAACAATAATTGAAAGTTTATTTATTGATGCATATTAAATACCAGGGCATTTAACAAAGGCAGTAAAGGCAGGATTAGGCTTTAAATAGATAAGCTTAAGAGAACAGGACTGTTCTCATCCCATGAAACATGAGCATTTATTCCAGCACATTGCAATCATTAGTGTTATTTGGAAGCATAGGTTAATAGTTAACCATAAGCATATTTTTTGCATTAGTAAGCAGTGAAGAAATCTGAATTTACATGAAGTCTGCTGGAATGGTCTGGACTGGGGGGCACAAAGAGCCATTTCCTCAAATTGATATTAATTAAAAAAGCAGAAAACTTTTGCTAGGTTTGACTCTATTTGATAATAGTTCACAAACTGTTTGACAAAAGTCAAATGTCTGATTTGGGAGAAAAAAAGAAGAAGCAGCTGTTGTACTTTTTAATTATGCAAACATTCCCCTTCCCTCTGCCCACCCTCAGCCTCAAATTGCTTAACATTTGAAGCCACTTCCTCTCCATATTTCAACTTGTATTTTATTAATTGCTTTTTGTTTGAGCTGATACATCTTTCTGCATTTCTTTTGTTAGGAATTCAAATGCTGATAGAAACATCTAAAATCAGGTAAATCAGGGCATATTTAGAGGTTGCATTTTTTTATTTTAGTGTAATTTAAACTCTGACATAAACCACAGTCCTGCAGATAGTGTATCTGGTTAATAACTTTCTGAAAATCCAGAAGCAATGCAAGGCTGAATGTATTTTTTAAAAAAAAAATCTTTCCTAACTTAGGAATCCTCTGAACTATCGACATTTTTGAACTGTGTAAAGTGTGCTGGTATGGGCTGTAAAAGGCAAAAGGAAAGGATTCTGTTCTTTAAGTACAGGTATGTACTTATCGGAGAATTGCTTTTAAGATAAATTTAATACATTATATAGAGAGGCAGTGTAGGCTTTTTTAGCAGTATCTATTTTTCCTTGTCCTGACAGCCTTGCTATACATCCCTGCTCCATAACTCTTACAGTTGGATCTATCTGGATTACATTTAAAGTAATTATAGTCAACAATTTCGTTATGGAATTACTTCAAACTAAGTGTTTGACCATATTTCCCCTTCTAATATTGTGCACTTAGCCTGAAAACGGAAAGTCTAATACACGATACTTCATCAGTTGCACATATAATAATTCCATATGGCCGAAAGCCACTTATATATTCAGATACATGAATTAAAATTAAAAACAAACTAAAAACCAACCAAAAACTAAAAAAATGCCAGAGTTATGAAAAAATAACATTGCAATCTGAACACAAAAAGGAACAAGCAACATCCTACACATCCTCACTGTCCAACAGGGCCTGATCCTGCTGGGAGCTTGGATGAGTTTGTGCATACAAAGAACCCCCCAGTGCTGGTGCCCTCAGTATCAGGTCAGAACTTCTCATCCCCTTACAGGATTATATCTGTCAAAAAAGATAAATAACTAGGCTTTGCTTTCAATTTAAATACAAGGGTTTCTGTTTCCAGGCATGGAAACACGGTCCAGAAATAGGACCACACTGGGTAAAACCACCACAAAGGATTTACAGTATCCCAACTCACCAACTTGCCTAGCAACAATGTGCTTTAGAGAAAGGATACTGGGACTTAAGTAAACCTTTCATCTATTCACACCTCTAATAAAACAATCTAACTAAAATTAAATCACATGCAGCTGTGGATTTCTGAAGAGATTGCATTGCACTTCCAGAGATGCTGGTGAAAAAAACCTAAATATCCCAAAGCTGCTGTGCACAAGGCACTAGAAACAGGGTAGTACACCAACCTTCCCAACCAGCTACCAAAGTTTCAGTTTGGATCGGGGCCTTCAACTGTTCCTTCAACATACCTGAGGCAAAAGAAAATAATTCTTCTCTTCTTGTGGTCTCTCTTTTCCTGCCCCGTTCACCCTGCAGTGCATAGGTCCTACCTAGCACACATCTGCAGCTTTCTTTGCAAGCATCAGGAGCTCAAGCAGGTTCTTAACTTTAGGCCTGTCATTAAATATGATCTGAGCAACGGCCTAATGCGCGGTTGAAAAGGGCTGCACTGCACCAGGGGTGAACAAGTAAACAGATGCTTCTGCTAAGTGTCCATAGCACACTGCTGCAAGGTAGGAAAGAACTCCAAAGCCACAGCTCTAAGTACCACCAACCATTTTCTCTCTAGACTTTAAAATGGATGTGAACTTCATTTCTTTGGATTGCTTACACATTTAGCCTAGGACCCCAAACACTGTCCCTGCCCACTGAACTACTACCCTCAGCCCTGTCCCCAGTTATCCAAGACACTGAGTATTTACACAACAGACCACAATGATTTTAGCCAAGGGTTTGCTTCTTGTGGACATACGGAGATTGGCTCTGCCAAAAGAGCTATCGACTTGAATAGGGGCCTTATTGGAAACATGCCAGCATACCTCAAACCCCTTATTTCAGTGAGGGCTGAAGGTGTTAGTACCTTGAGGATCAGGCCCTAAAGCCACATTTTAAAGTCCTTCTTAAGTATGGGGCAGAGCTGAATAAATGAGTCATGCTGTAACCGCTGTGCAAGATGTAGGACACACAACTCCCTGGATTTGTACTAAATCTGATAATATTTTATAAGACTGTATACTGTCATATGTCCTGTAATAATAAAAATTAATTCAAGATAAAACAATTCTTTTACACTCAATTTTTTATTAATAAGCATAATTTCAGCTGTTTGAAGATAGTGCAACTGATCTCTCTTAATTGGAAACAGAAGGGATTTTGAAGAGTGGATTGAGCTAATTATGTTTTGCAGGGGGAAAAAAAAAAAAAAGGAAAGAAAATGATTCCCACATTTATTTTCTAATTACTCAGTGAAGACCTCTGCTCTAGTCCATGAGGAACTCCTTTGACGTCAAAGGACTCGGTGGGAGGATGAGCCTCCAACTGAGATGCCCAGCTGTACAGTCCCAACTTTGTAAGCTTCTTTCAGTAAGCGGCAGCCACAAACTCACAAAAACAGGCCTGGAAAGTGCTCTCAGCATTTTCTTGGTAGGGGTCTGTTCTCCCTCTTATTATATATGCATGCCCTGCGCATCAGTGGGAGCAAGCTGTTGGCAGGGTATTTACAATGATTTCCATCTAGCAAGGATAGTGAAAGCATTTCAATCTTTAAAACAAAACACTTAGATCATGAGTAATATGGAGGATTACATATATGTCAACAGCACTTAAAGACAAAAGTGGTACGAAAAATGCAACATATTTTATGCGAGCCTGGACCAGTTAAAAACGAAATTCCAGACATGAAATCTCAAAGTGATACACCCCAATTATCTAACTTAAATATTGTCAAATGATTATTCTTTTAAAATCACACTTTCACACCTTACAACAGCAAATTGCAATACATCTACAGCAAATGAGTTCTCTTACTACAAGCTCCCGCCCTGCCATTTACATAAAGCAGCCTTTGATGGTCACAAAGACATTTCTGGCTAAACAGCCTTT
The DNA here is from genome assembly GCA_013397115.1 of Edolisoma coerulescens. Classification (NCBI taxonomy): domain Eukaryota; kingdom Metazoa; phylum Chordata; class Aves; order Passeriformes; family Campephagidae; genus Edolisoma; species Edolisoma coerulescens. The sequence continues at coordinate 578,189 of VWZW01006492.1, read as the reverse complement.
AGAAGATCCATTAGCTTCAAAGGCCTTAAGAAACAGAAATAAGGAGAAATAATAGTCAAGCAAGCAAAGGGAAACTATGTCCAGAGATGACACTGGCATATTTTGCCAGCAGAAGCAGCCCACAGACGTGGCTGGTAGGGACTGGAGCTATTACTGAGGCACTCCCGGGACCTCCCAGGACGCTGCCCACCTCGGAGGTGTTGGTTTCTCTGCAGCAGCAGTCCCTGACACAGAAACATTCTCAGTTCAGGGTGCCATCCTTGCCGTGTAATCACATTGATGCACAATCACTGTGTACCGTAAGTAAAACCATTTATGCACACGTGTGTTGGAACCCATCTCTGTAGAGAATTGGTCATATTTGTGATAAAATGCAGTTTATCTTTACAATATTTTATTATATCAGTCTGCCCTCACTATACTCATTTGCTCATAACACTTTTCTAAACCAACTACAAAACACACTAACGAAAACAATAATTAAATTCTCTTTTACTCTATTATGATTCTTCCTCTTGCTGGGATTTAAATTTTTAAGCTGTTTTTGTCAAGTAGCTCCGAACAGTACCATGTCTTTAAAGGACCTAGCATGCTTTGCCAATGCCAAATGAATAAGATCATAATAACTTCTGAGAGAATGCTCAAAAGAACAATAGCTGTAAACAAATGTAAGCATAACTAACATGAAAAAAATTACTTTTTGCAGTCCACTGAACACACACTTACAGCTATAATGTATTTTTAAAAGATTTAATATACCACATAATCTGCAATTAATGCCCATATAAACATAAAAATCAATAAAACTGCTGTAGGATAACTAGTGATTCTGAGAATTAGAATATTCACGTGATAAAATATAACAACGAATGAATACGAAGTTTGGCCACTTGGCACAAGTATTTATGCATATTTGAAAATGCAAAATATTTTAGACCTGGAGTGTGATTGCGCTCCCACCGAAGTGCTTATTTCAAGGCTCAAATAAACCCAACTGAAGCTTTTAGAAGTGCAGCAAAATGCATACTCTCTTTTTAAGCAACAAAATAGCAGAAGTAGCCTTTCATTTGGTTTCCCTTCAAGAAGTGGAGTTTGAGGCACATTTACCTTGAAAGAGCATAACACAAATCCTTAAAAGCAGAGCAGACAAAATACCTTCATGCTTTATCGTGTTTCTCACGTAATCAACTGAAGCAGGTGAAACACAAAACCCTGAACTTGTTTTTTAGCAAGTAAGTGAGAGGCAAAAGGAATAAATTTTCAGCACTAGGGAGCCTGTCATGGAACATTCGGATCTTGACTTAAACGCTTTTAGGAAAAAAACCCTTAATATCTGAAAATTACAATTGTGAAATATTGGATACTATTATTTTCCATTTCTGTTACTAATCATGTTTTAGTAAATTGTTTCCTTTTACTCTTTCATTCACACTTAGAATTACTGCTTTGGTTCCTTGCCATTAATAAAGCTTTTTGAAAACCTTTTTTTCATGTATCGTAAATCCATTAAGACAATTTCCTTCTTAAGCTCACTTCCTTTTGCCAAATGAAGATCATCAGGACATACCACACGTGTCCAAAGGGACAGCAGAGCTAATGAATATGTATGTTTTATGTCACAACAGAGCACTCCCCTTGTTCTGCAGTATCGACCTTCTCTTATGTGAGTAAATAACAGGTGAGCACTTGTGCACGAGGATAAATGGGGTTAAAACTGCCATACAGAGACATACTTTATTTGAACAAAGTGGGTGCACAATAAATAGAGATTTAACTGATGCTGAATTGTTCCAAAATGTTGGAAAATCACCTTGCTTTATAACACAAGACCAAGTTACACAGCAAGAGTTACTTAAAATATATTTCCTTTCAATTAACAGCAGCAGCACTCTGTATAAATTCCACTATACTATAATTTTAATATATTTTCCCCTCATCACATCTAAAATTAGGTATACCTACTAAAAAAAGTAGGTATGTATTTCATAGCTTTATGTATAGAAACAAAATATTAATTCCAGAGATTCATCTAGCCAGCTCTATTTGCTTTACAAATATGAAGGCAAAGCTCATTTTCAATAAATTTCAAATAACTGTAGTCAGGTTTGACCCATTACATTCAACTAACAAAAGTGAAAAAGCAAATTTATATGGGCCAGTAACACAGGGCTCCAGCTTGCACCAGGAATTCTGCTTTCCTTTTAAAGCACTTATTTCAAAATCTACCCTTAAAGGATAGGTATGAACAGTTGCTCTACTCGGATTAGAGTACCTCTGCTAATTAGCTAAATGAGAACAAATACTGATTAAATGTATATATAGAAGTAATCTGATACTCAAGAAAAAAAAATCCTTAACATGTGTCCACAGTATACAAAGCTTTCACAAAAATTGTTTATGTTATTTATGCTTTTTGGCAATCTGCACATTAATTTTTAATGAAATAGTAAAGAGATGTTGCGTCTCACACTTCAGTAAAAATATTCTATAACCAGGACTGGTTGACATAGTGCATTAATTCAGTGTCCTTCACTCCTGGGACCCGTGTATAATTTAGTCCAGCCTGAAGAAAATAACTTTGATCTGAAGGCTGTGGAAAAAGCTACATATGAAATGAGTTTTGGTGGGTTTAGTGTTGTTTCTTATATACAAGACGACATATGAAGATAAACTGCTTTAGAATGCTCCTGACATGGCCCAGGATTAAGAGCAGGGAGCTCTTAGCAGAGCTCATCCACTCTCTCCCTTTTTCCCATCGTACCAGACACACACCACACACATTTCTCTTTACTATATGCATCAGAGCAGCTACTGCTGGCACACAATGCCTTTCCAAAGAGAATATCCTGTGCAAAAGGATTGTATTATCAACCTGTACACTGATTTGGTGTCTCCATTAAAAAAACCCAAACATACAACAATCTTTTACAACATGGGAGATCATGTTGCTGTAAGAAAGGATGATGTTACCACATGGAACCCAAGATTTCCTCCCCAAGGTAGGGAACACCTAAGTGCAGTCATCAGAACCATACTAATCACGCTCTTAGGGAAAACAGAGCTCCGGCACAGCTCCTTCCCCGGCTCGGCTGCGCGAGCAGCTGACCCTTCCTTTCCTTCCTGCTCCCCCCAAAGCAGAGAAACAAGATTAAAAGCAGAAGCACAACCAAAGAACTGACATCCTAGAAAAAGTAAGCTGAGATAAATCTTTCCCCCACTTAAACCTTTCAATTATTGTATTTCACAAATTCCAAAGATTCTTTCTTGCTCACTCAATAAAATGTATCTGAATTAACTACTGAAAAATGGAATGTGGCCAATTTTTTGCATGCTCTTGGTTTGGGACTTGCTGTATTATTTCCTGACCATTTGAAAGGAACTCCATAGATTGTTCAGTTAACTTGACAAATTATCTGGGGGACAGGGAGAGGAGGAACAGGGAATTTTCTACAGACAAATATAGAAATCTCCTTCTCTTCTTCTCTTTCTCTCTCTCCATTTATATATTTTAGACACACAGGCACCAGAGAGAAAATGTCTCAACTGAGAAACTGAACTCTCTGTATGCTGATATTTTTTCCATATTCCTGGAGAGAGTGGTAAGGAAAAGAAACTAACTCATCATATTAGATGTTGGGTCTCCTTTCTTGAAAAAAAAAATAAAGCAAAGTTCATCCTGGAACAGGAAAAGCTGAGCCATGTCCTAAGACACACAGTATGTCATTGAGAGGGTGCACAGGCAGAAAAAGAGGGCAGAAAAAAAAATGCTGGTTTTAAAAACAGAAAGAAATTATAGAGCCCAGCTGATAAAATGTCACATTCCTTTGCAGCTATCACAGAAATTTAGCCATTTCTGTAAACAGCCTTCAAGATACAACAAAAATCTAAACCATGCAATGATCATTTCAATAACTAGCTGAGTACAGTTGATAGCTTAAACAACAATAATCTGTGTTATTTTTCTGTAATTTTACCCATAGTCTTATTGCATATGTAGTCACCTAATGATGAAATACTTTTAAAATTTGCTTCAGGGTACAGAAGTCAAGCTCCACTGATTAGCATCTCAAAGCGCACTACAGGCGCACATTTGTATAGCAGAATAATAGCACTTGTGTTTGTATGCTGCTGAAAAAAACCCCAACTCCCCCCCGCCCCCCCACTATTTTACTTGATGTTTGATGATGCACACTGATGAAAGCCCTTTCTCTCACAAAATATATATAATATATAACAGCTAAATGTAAGAATTTCAAAGACAAGGTAGAAAAGTAACATCAAAAAAATGAGCCAAAAAGGGATTTTGGGGCCAATACAAGATACTTAGACGCCAGGTTCATGGGCCTGATTCTTCTGTCACTTCTCTGGTTTGAAGTCAGAAGAACTACTGAAGTTTACAACGTACTGCGAAGGAGATAAATGTGCCACATTAAAATGTGTTAATTACACAAATTATATTTTATTCACCAGTATTTGGGGTTTGGGGCATGTGTTTAATGAAAATTCATGAAAGAAAATATTTCATTAAAATCTTGATAGAGAGTTCTGATATTCACTGCACTACCTCAGCTTCTGATTAATTTCCTATGTCTAATTAGGTGGCATTCAAACTTTATTGAATATGAACCTTCCTAAAATTCGCTGTAAACTGACTGGACAGTGTCTGATTTCAGCCACATTCTGAAACTCCAGTCCAACAAATTGCTTTCAGCAGCCCTGCATCCTTCCCTGTGCGTCCCCCTTCTGCCATTTCTCCAGGCATAATTTATTACAAGGTTTTAGTTAGAAAAGTCTCCATCTAATTTTGTATCCATAATATCAGAAGAGTGCATCCACTTAGATTTAGTACTAAAAATGCTATACACTATCAACAGGAACATTAGAATCTTACTAAAGTATTCAGCAATTATAAGCTTAAATTATTTTTTCTACTAACACTTCTTTTTTCATCCAGAATGTGCAAGTAACATACAGGAATGACTTAAAGAGTGCTTAGCATTGATGTAATTAAACACACTTAGCACCAAGAATTAAGTTCATAAACAAACAGATATTCACTGAAGTATTTGTTATCAGGAGTAAACATTTATTAAAAGTTGCTTTTACTCCAGAAAAATAATTTTTAAAGTTAAAACAAAGACCAGATTGAATTATGAGGTACTGTGAATGCTGTGAGAGTTCTGTGATTGCATGTAAAAGATTTACAGATCTGTAAAAGATTTATAGATAACAATTGAAAGGTGCATTACACTAATCAGAGGAACGCATAACCTCTGCAAAGCAGGTAGGAGTGAATCATTTTAATTTTCTCTTTTCTTACAGTTTTATATTATTACACAAGGGAAGCAGAGGAAACCTAAATATGACCCTATTTAGATATACTAACTGAAAAGCCTTTGTAGAATTTTTAAGCAAACAGGATTGTGCTTCCAACGCTGCCCATCTAGTTTTCCAATGCGTTAAATTGGATGGCTACTTGGACAGCTCTCTATTCATTACTGAACTGTGGAAAGGAAACACAGAGGTGGCATTTTCCTTTTAAACCATCTAATGCCTTGTAGCCAGATTCCAAAGCATCAAGGAGAGAAAACTTTCTTTTTTTTTCCCTTTTTTTTTTTTTTTTTTTTTTGCTAGACAAGCTGTCGTAATTGAAATGAAGTCTAATCAGACTCATTACTGTTTTCAGCAATTTGCACCACCAAAGATGCTTATTAGGTAACAGTGTTTAATAAACCGCTCTTTAGAAAACTACCAGTAATGAGCTCTTAACAGCCAATCTTTAGCGTGAATGTAATGTGAAAAGTGTTCCTAGCACTGAATAGATTTTCACATTTAATAGTGTCATAATTAAGCTCAAGGAATTGGTAGCTGTGATGATAGATATTTACTGCAATATAGACTTTCTTCCCCCTAAAAATATATTTGAAAATACTTGGGGTTCAATATTTCCAGAGAAAATTTTAGAACTGCTTAAAAGACTTTGCGAGGCTAGATCAGGTCTATAAATGATACTTAATCAGAGAGTATTTAGGGAATGTACAGAGTACTGCGAGTCCAGTATCAACTACAAAGCATACATAAAGTTAATTCCACCTAGCTTTGTTTGACTGTTCTTCCATCTCTTAAGACTTCCAGTCATTATTATACAAATAATAAATGTTGTTGTCACCAGCTGAATAATAATGAACAAAAAATGGCCAATAACAGGAGATACTTGAAGAAACACTTGTCAGTTCTCCTTCCACAGTAACAACGGAAAATGCTTCAGAAAAAACAGCAAATTTCTTGGGTTCAAAATAAAATTATGGATGTCTAATAAATGTATATATTTACACACACATACATATATAGCTAATGCTGTTTCTCCTACATGTTTCACATACTATCAACTCCTAATACCTACTTAGCACCAAAAACCCCAAATTCTTAATGTAAAGAACACCATAGCTCTGAAAATGTAATATTGTGACATATATTATTCATAAAAGACAGCCACCCTCAAAAGCTAAGTTTTCATTGATAGAAGGTTCAATTTAACTAGATATACACCTTGCCGCACTAGTCACATCAATACTACTACCTAACAAATGCTGAAAGTAGCAAAAAAGAAAATAAATTGCATGTATAAACTCTAGCTAATTAAATATCCAGAGTGAATCTTGAGGAATAGCTTCTCTTCTCTCATACGATTGATTTCAGCTTGACATAATATTTAAAGTTATCAATAAGAAATGACCGAGACAACCTTTTTCTCTCCCACTAGGAGAAATACATAGGGATGCGAATGTTGTTTTGCTTACTAAAGGTTCTGCTAGACAAGGTTTGTGTTGGTGGCCAAGACTTTGGAAAGAAGTGCATAAACATGAGTAATCAATACTGAAACCACCAACAAAATGATGAAGACCAGTTCTCTTGGACCAAGATTTTTATATCAGAATTCCATGTTAAGATGTTAAGAAGAGTTCCTTACTGAATGAGTGCTCTTGCTGCAGCTTTTGTACACTCTAGTCCCAAACTTCAGCAGCCCTAAATGCAGCTCCTAAGCCTCCGTATCTGTTTGCAGCTTTCTGAATCAATAGGACAATGAGAACTGAGACTACCAAATTAATGCCAGTTTCATTTGATTTTGTGGTATGCGCTTCTTTGCACTACAAAGTGGAAAAAGGAAAAAAAATCCCAACACAACCCCACACCCAGAACTCATTCCCAGATGGATTTTTGTAGCTTTAAGGTCAAAAAATCTTCCAGTTTAAGTCAGAACTGAATTTTACTTAGATCCAACACTTTCAGTGTGGCTGCTGCTTATCCTATCACGCAATTCCAAACTCTGCACCTTTAAGTCACATACTTAGCTTCTGCTCTTTGCAAAATAACGTAACATAAAATACGATAAAATAAAATGAGACTCCACAACTGCTTTGGACTGCCTCCTCTTGTACTTGTGAATAATGCATTAAACTTCACATCATTTGTGAGTGACAACCTGATGGTCCAGGATGCATAATATGCATTTTGTACTGTTGATTTTACTAAGCGCAGATGCTCTGAAGCATCAATTGTTCATCAGTAAGTCCTTCAATATCATACATTATGATATTTTTTGTAGTTTAAAACTGGGCTTGACAGAAATGAAGCATCCACAGGAGGTATTTTAGGCATCATTACAGAGCTTGGTTTCCATCCTTTCTTACTCCTAACACAAAATTAAAGCAGGGGGGAACCGTCGGTGTATTCCCTCTGTAGCCTAGCACTACCACAAAAACAACAACAGCAGTAAGTCAGAGAATCACTTTTCTGCCTCAGATCCTCTGTATTTTATCAAGTCTACAAAACACCAGTCTTCTCACCTAAGATGCTGACCCCAAACAATGCCTGACTTTCAATAGAAATTGAGACTTTTCCTTCTGATATCTCTAGGCCTGCTTAGCCTGATCACAAAAGTCTGATCTGATTTTCAGAGGAGTTTCCATTAAGGAACCAAGACCTATCAAATTTTACACTACTCCAAGCTACTACCCTAAGATGGGGTGTCATGTATATGTGAGTATGGACAAGCACAAGAAACTGCAAAAGCCCAGGCAGTCAAAGAAGCAGGTGAAGCTACAGGGGCAGGTGAAACTCCAGGCAGAATTTGCATCAAAACACCAAACTGGTCAGAAAGAGCAGCAGCATCCTATAAAAAGGACAGTCAGAAGAACCTTAACACCCATATTTAAGTTAAGGTGCTGCCATCAACCAGAGCCTCCATAGTGCAGAGGCTGAGGACTCTCCACAGGGCCAAGCAGGACATGACAGCTCAAGTGGGAATGTTTGCTGTCATCAAAACAGTTGAGCCCTGCAGTGGCTTTTCTCAGGACAACTCCACCAAAAGACAGCATAAATAGCAGAAACTGGATTCCATGTAGAATTTTTTGCACCTTCTACAGTAGCATAGACACTTTCTTCTCCATCAATCAAACTACAGTATCATAGTTCACCTTCTCCCAACTCGGACCCAGCATCAACCACAATTTTCCCTTATGCAAAAGGTACCATAAACAATTTTAGGGTACCTTTGAGTACAGAACACCTCATATTTCTGTGTTCTCTTTTCTCTTTCTCTTTCTGGCTATTTTCCATTATATAAAGGGGGACTACAAAGAGAGCTGGAGAGGCACTTTTTACAAGGGCAAGTAGTGACAGGACAAGGGGGAACAGCTTCAAACTGAAAGAGGGCAGGTTTAGATTAGGTATTAGGAAGACATTCTTTACTGTGATGGTTGGTGAGGCACTAGAACAAGTTACTCAGAGAATCTGTGGATGCCCCAGCCCTGGAAGTTTTCAAAGCCAGGTTGGATGCGCTTTGAGCAATGTGGGTCTAGTGGAAGGGCATGGCATGTCCATCACAGAGAAGCTGGAACTAAGTGATTTTTAAGGTTCTTTCCAACCCAAACCATTCTATAATTCTATAATTTTTTTTTTTGGTTTTTTTTTGTTTGTTTGTTTTTTGGAGTTTTTTTTGTTTGTTTGTTTTTTGGAGTTTTTTTTGTTTGTTTGTTTTTTGGAGTTTTTTTTGTTTGTTTGGTTGGTTGGTTGGTTTTTTTGTGGAGTAGAAAGCAGCTTGAATGAAATACCATATGGAATAGTTTCACTTGGTGTCCTGCATGGGCTTTTTTTGCTGGCTTTTTCAAAGGAACAAAACCCCCCCACAAACCCAAAAATAAACTCAATTGTTCCAATACAAGCAATCACTTGTCCGAACAACTGCACACAAACCAACTCTGCAGACTGCCAAGGCTACTGTTCTATTATGACACATTTACAAAAGCTACATAATAGATGAGTTATAGCAGATGAGAACATTTGTCCAACAGAACTGCAATCCTTTATCTTAAGGCAGACAATATTCCCTGCATTTCAGACTCGTTTAAACACACAGATTTGTCTAGTAGCTCTTTCTTTAAAGGTAGAGGAGTCTAGTACACAACTTTCCTAACTGAAATTGCGTATGGAAATATCTCCTCATAAAATGAAGGAGGCAAAAGGAACACCACCAGGTCCTACACAATACAGCTGTAGGTTTTTCTGGGGGATGGGGGTTAATAAAGCAAATGCATGTGTAAGTGAGAAAAACATTCACAGGCTTTGGAGGGATTGAGGTGAGTGCAGCAGAATCTAGCAGTCCTTGCCTTTTACTTTATTTTTCATTGAGTCTATTTTCTCCTTCTTCACTATAGAGCTTTCTATTTATTTTAGCATAACTCTGTATCTTTGTCATTAAACAATCAAGTTGTAATAAAAAACATAATGCAAACAGCCAGTTGTGCAATGAAAAACAACACAGGGTTGAAAGGGGGTTCCTGCCTGATCTCAGCAGCAGATTAGCTTATGCCCTGAAGCAGGAGATGGGAAATATGTTCCTCACTATTACAGTTTTGATTCTGTATTTGTATTTTATGTGGATTTTTAAAGAGACGAATTATAAAGCTTTGATTCAGAGAATCTCTCTCTCTTTCCCTGTGTATATATGTATAAATGTAAACATATATTTATTTCCCCTCCCAGAGCAAAGATGTTTATCTCTAGTGATGGCTCAATGTCTAGTCTGGAATTAACACACAGAAAAATCACAGAAACAGAAAAGAACCCCCACGTTTTGGACTATCCCAGTACAGACTCTATCAACTGCAATCCTGAATACATATCCTTTTGAGAAATTCTAAGTGACCCTTTTTTCAGCAACGCTCCTGCTGCACTATAGTATGCTGCAATATTATTTCTGCCTAGAGAATTTATTTAACAAAATATGTAAAAAAACAAAAAAAACCCAAAAAACCCAAAAAAACCAAACAAACCAAAAAAACCCCCCAGTTAATTCCCTTTACAATCAAGCATTGTTAAGAGTTTATTCACTGGCAACAAGATAGGAGATCTCCAACAGCCACAGATCTTTCAGATGCATCTTTCTTCCTGTATCTGACATACATGACCTCCTTCTCCCCTTCCCCATTCCTCAGTTCTTTACATGCATTTCTGCACTGTCCTCTATCTCAAACTTAAAGCTGTGCCAAATCAAGAGCAGCAGTGCTAAAGGGTGGTCAGAATATAGGACAGCAAAGGTTTTTGAAGTGAACAAAGCAGCATCCTGTTCCTACCACCTATCAAGCATGTTTCTGGTTTCTTCATGTACTGAAAGCCAGGTTGGATGATTGCCACTCACATCAAGAATTTAACTGCAGATACAGCACAGCCATTCAACACACGCACTCCCAATGGCTTGTGAAATTCGTGTGGAGAAATCCCGTCTCAGCCTATGTCAGTGCACTTGCTAAGGAGCTAGTGAATACCTAACCCACTACACCAGTATCTGGGGTTAGCTGCTCTGAAGATATAGCTAATATTGAGAATAAAGTAGACAGCAGGAACAAGAAAATCACATTTATAAGGACTTTATAAACTTCAGTCCACAAAAGACAGGAAAGTGAGGCAGAACCTTTATACTCAAGTATTTGCTAAGTACAAAGCTAAGGTTAAGGAAGAATTAAATTTGCCCATGGCCTTACTTCATTTTTTGTTAGCTGTCTGGATTTTTTTTTTTTTAAACTTCTCACAGTTTTCATTAGGCACATAATTATCTAAGCATTGCACGTCTATTATGCAAAGATCTTGTGTCACCTTTTCAAGAATGCATCCAAAACATTTCAAATAAATATCCTGTATTTGATTTAATAAAAATTGTCTTGAGTTCTATCCATTTTTTTTCATTCTATGTATTAAACTGAGTTTGTCATGACTGAACTAAAACGTACTTGATAACAAATGGTTATGGGGCATGGGTTGATATTTAAGAGGTAAGGTTGCACCAAGGTGGGTTTGATGGGCCATTTTGTATTGAGGATAACCAGCAATGACATTTCTTAAAAAAGGTCTGGATTGCTAAAGAGGAGAAATGCTCTAAATGCATCAATGAAAACTGCTGCTGAGCATGACTGCTTTTTTTAATATTTTGACTATTTTCAAAGGAAAGACAGTCATGGTACAAATGTTTTTTCAATAAATCTGTGGTGAGTACCGGGCACTTCTAAGATCAGTTACACAGCATACTCTTAAAATGATTAAACTGTCTCTCACAGCACTTTAAATGATAGACTGCCCAGAAAAAGCACAAGTGCCCCACAAATTAGGAGCTGTAGCAGTAGTTGATAAGCTAGAATGAGCTCTAGGGCGTTTTAGGACACACCTCACCCTCATTACTGGACTGCCCCTCTTGGAAAAACGCTTCCCCTTGTGTAAGGTCATTCAACTAGATTAAAATATCTCACTGTAATGTTACCTCTTTATAACACCTCACATACTTGGGTATAGAAGTGCTGGTTACAGGATGAACAATGAGCTTACTTTTATATGCACTGCATAAAGATACCACCTGTGTGATTTAGTTGAAAAGGAAAATTTAATCTGTATTTCTGGGATGGCTCTATCTAAAGTCACAAGTTGCTATGACAGAGAAATTAAATTGTTTGAACAGTTCCCCTGCTCCCTTCTTCAAGTTGTTATGAATGTCTATAATTCAGGCCTCTGTGTTGCTAACATGCATGTGGATATCTCGTTAGTCATATGAATAAAGCTGCATAATTAGGCAGTGGTGTAATTTGTAGCCTCCAACTCTTTCTTCCACCTTTCTTTCCTGATGCTCCTTGAAGAAACTGTGATTTATGTTGGTGGCAGATCGTGCCACCGTTATTCACAGAAATACCCTTTGCCTGAGATTTCTTTGAAATTAGTCACAAGAATTAAACCTCCTAGCAGTCACGAAGGACAGGGATATACCGCGACAACTCCTCCGCCGCCCACACATGCAGGGACTGTTTGCTGGGATGGGAATTTGGGCAGGTGACCAAATGGTTAACTGTGCTTATCCTTTCATCCTCCAAACTGACAGAGACTTCTTTAAATTCTTAGAACTCCTTTTAGAGAATCTCTGTTTGACAATTTCTAAATGTGTCCAAATGTGCACCAAGTTCATCTCTATTAACAGGAAATGAAACTCAAATAAAGAGGTGCTCCTCATGTTGACTGCAGGCATTTCAGATTTCATGGCAGCCTGTGTCTCTCCAGTGCCTTTCACATGGAAGAGATAATGTGTGTGAAGAAAAACAAAATTGCAGGTTTAGTAATGTCAAAATCTGATTTATGCCAAAATAGAGATGTCAACAATAGCAGAGTAAGTGACAAGTGTTAAATTACCCAAAGAAGTAAACTCTGTAATTATTTACCTCTTTGCCATGTGATCCTTAACAACCTCTGGACCTAAAAGGAACAGCAGGAATCATGCACATGTTGAAATCAAGCATTTTTCCTCTTTTTTTGAGAAAATACTTTTTGCCCCCATTTTTTTTTTTTTTTTAATACAACCAAGTGCCACCATCGACATTTCAAATAAAACGTCAGCATCAAGCCCCACAGCTGAATATGCTGGGAGCTGAGTATACAGTCATCTGCAAATGGACAACTTTAATTTGATTCCTGGCACCACTGGCCACGCTGAGAATTCTTCTATCTCTTCACACCAGGGGTTTGCTCTTTTAAGCATTGCTCCCTGAAGGGAAGGCAAAACTAGAGAAAGAGGATTTCCAATGACCCTGCACAGATGAATGAATGTGTCAATGGTGAATATTGGTTCAGCTTTGAAATAGGGAGTCCTGCAGTGGCTTCTCTGCTTCATCCCCACTAGTGAGTTTCACTGTGGACTTCAATGTGTAGGAGGCCTTTAGGGAACAGATAATAAATGGGGAAAAAGAAAGGGTGGGGGGAGAATGAACAAAATGGTTTAGGGATAATAAAAAGGCCTTTCTCCAATTATAACCTTTAAATTATTTCTTAGAGATGAGCATCTCTTTGGCATAGCTGGTTACAGAAATTGGTTTTAAAAAAGCTTAAACAGATTAGGGGTCCTTGCCAGTCAACATTAAAGGACAGTATGCCCTTTCAGCACATATTTAATTTTGATGGGTTTCCATTTGTTCACTTGTTTGTTTCTGGTGTAAAGATGACGTAAAAACAGTTGTGAAATCGTGCAATTTTTTAATTGCTCTCTCTTTCAGGGTGAGCCTGTTCTGTTTATGACTGCATAGTGAAAACAGTGACATGAACAAACTAAACATGGAAAGGAAAGGTGCCTCTTCTCACCTCCATGACTCTCCTGTAGCTCAGGTAAACACAAGAGTGTTTGTCTAAGCAGTAGTCGAATACACATTTACTGCTACAAGCCTTTCAGTTCATTTTCATGCAACTACCTATCAATCAATGACACAATTTAATTTCCTAATTGTGCCAATATTCATGGTTTTAGCTCTTTTTAAATCCAAAGAACATATGTTTCAGTAAGACAGAAGTCTAATTTAAACATGATGAAGACTAACATTTCTCTAAGGCCACTTTTTTACAAGTTCTAGTTTTTTAAAGTTGCTATATAATTGAATCTGTATAGCAAAATTTATAAAAGAAATAACACAAGCTTGAAGAAGCTTGTGTTCAGAAGGGTGAATTGTTAAATTCCCAGTAAATGCCGCTTTTCCTCCTTTATGTATACAAAAGCTTTACTTTTTATCAGAACAAACCCAAGATATTCAAGGTGAAATGTACAATTTCTCAACGCTAAGAACCGCAGAAGAGAAAGAGGTTTTTTTTTTTTTTACATGTCATAACTTCAACGTATAGGAAAACCCAACCAACCAAACTAAAAGAACCCACTCAAACTCCAAATACAACAACAACAACAAACCCCCCAAAGCCAAAAAATCAAACAAAAAAACCAACCCCAAACACACCCCAGGAACTCTGCACAGGTTTCTATAGGTTTGAAAATTAAGTTGGCAGTCAATTACTGTCTAAAGCAGAATGCACACTCTTTAACTATAACAATCTTATGCAAATTAAAGTTTCGTATTATAGAATTGCTAACGAAATACTTACATTTACCCCAACATTGCTGAGAATTAAAAAAAAAAAAAAAAGATATCTAAAGGGATTTGGCTTTAGTCATTAATATAATACACAGATACTGAATATTTTTGGATACTCAGGGGTATTAGCTATACATTTCATAGATAGTATCACATATTGTTCTGTTTCAGCTAAGAAAGAATTTGGGTAATCGGATTTATATAGTCTATAGCATTTCCTAAGGATGCTGCCTGGGATTTGCCTCTTTTTAAATAGTTGAGATGTCAATGTTCTTTTAAGACTATTTTTTAAATACTGAGCAACAACTTCATGAAGAGCTGCGCTGATTTCCAATTATGTAAAAATTAATTTGTTTAATCAAGCTACAAGAAGTTGAACTGGAAAAATTCCATCACATTAAGTAAAGGATTATTACTCACAAGAAATATTTTCAATGTCAGACAGACTTGCAGCCAGAAGCCAGCTATCTGTCTTACAGAGAAGTCTATGTGCCTGTTTCTCCTGCCTGACTAGTTTTTTGAAAGCCCTCCACAACAACACCAAAACGAACTCTAAATACAGTGTTCACTTGCTTTTAAATTTTGCTTTAATCACAGCCAAAGAAATCTCCAGGAATAAGGCTTAAATAGAGTTACCTTTTACAAATGTGCATTTTCTTTTACATGGTAAAGTGCACAGGAAAAGGAAAGGAGATTCTTGTCAAGTTGCTCTGCCTCTTGTCTCAGGAATGTCTAATAAATAAGGATATTAGTTCATGTGGCCCACTCTCAGCATTTGGTAATAAATGTTTCCCTTTTAAAACACATTTGCAAACTTGTGAAAAAAAAAAAAAAAAAAGGCTTTATGTTGTCATAATGCATGAAATCCTTTAATTTTATTATTCACTATCATTATCAAGTAAATTCTGTTGAAAAAGGGAACAAAATTTTGGCATAATTTTGGGATGATAGCAGTACAGATGAGAATTGCTCCCATAACCTCCTTCTGAATGGTGATATATGCAAAATAATCCAAAATGAGTTGCTTTCCAGTCCCTTTACAGACTACTTGACATCCACTGCTCAAGTGTTTCAAACCTTCAGTCGCTGACTGTAATAGTGCACAGATGGAACAATATTTATTCTGTCAGTGGAAACTAATTAGGATGACACTAACTCTGAACATTAAACCAGAAGGAAAAAAAAAAGCAAAAAAAGAAAAATCACACTTTACACAGTATGGCACATGATCTGTGAGTTTACAAATAAATACTATAAATTTTAATGTATTTCTGTTACATGGGTGGCATGACCATCTTTGCTGTTGCTGCTGCACATGGTAGCCAGAGATGGGCTTGCATAGACGTATCTGGATTTGTGCACAAACATCCCATCTCCACCATTAACTCACTTCACGTCAGAAACTGCATCCCAACAACTTCCATTCTGCCAGAATATCAAGTCAGACTTGCGTATTATTTCACATAATTTTTCAGTCAGTCACACTGCCCCTGTCACCAAGACGTCACCCCCCTCAGCCTGCAGTCCTTCAGGTCCTGGCTGTGCCAATGTCCCAGTTTGGGCAGAATCAAACTCAACTACGGAGGTGACGAGGCCCAGCGCTCTGCTTCTCCCCCTCAACTCCAGCCGCAGGCAGGCATCAGGAGGTTGGCTGCCCTTTAGAATAAAAGATCTCATTTGGTAAATCATCAGGTCTGATATCTATACCTATATATAGATATGCACCTTCCATCCCTCCATGCAATGACTGGCTCACAGCTCCCTGAAGACTCAGTATCACACAGGTGACCTCAGGACACAAACTAGTGATTTTCAAAACCTCATTATGGATCTAAATCTTCATCTTTTGCTCTCTTTAATAGCTTTAAGACTCTTGATTTTTGATGTTCATGAGCTTGAATAAATTGGTTCACAAATGTTTAATGTTTGGAAGACCTCCATGGTACAGCTAAAATTCACAAGATTATAAACACAGCCACAGCACAACAGCTTACTACTACACCCAACTATCCAACTGTCTTTCAGCACTATTTTCTTTAAATGAATGGACATGTCAGGGGAGCATAAGGTTTGTTATTCAGATGAATTTGTGTAGATTCACCATTCTAACATCTTACTCTATAATAATGAAATTTTGCAGGAGAAAAAAGAAAAATGCATATGTTTTAAGCAATGTTGACTTTTGTAATTTGAAACGGCAAATTAATTGAGACCTAAAAAAAAAAAATGAGGAAAAAAGAATATCAACTGTCCACAGTTAAGCAAGGGTTAACATTTGGTAAGTAAGGCATCATAAAAAAGTAGTCCCATTAATTCTGTTAATATAACATGAACTGGGAAGAAACAGAACTGCCTGAGAAGGTGCGATCTCAAAGGCTTCTTGTCCGTGCAGTGGCACGATTCTCTAGAGGTGTTTAAAAAAATAGATTTGGAAATGACACTTTCTGTTTTGGTTGTGTTCTTCACTTAGCATCTCTCAGCAACCAGGAATGTGCTGGTGCAGAATTTAATTTTGACTCCATTCATATCACATAAAAAGTAATGGTAGTAATGAATATGCTTTCTATAAACAAGATGTTAAGCAAATACTTCTTCAACAGTTCCATCCATAGCCACTAGTCTAATAAAAAATATTGTCTATGTCTACAAATCTGTTTTTTCTCAGCTCAATGAGACTAATTCTGAATTTTAATTATTTTAATCTGAAAACATTTTTAAAGCACCTCCTAAACTGGGATACTAAATGTGCTCCATGAGCTTTGTTTATTTATTGATATTCATGTCACACCTCAAAGGCTACTAAACTGCAAACCTATATTTTAATTTTTTTTTTTTTTCCACAAACTTAATTCAAATGCAGGGCACAACATAATGAGTAAACCTGCAAAAAAATGATGAAGTGCATCTTATTTCTAACTGATGATAATATCTTCTGTGGATGCCAGATACCATCTCTACTGAAATCATACCTTGGCTTGACAATAAAACTGGAAGTTACTCAAGTGTATTGTAGCCAACTGTCAGGTTTAAAAACAGTCACAACATACTATTAGTGGCATTCAGCCAATCTCTTAAGGAACACAATGACCCGAACTTTATTCTGAAAACTCAGTTTGAAAGCAAATCTATTCCCTAAAGTAATTTTCAGCACTGCTTAAAAAGCTTGGAAAAATCAGATTAGAGTAAACCAGATTATGTAGATGTTATGAGAATATAACTTCTAAAAATAACTTTATGGATCAATTCAAGTAAAATTCAAACACAAAGATCTCACCTTTCACACAGCCCTGCACTTCTATGTTTTATAATTCTGGCCCCAAACGATCAGATTGATACAGTCTGTATAGTTAGTACAGTGTTTAGAAAGCCTAGGATATAAAACATCTCCTGTACATTGAAGATTTGTACCTTGAGAGGCTTATGTGAGCACATTACACACAGTATCTGATAGAACTGATGCACTGCATGCTGTGTTTGAAATGACTATGGATGCCTAAGAAAAAAATATTCTCCCAAATAAACAGGCATGCATATCTACTAGTATGATCTGTAACAGGGCACAAATTTCCTTCCTTTTTTTTAAATGCAATATTCTTATCACTGTTGTAAACTTCCATGAGAAATAACACTTCATACACACAGATGTATAAAGATAAAAAAGGAGATAATGCTAAATACAATGAGTGAGGTCCAACCATTGAAAGCTTGCCATAATCACAGAAAATGCACCCAGGTAAATGCTTAATAGAAACTCCTATGAACTAACAGGAGTGACACATAATCAATGAAACCCCTATTAAAGCATTATTAAGATGTAACCTTGTTTATTCTAAGTAATATAAAACGCAGCCACTCACACATAAAAGCCATCCATGCACTAGCCAGCCTATCACAAAAATGGTCAGATATAGTCTAAGGGAAAACGCTCACTGATACTTCAGGAAAAGAAGTATACAATAACGCTTCAATGCATTTGGTCCAGAAAATAACTTAGATGTTATTAATGTATGACAGCATATATTGAACTTATTCTTTCCAAACAGCATTGACTAAATGTCTCTGTAAAATAGATTCCAAGAGATAGCAGTTTACTACTTTGTGTATTCAAATTAAGTTACTGCTTAGCTAAAATATCACATGCAAGGAAGAAATTGAATTAGTCTCAACATGCAGCTAAATAAGATAACTTGTTTCATGCATAGCAACTCCACAGACTCATTTGTCTGCTGATTCATGACATCTAACTTATAACAGTAGTATTGGGAGATTTACGCAGGAAAAATACCGTGTTTAATTTCACTTTCACCTCACTAGTGAGAAATACTACATCAATTCAAAGCACTGCTTATCTTACTCATACTACAATTCAGTCTTTGAAAGGATTTTGCCAACATGGAAATTGAGGTTCAGATTTCTTTGCACTCTTATCCCACAGCTGTACTACCAGGAAAAGATATACTCTCAGCTTCAACAAAGTAACTTATGATTTAAATGAAGCTTATTTATGTGTTCAACACTTTTGGTGCCATCTGTAAAGTCAAAATTATGCCTAATGCTTAAGTATGATAATAGAAATATAGCAATTACTTTCCCAGGACAAGTATAAACTAAGGATCAATTGCAGTTCCTAATGGTCAGTTCTCCTCAAGGTCATCACCAGATTCCCATTGAAAACACTGACTGTTACTCAACTTGAAATCAGGAATTTTATCTTTGAACGAGGTCAGAGGTAGCTCCCAGTGATGCAAAGATAATAGTTGTGTTGTAATCACATGTAATATAATAGAGAATGGTGAAAAAATTCTAATTGTGTTTATCTGACCTCTATCTGCAGTGTTGCTAAATATATCAGAAGACGCAAAACTAGTAAACAAAACAGCAGAAAGTTTCTTGCTATAAAATGAGTCTTCTCCAATACAGGAACTCAAAAGAAAAAGGATCCCAGAATGGGTCAGGTCGGAAGGGACTACAGTGGATCATCTGGCCCAACCCCCCTGCTCAAGCAAGGTCACCCCAGAGCACCTGGCACAAGATTGTGTTCAGATAGTTCTTGAATATCTTCAGTGAAGAAGACTCCAAAACCTATTTGGGCATGAATGAAAGTTGCCATGGCATTGCACAGACTCTAACAGTAATTTTAAAATTTTGCTTTCCATTTCTATAGTTTTCAAATTTGGGTTAGGCTATTTACTCTTTGAAAAAGATACCCCCAGTGGAGTAATAGAATTTCATCAATACTCTACTTATTTGTTGCTTGTCTGCAATTTTTGTACTAAAATTACCTGTGTTAGCACTGTAAGCATCTGAACTTTGTTAATTAGCTATATGGGAAAAAAGGTCCTCAAGTTACTCTCTGCACTATTTCTTTTTTCAGCTGTTCTATGAGATAATGTAGCACAGTGGCATGGAAAAAAATGAATAAAATCCTTTTTTGGCTAAAAATAGTCATATGTTCTTCTTTTGTTAGCTTTCCCTTTCTTTTTCTTCCATCTAAACTACAAGACATTTTGACTTATAATTGAATTTTTACTGTGACATGTTTGTTTTATGATATTTGTTCCTTAAATCTCTTTCAGAACTCTGTAGAGCTGATATACACATCAGTGTCTGCTCAAAGTAACAAAAGTGCAATCCAGTGGAATTAAATGCAGCTGAGTTTTGATGCTAAAATAATCTTGTAAATACAGCTTCACTGGAAAACAGTGGTAAGAAAATCTCAGGAGGCTCAAGCAAAATCTGTTTGGTTCAAAGAAGCATCCTAAAAATTTATTTTTTTCTACTGAAAACTATTCTCCTTTTTCCTCCCTCTCCATGCAGAAGTTGTTCATTTAGAACAGGCTAGTTTTACGCCTCAAGAGGACAGAGAAGAGGGCATCCTGATGGTCCAGAGAGAACAGCAGCATCTTTTCTCATAGTAAAGACTGTAAGGTACAAAGAGGATGACTTTGGTATGAACAATTTGTGAAGAGTTGTGAGCATGTAGAAAGAACAAAAACTAGGACAGTGTCTTTTCATCAGATATGAAGGAACAACATTCCTAGTTCTAAAGGACCCCAGTTCTCACACAGAGCCTGGGACCGTGATTCTCTGTCAGAAATTCAGGAAAAAAATTCTTTCCTTGCTCCTCCCCATTCTACACAGTAACTCAAAGCAATTGATTTCAAAGTAGGCTGAAGCCTGGAAAACTTAACAGCTCAGACATCAAGGTTCATCCCAAACCCCTTCCATCTGCCATGATTACTATCAGTCATTCTTACTAATTGAGAATAAAAGAAACATTTCTTACATCTAGCTGGGGGGAAGAATACTTCCTGTGAGACATACAGGTAGGAACTTACTCAGCAAATACTTCACTCCAGAAATAACTTCTAAGTTACTAACAAATAAAGTGGGCCAGGTCCCAGTCTCCAGCCTGGAGGACATGTGGCATAGTATGGAGGTCAGTGGTCTTGAGTCCACACTTGAGTGTATGAACTGGCTCCATTTAGTTAATATGGATGTAGCCTGGGAGACTGCAGAGGAAGAGCAAAACTCCGAAGAATTTCACTGATTAAGTTACTTAGCAATGGCAGTGAAATATCTATATCAATTTCCTATGTATTAGACATTTATTTTTCCATGTGTAAGATAAACGGTAGATCAACTTAAAACACAGTCAGACATATTCCAAGTTTTCCAGAAGTCTTCATTGGAACTTCTTTTAGTTTTAAAAAAATTAAGTCCAAAACAGAGAAAGAGCTATCAAAAAAACTGAGGAAAACCTTTCAGAAAGGCAAATTTTGAGTTTTGCCTTTTGCAATACAATTTGCATCTACACACAGTTTCCCTAAATTTCTATTGAGATCTCTCCCTTTACTAATGAGCACATATCTATGCATATATTAGTGGTAAACGAGAAAAGAAAGGAAGACTGTTGGGAGAGGCACATACTTTCCACATCTGGATTTGATTGAAAGGAAGGGGAAAACCAAGAAAACAGGGTCACAATAATGGCTTAAAGAACAGAGGGGTGAATACGATGGACATCTAGAAGAAAATACTAATTTTGATGCAAATAACCATCAATTAGATGGCATGGTTCATGAAAAGACTCATTAGGGAACTGGATCCAATCAGTAAGAAATACTTTTAAGGTCTGTTGCTCTGCTACTTGTGTTCTTAAACAAAACGGGAAAGTTTGGAGTGCTGTATGATGAATAAAGCTATTGCAGGAAAGCAAAATATATTGAAACAGCAGGCAGGGCTGGAACACAGGTATCAAAATGCATGTGTTCTTTAGGAAAAACAAAAATAGATGGAAAGGGGTGTCTGATGACGTTATAGACTGTGAAAACATAAAAAGGGATAGGTTGGCTAAAACACTCAGTTCATGTCAAAATAACAACATGGGGGAAAATAATGAAGTGTGCTGCAGTAGTCATAGAAATTATTCATTAAATCACCACAATTTTATCGGGACTTGGCAGGAATTGAGGGGGAGTCACCGTTATTTAAGGAGGCACAAGAGGTAAATTGATCCAGACAATAATTCTTCTATTAGTTCAAGGTTTAAATACATATAACAGAACAATGGGATGAAGCTTACAATGGCTGATGTAAGGTAATTTAGGCCAAGCTAATTTCTTTGACAATATGGCTGATTTTAAGCAAAGGAAATTATTGAATCATCTACCTGCACATCAGCATATATATATGTTACCGTGTGCATTAACAGCTGGAAAAACAGGAATTAGTAAAAGGACTGTAAATTAGTTAGGGAAATACTGAAAGGGATATAATGACAGACTGTATTGAAAGGACATCTAGTGAACTGAAAGAAGCTTGGTAATGAAGCTCTTCACAGATCAGTTTGCAAAACTCCCCTAAATTCATTACTAAGTATGAATATGACAAGTAGAAACACACAGTGGAAGTTTGCAGATGACACAAAATTAGGAGACACCACCAGTAAAAAATATCATACTGGTAAAAGATCATGTTCCACGTAAACAAAGGTAATGAAGAGAAAGTAGTACTATCAACTATGAAATAACAGTGAAAAAAAAAAAAGGTACAAGTTGAAACTTAAGCACAAAGAAGAGTGAAAGTAAAAAACCCTGAAATGTATAAACTGATTAGAAGATGTATTTTCACCAACTAATTTGATGTAAATATGAAAACAAGCTATGCAGTTGAAGAATATAAAAAGGAAATTTTTTCCAGATAGTATTAATGTCATTTCACAGTGAAACCTCACCAGAACACTAATTTGGATTTTATTCAGGGAAGATTAATTTAAACTGGAAAAAGAACAAGGAAGGGCTATAGGAATGACACTGGGAATGAAGAGTGTACATTCACAGAGAATAAGAGACATTGGCTTGGTCTACCCTGCCAAGACTGAATAGGAATATGACTCTTCTGTAAAAATATAATCAGCAAAGCATATACACTGGAGATGAACTATTGAAGTCAAAAAGACAACATTGGCACAAGAACAAATAAGTATAAAACAGCCATAAATATTTTTATGCGGCAAATTAGAAGATTTGTAACTCCCAGGGCAATAACATTATTGAACAGCCAACTGGAGTCCTGAAGGACAAAAATAATTAGCTCATGTTAAGACACAGCTTTATCATTTTATATTATAATATATAGTGACAGTAGCAGACCGGACTTTGAGATTCCCTAAGCCCTTATGTGTTTTATATACTCATCTCAGAAGGGTTACAGAGCTCTTCTTAGCCTGTGGAAAACTGGTGGGACTAGGCCAGTCATAAGAACATTAGGATAAAGACAGGAAATATTAACTTGGCACAGAGCCACACTAAGGAACGAACTATTGCATCCAGGCTGGGCCCAGCTCCTCTATATGCGCCTCAGATAATGGGCAAAATCCATTTCTGATTATGCATGTCCATATGGGAGTATATTTCAAGATGATTCTGGGTATGGAAAAGAGTAAATATAAATATGAATACGTTTCGCCTCAGTCCTTTAGCATAATTCACTTCCTTGACCTAAGTTACCTGAAGGTTAAGCTCAGAACAACATTGCAGAGCCCAGCATTCCTTTCACTTGCATGGCAAAACCACTCCTTCTTAGATATACACTGCCTGTTTCACTCCTATTTAAATACTGATGTCTTTTTTTTTTCTTCGTTCTTTTAACTTTATAATTCGCTCGTGCCTTCTGGTGTTGGCACCCACACTGCTGTATGGTAAACCTCTGTTGGGTTACATACAGAGACCTTCAAAATATCCATTTTAAAATATGTGGCTTTCTGTTGGTTGGTCGGGGGTCTTTCGTTTGGTTTTTTGTTTGTTTTGTTGGGGCTTTTTTGTTTGTTTGGGGTTTTTTTGTTGATTGGCTGGTTGGTTTGCTTGTTTGTTTTTAAAATAGTTATCTTCAAATACAACACAGAGATTGTGCAAAGTGGTTTTCCTTTTATGAACTTCAAGCATGTGGCAATGATCAAATGGGTACAGCTGTCCTTTAAGGACATTGGCAATTATTGTCATCATACCTCCTGTTAGGCAGTTCAAATTGCTTAAAACTTTGATAATGATTACTTGACTGCATTTAAATGAAGGTCGTTTACCCTTCCATTCCCTACTTACATAGCATCTTTCGTGCAACACGCCTCAAGGCCCTTTCCAAAGAACACTAATCAGTACACAAAATTATATTGAAGCAAATAACCTTGTCACAAATTCCATTACACAGTAAAAGCTAAATAAAAAATAATAGCTTTCCTGTCTATATTTAAAAATATATATCCACTTAGTGTCAAGCTTTTCAAGTAGAAGAGAATGCCACAGAAGAGCAGGAATCCTACTGCACAGCAAGGAAATGAAAAGTAAACTATTGCTACAAAATTGCTACCAATAACTTGTTCTACCTTACCAATACAATGGGCAATTGCAAAAATGAGTATTCTTAAAATGCTGCCTCATTTTAAATTCAAAAATTTTCAATGGGAATTTCAAAGAAACAGCTGAAGCCATGTCCAAGAGGGCCAACCAGCCAGTGGAACAGAAATCGCCTCATCTTGCAATAACTGTTTAAAGGTTTGGCTGTTTAAAGGCAAGACTGGCATCAATCTCACATTTACTGAAGGAGAACTGCAACTGTTTTGCTCAGTCTGCCAGTTCCAAATGTAAGAAGGATGTCTTCCCATAAATAAAGGTAATTTCTTCTTATCTATGTACACACACAACTGCCGACACTAGCTCAGACAAGTGTGTATACTTCCCTTGCCTGCAAGTCCAGACAGGAGAAAAGATGTCTGATAATGTCACTCCTATTCCACAGTGGCCTTGTTGGCTACTTACTGGTGACACCGACACCAACCGTAAATACAGCAGGCTCCACAAAATCCAGTAGGCTGAGTTACTAAAAACTGACATAAGTAAAAATATCAAGTTAAAAACAGCCTGGAAATTACCTTTCCTCCTAACCAAACCAGTGATTTGATCCCCTTTAGTGGCAAACTCAGCCCTTGTCACAAGTCTGGGACCACAAGCAGAAACTGCAGAAAACTACACAGACAAGAAGCAGAAATAACAAAAATCTTAGTTCACAGACAGAAGTAGCATTGTAGTGATAGTATTATCTCTGCTGCAGAATATCACACGCACCACAGAAAACCAGCGATATGTTGCAGATATGTTTTGTGGTAGTTTCTCATCTGAAAAAGCAGAAAC
Organism: Edolisoma coerulescens; assembly: GCA_013397115.1. Taxonomy (NCBI): domain Eukaryota; kingdom Metazoa; phylum Chordata; class Aves; order Passeriformes; family Campephagidae; genus Edolisoma; species Edolisoma coerulescens. The sequence goes on along the minus strand of VWZW01006492.1, from coordinate 553,057 downwards.
AAAATGAAAACAACTGCAACCTTTCTGAAGAGAGAAAACATCTGAAAAATCAGAGGGCAGGAGTCACCCCACATCCCATCCAGTTTAACTCCTTTTTTGGATGACAGAAATATAACGGGGAAGGGGAAGAAAAGAAAGATTAAATAAAGAGGGTAGCAATAAAGATGTCCAGAAATAAGAGAGACTCACTCAAAGCTCTTAGCCAAGTATTTGCCTTATTGCTGATTTTAGCTTGTGAAGAACATGAAGTTGAGAAAATAAAATACAAATTAAAGAAGAGAGAACATTTGGAAAATTCATTTTGAATTTAGAGAGAAAACAACTGAAATACAAATAAATAAAACTCGCACTGCACAGTAATCCACAAGATGCCTGCACTTAAAGTGATGAAACAATCTTCGTTCGGAGAGTCCTGTCTGCCAACATTTAAACAGAGTTTGGCATACTATGCGGTGATCTTTTCACATACAAAAACAAACAGATTTTTCTTGTGCAAGCTACAGACCTCTTCTGCATTTCCAACTGAAATGATTTACTGGCCAATTGACACTTCTTGAATTAATTCTTCTTCAAGTATAACCTAGGAAATTCCATCTTCTATCAGTTATGTCAAATTTGACAGACCCAGGTGAAATTTCTCCTTTCTTAATTATTTTATTATCCCATTAATTCTCTGAATCCATTAGTAACATTCCCATGCTCCCCTCTGAAGCATTTCTCTGCTTCCTTGATGTCTATAGCTTTCAAGAACCTCAAATAAACAATGTCCTCCCTTGGCAATCTCTTTGGTATACTAAATATGTTTCACTACCCTCATTTCCCTTCAGAAACTAACTACTGCTTATGCATCAAGTTTTTTCCACCTTTCCCTTAGTGTCAGTTCCAGAAAGAACAAACAAAGCGATCCTCTCAGACAGATTTTCACTACTGTGCGCTATGATAGTTACATAGACATTTCCTCACCCCAGGCCAGAAGAGTACTTTTGAAAATTGTACCTTGCAAATCACATATTACCTGCTCCCTATTGTTCCTCTATGACAATAAAAGGTGAAATGCACCATGCTGCAAATCTATAGAGTGAAAAAACTGTGCGTGTTTGGTGGCCACACTGAAGGAAAGGACATAGTACAGATATCACTCTCAACACTGCTGGTCCCTGGGATAGGCTGCCCAGGGAGGCTGGGCACCTCCATTCCTGAAGAATGTCAAACCTCAACAGGACAAGACTCTGACTGATCTGATCTAATTTTAAATTATTCATGTTCTAAGCAAAAGTTTGGGGTCCCTTCCAGCCTAACTTGCTTTCTGTGAATCCCTCAAGAATACTTGATCACTCCAGAAATACAGCATAGTACCTCAAATTAGCTGTGCGCTGGATTCCCCATCAGATCATATGCTGCGCTATAAATTTCCCTTGCAGTCTGATACCAGATGCAAGAAGTACAAAGACTGGATCTCTTCTCCCAGCAGTGTTACCAGGAGATTTAGGAGACTATTCAGCTTCTGTTGGACTGTAGTCATTTTTACAGGTTGTGAGAACAGGAAAGTGGGCTGGATCACACTGAAGCGAGGAAACGACCTCAAGGCAATATATAAAACAGTACAGTGGCTATCACCTGAGAAATGAGATGAAACATGGAAATATCCATTGTTTTGGATAATTCCAGAAGGGTAATGGTCAACAAAGTCACATATAATGTCATGACCTCTGCCAAATGATCCAAGCTCTTTCTGGAACACAGGTTTTGGTTCTTTTAGAGACGGCATTTGTTTGTGTGCTTAGGGAATATTGCTCCCTCACAACACTCAAGGCAAAAACGGACCCTGCCTTGCCTCAATCGATACATAACCTAGAAATACTGCCGTCGGTCTAATGGAGATTAGAAATGACTGAATCTTCCCCACTTTATCTAAATTTTCTCTAGTATACCCTTATTTCTGCTGACTGAATTGTAGGATCATATACTTCATCTTCTTCAAGACCTTCCTGTCCTTTTGCTACTCAGTTATGACAAACCATCAAACCACTGTAACACAGTTTCCCAGTCACAAGGATCAACTCAGCGCTTTTGGGGACAGTTCCTGTTCGCAACTGCATAGAGATTATTTTAGACACAACTGGAAATGGCAGAGTCCCTTTGGGGTTGGCTTTTGTCAGCCCAGTATCTAATACAGAATAAATATGTTAAGAGCTCCAAGTATAGTATGCTTGAATAAAAAAGAAAAGAATAAGAAATAAATCTATTAATGGCAACACAATGAAAATAAAAAAAACCACTCAAAAATAAGTAGTAAATCAATTAAGCACAAAATCTGAGAGAACAAAGAGGTGCTCAAGGCTATCAAGTGCCTAGTCCCAGAGAGTTCATTCTTTAAGATATTGAACATCACTGCATTGAGTTGGCAAAACAAGTATAAAAATCACTGTAAAACCTTGTGTGTTTTCTATAAGAATGTGCCTACCCCAAAGTCAAATTGAAATTTCTTGAATTTAGTTTAGCAATCAAGACAGCAGGTTGCCAACCTGGTTCTTTTAAAATGCTTTTCCTTAGATAAGATTAATATTGGTAAAATCTTCCACAATTGCATTTTCTCTGGAACTAATTAAAGGATAACAGTTTTCACAATCATAGTTTTAAAAGCTGATTTTCAAAAATTAGAGAGAGACAACTAGTTTTTAGAATTTTAGGCCAGGCTGTCAGAATAATAAAACACTGGAAAATATTTTCAACACAGGACTGAATCTTTTCCACTTGGGGAAAAAAAACCTGAAAAATCAACACCTTAATGGTTGATTTATGTTTTTATGATATTAAGTTTTGTGGTTGAGGATGCAGTGATTATTTTGATTATCAGACAATCACAGGTTTTGATTATTTGATAATTGCAGAAATAGGGCAGGTTTATTTTTTACTTTGCTACGAACGCATTTATCTATATTATTGTCTCTGCTAAAAGAGCTTCGACAGCCTGACTAAAGATTGTACATAATTCCCACAGTCTCATCTTCATTGTTGTACAATGTTGTATGTCACCCTCACGCCTCTCAGCTGCTATCATATGATAGATACTCTGTCTTAAAGGTGGTCACCACAACGATGCCACTTCTGGAGTAGAGTGACAAGTGCTATTAGCACATGGCAGATTATGATCCCTGAGCAGAAGAATGCTGTCTATCTAAAAGTACTGCTGAAGAAATACAGGTGTTCTTCAGTAAAAGACAAACATGGCTTCTTCATGACAGAAAAACCAAACCATGCAACCCAGAATCATAAATGTTCAAGACTATAACTACTTATGATCTCACTTATTTAAGAGGTTGTACATCCAGTAGCAAGGTAACTTTACTACACTGTCTGGACAACTGGTTTATATCAGTGGAACTTAGAGCATCCAGACATAAACTAGCTGAACTGTTAACCCGAAAGTAACCATTCAGTATTGCCTTAGAATTAATCAGTTCCACTTTAACATGGAAAAGGGTGTCAGTGGGAAAAGCACTAGAATAAGAACCATCAAAACAGATCTCTGGAAATCACCAGAGAGTAGGAGTATTAATCTATCTGATTAATCTGTTAAGCTGTAATAGTTCCTCAAGGGCAGTGTGATGAGTTGGTGAATGAACCTGGTGTCATTCTTCTGGCCCCTGCTCCAGAAGGACAGAGGTCTATACAAAAAAGCTTGCTGGCAACAGCAGTGCTCCTATTTTCGCTGGACTGAAGAAAGCAGCTGGATACATCTCCAGATGCACTAGATGCTACCTTTGCTGAGAATTTTGTAATGCTTTCACCAGATTCATCGTGTCATTGGCAACACAGAATCATAGAAAGGCTTGGGTTGGAGGTGGACTTGAAGATCATCTAGTTCCAACCCCCCTGGCATGGGCATGCCATGCCCTTCCACTAGACCAGGTTGCTCAAAGTCCATCCAACCTGGACTCGAACATTTCCAGGGATGGGGCATCCACAACCTCGCTGGTCAACCTGTTCTCACCACCTTCACAGTAAAGAATTTTTTCCTAACATCTAAGCTAAACCTGCTCTCTTTAAAGCCATTTCCTCTTGTCCTATCACTACATGCCATTGTAAAAGGTCTCTCTACAGGTTTTTTTGTAGGCCCCTTTAGGTACTGGAAGGTCCTCTAAGGTCTCCCTGCAACCCTCTCTTCTTCAGGATGAATAACTCCAACTCTCTCAGCCTGTCTTCAGGAGAGGTGCTCCAGTCCACTGATAATCTCCATAGCCCTCTTCCGGACTTGCTCCAACCTTATGAGGGGGCCCCAGACCTGAAAACACTTCTCTAGGTGAAGTGTCACGAGTCCCAGAGTAGAGTGGCAAAATCGCCTCCCTCAGCCTGCTGGTCACAATTAAACAGGGTCTGAAGCACTAGAGAGGAATAGTTTGCAATGATACAATACTAGAGCTATCACGGAAGCTAATTCTAATGGAAGAATAAAATATATTCTGGTAATAAGGTCCATCAGAAGAAGTCTCTCTGCCAGGGAAGCAGCAGAGGATTTTGACAATCAGAGGAGAAAATCTATAGAATAAATATGATCATAACTGACCATACAGCTATATCAGCCACATTAAAGCAGGTGTGCTACATTAGTACACCTTAACATTTTTGCCTTCTGCTGGATATCTGAATGTTGTCAACCACTAAGTCTGGGAAGGAAATGAGATTTCACTGTATTTCAGAGAAAATTCCCTGACCACTCTTTCAAAGAGGATAAATGCATTTATCTCTTGCTTCTGGTCCCTAAGAAAAAACTCATTAAAGCTATCTAAAACTTAGATGCTAGAGAAAGCATGATGGCAGAGACAGCGTGATCTGTCAACCTCCAGTAAGGATTTTGGTGACTGAACAAAAATGTTTATGATATCACTAAATTCCTACATGAATTTGGACTGACATCTATGGGCAAAAACGAAGACAAATGCCAGTTATCATCAAGGATAATCTGCTATTAAGAATTTTACAGACAAAATACAAGACAAAGGGAATAGACAGTAAATGATTATTCAATGAAATGGAGAAACTGGAACGAAAACTTAACGTTATCAAAATATGTTAAATTTAACATATCATATTCCAAGCAAAGACAAAATGATCCCAGTGACTTAAGAGTTCAAAAAAGCTGCTGATGCTGAATCATCTGGAGGTATGATTTCATCTGCGTAGATTCTTGATGTAGGAAATGCTTGCACGATTTCTGTCTTTTAAAAAGAGTATTTCCTACTGAGTCAAACAGAAACCCTCCTTTCTTAATCAGTTGGTCTCCACTTGGCAGATGCATATGTGTAGAATATTTGTAAAAAAAACCAGGTCACCAAAGGAAGCATCTTCTGAGCATTTTTTTTTTTTCACTCATTCACTTCTTAAGTTTTCCTCTGTACATTACACACTTTTCCTTTGCTGTGTTGGGCACCCTGGCTCTGGAATCAAACAGGGAGTCAATCATTTTGCAGTCTGACCCAGAATATTGATTCAGTATTCTGACATGCCATTCAGTTATAACCAGTAACCAAGACTTAAGTTACTCACATTCATTCATTTCAGTAATATGACTAAACAACCTTTAACTTCCTTCATCAACTCTCTACACAGTAACCACATCATGCCAGCAAGAAAAAAAGTAAAGCAAGAAACAAACCATAAAAGTCCAAACAGACCTTTAGGAGCATGATAAGATCATGCTTTACAACACATTCCCCTCTGCAAAATAATAGTAGATACCCCTCCCTTTAATATCCTTCTTTGAAAGACAAATTTAGTCTTTACTTCTAATTTTCAAATGGGCACAGATGCAATTCTCTAAACCTTCACAACAGACTCCTACTTTCTCTGGTGTCTGTATACAGAAACCAGACTCCCATGAAATACCCCATTAGACCCAATGCTACACTCCAGTTTTACCTGATGTAACCTTTCATTACCACAGGCAATTTAAAGCTCAGGCATTCTGTCATAGCTGAGGAGATAGAAACAACTAAAAGCTACTCTAGAAAAATTATTTCTCAAAAAAAGTCTAGAAAGAATGTGTAAGTCTACTCTCTCCATTTCCCCTCCCCACCCCATCAGGAATTATTCCAAAACATGAAGTGTTTTTCCATTTATTTACCCTTGCATTAGTAATAAAACTATTATTTTCTTAATTTTATAAGCCTACAAGGCACAAAGAATTTTGTAGATAAACAAAAGGCAAAATCTGATAGAGCCAATCCTTCAGCTTGGAAATAATAAAAATACAGTTAATCAGTTCTATCTTCTCTTGCATAGGTATCCCCATATCTCATCAACCCAACACAGACAGCAAGAAGTAAAACCAGTATTTTCAACACAGAGGAGAGGGAAAGGAATCATCATCAGAGAGAGAAAAATTAATAAAATATTTTACGCAGAAATTATTTTAGTTACAGAAGACCAAAAAAGATGGTAAAAGAAGCAATCCAGATAGCATGTTGATGGATTTCAAAGCTTTTTCCTTGCAGAGCATCATAAGAGAAGGCACTGAGAATTACTTTGCTTTATATTGTTCAATCATTCTATGTTTGTATGATGAAAGTATGTACCTGATGGACTAAGTCCAAGTCCAAGAGTCTTTACTAGACAATCTGTAGACCTGAATTAGGAATCACTCTCCCAATGAACCAATAAGTCTGAAAGGCTTGCCTTCTTGTGGCGGCTAAGCCCAGGACAATGAACAGGCCAGCAACTACTGCCTCAAACAGTTATCATCCCAACTGCAAAGCACCATATGAAAAAAAGATCTTCCTTTGGCATAATGAGCAAAAATAATATTACAAAGTCATGTCTTGAAATAAAAACCAGACATTTCACATAAAATGGTTCCTGACTATTGTTAACTTCAACTGAGGAAGATCTAGGACATGTTCTCCTTCCTCCCTACAGGAGAATTCTATTAAAAACATCAAATTCAAATCATGAGAATCTCATACATATTACAATGGGAACAAAATCTTTTAAGTTGAGAGAAATAACTCCAAAGGAGTTAAAAAATAAGTTCCCTTACCGCAAGATGAATCCCTTAGTCTCTCTTCCTCAATTCCATCCTTCTTAAGATGAAGCTTGGAAGAAGAATCCATAGTTAGATGGATACAACAAGTTATGCCTAACCATCAAAATATATCTTTCAGCAAGAGAATTTAATGGAAGAGTAAAAAGGGTTTGAAGTTGAGCTGAAAGTTAGTTTTATAGCAGATGGTCAAGAAGCCAAATCCAAACAACCTTTTCTTTCTCGCTTTTATCAACACATAATCTGAGAAATGTTGCAGAACACAGACTTAAAAAGGAATTTTGAACCCTTGATATGCCTAAACAACTTCTCTTATCCAACTGAGGAGCGGCAGAGTAAAACTTTTGTAGTAACTCATGCTTTGCCTAAGAATCTGTAAAGTGGTCATATTCAAATATGATAGGATAGCCCATTTAAACAACAAGTTTTTTGGGATCCTTAGGGTTGGATCAAAGTCTAGAATGAAAGTATTTAGCTAGTACCTACAAAGAAGTTATTTGAAACAGGTTAGGGGAACTAAAGTTTATAAAGGAAAGATTTAAGACTTGGACACTGCATTATGCCAAGTCCCACATGGGAGTCGTCTCATTCTTTCCTCTGGACATCTGATTAGTCCCATTCCGCTACAGCAGCAAGTTGTAAAATACTTTATAAGTGCACCAATCTGTTCTCAGTGCTACTCAAAGTAAGAATATTACCTTTGATGTGAAGTAACTACTTAGGTGGATGGCTAAATATCACTAAAATCTTGTTACACGACATATCAGAAATCTCATTCAGACCAAGTGACAGAGATAAGGAAATCAGCAGAGGCAGAAACTAAGGAAAAAGAAAAAAAAGTGAAAAAGAGAAATACAGGAATAAGGGAAGGACTTAAATCCATCCCACCCCTACCATTTTGATGCCAATGCCAGCAAGAGATTATCAGAGCCTGAAGAGGGATCTCAGGTCAGCAGGAGAGCAGAACAGCAAAAAGGAATTCCAGCCACTCCAGCAAGTAAGTCAGCTTCACTGGGATCCAGTTTAAATGACCCTACGCAAATTCACATAGACTGGGGAATAAACAAGAGGAGGTAGAGACATGCACACAGCTGCAGGGCTAGGATCTTATTGTTAGCATAGAGGCATGGTAGGAGAGCTCCTAGGACTGGAGTGTGGGAATGGAAGGATACAGGCTCTTTAGGAAGGACAGACAAGGAAGAAGATGAGGAGGACGTGTCATTCTCTATGTCAATGACCAGCTGGAGTGCGTGGAGGTCCGCCTGGGGATGGATGAGAAGCCAACTGACAGCTTATGAGTCAGGATTAGAGAGAGAACAAGAACAGATGACATTATAGTGGGGATCTGCTACAGGCTGCCTGATGACAGACACCAAGCAGATGAGGCCCTCTGCAGACAGAAGCTTCATGTTCCTAAGCCCTGGTCCTCACAGGGAACTTCAACCTCATACCTGTTAGAGACACAACACAAAAGGGCATAAGCAATCCAGGAGATTCCTGGAATGCATGGATGATAACTTCCTTCCCCAAGAGATAGAGAAGCCAGCGAGGAGAGGTGCTACACTGGACCTGGTTCTCACCAACAAGCTGGGGCTGGTGGGGAATGTGAAGCTCAAGGGCAGCTTTGGCTGCCCCATCTATGAAATGGTGGAGTTCAAGATCCTTAAGGAAGCAAGGAGAGCACACAGCAAGCTTGCTACCCTGGACTTGAGGAAAGCCTCTTCAGGGATCTTCATCAAGAGTACCATGGGATAAAGCCCTAGAGGGAAAAGGGGCGGAAAGAAGCTCATTAATGTTCAAAGATCACCTCTTCCACCTTTCTTCAGGAGAAACACATCCCAACAAAGAAGAGCAGGCAAAATATGTCAGGAGGCCTGTGTGGATGAAAGATGCTCCTGGACAAAGTCAAAAAGGAAGCCTACAGAGGATGGAAGCAAGGACAGGGAGCCTGGGAGGAATAAAGAGCAATTGTTCAATCAACCAAGGATCAGGTTAGGAAAGCTAAAGCCCTGATAGAATTAAGTCTGCCCAGGGATGTCAACGGCAACAAATAAACCTTCCACAGGTATGTCAGTGATAAAAGAAAGATGAGGGAAAATGTGGGTCCTCTCTGGAAGGAAATGGGAAACCTGATTACCTAGTACATGGAGGAGGCTGAGGTACTCAACAGCTTTTTTGCCTCAGTCTTCCCCAGCAAATGCTTCCGCCCCACTACATGAGTTGCAGAAGGCAAAGGCAGGGACTAGGAGAATGAAGAACCACCTCTATAGGAGAAGATCAGGTTCAAGAACATCTAAAGAACCTCAAGGTACCTAAGTCTATAGGACCCAATGAGACACATCTGCAGGTCCTGAGGAAAGTGGCAGATTAAGTGGCTAAGCCACTATTCATCATGTTTTACAAGCCATGGCATTTTTATGAAGTCCCTGCTGTCTGGAAAAGGGGAAAAAAATCCCCATTTTTACAAGGAAAAAATGAACACTCAGGATGCTACAGGCCAGTCAGTCTCACCCTTGTTCCTGGCAAGATCTTGGAGCAGATCCTCATGCACACAAGGCTAAGGCACATGGAAAATAAAGGGGTGACTGGTCACAGCCAGAATGGCTTCACTAAAGGCAAATCATGTCTGACAAATTTGGTGGTCCTCTACAACAGGGTTACAGCATTGATGAAGAAGGGAAGACCAAATGACTTCATCTACCTGGACTCGTGCAAAGCAGATGACACCCTCCTGCATGACATCCTTGTCTCTAAACTGAAGAGGCATGAATTTGACAATAGAACACTTAGTGGATATGCAGTTAGCTGGATAGTTGCCGTCAAAGAGTTGCAGTTAACAGCTTGATGTCCAAATGAAGACCAGAGACAGATGGTGTTCCTCAGGGGTTTGTATTGGGAATCAGGGTTTCACATATTTTTCAGCAACATGTACAATGGGATCAAGGGCACCCTCAGCAGGTTTGCTAATGACACCAAGCTGTAGGGTGTGGTTGACATGCAGAAGGGAAGGGATGCCATATAGCGGGACTTTGACAGGTTTGAGAGGTGGGACTGTGTCAACCTCATGAAGTTCAGCAACTTGCAACGCTAGGTCCTGCATGTGGATTGGGGCAACTGCGAGCACAAACACAGACTGGGCAGAGAATGGATTGAGAACAGCCCTGAGGAGAAAGACTTGGGTGTGTTGGTTGATGAGAATCACAGCATCATAGAACAATTTAGGCTGGAAAAGACCTCTAAGATTGTTGAGCCCAACCTCTACGTGATCTGGCAATGTACTCTGGGAGCCCAGAAGGCAAACTGCATCCTGGACTGCATCTAGAGCAATGTGGCCAGCAGGTTGAGGGAGGTGATTCTGCCCCTCTACTCCACTCTTGAGAGATGCCATCTGGAGTACTAAGTCCAGTTTTGGGGCCCACAACATAAGATATGAAACTCTTGGTAAATGCCCAAAATGTTTTCCAATTTACGTTGTGGTTTATAGCAAATCTGTAATGTTTCAGAGTGCAACAGAGAGCGTTACAGAAATGCAAATCTCAGTACTGGTTAATGCAGTGTCTATAAGCAGCAGACATAATAAATAATTGAAGTAACATATACTGCTGATTCATGGTGAAAGGTAAAAGACCTACTGCACACAGCTGACAGAATAACAGAATAACAGATACTGCTGAAGACAGGAACATTACACATTACTATCGAGACTCACAATGCCTTCAACTGAAGACCAAATCCTAGCTAGCTAGAAAAGAATAACATTAAAGCTCAGATGTACCTGAGAATCCAGGATAATATACCATAATCCAGCAAATAATATAGAAACAAATGTTATTCAAAAGCATTAGCTTCTCTGCAGACTTGTAACTTACCAATTTGCTGTCCTTATTTATGTTCTACAGGTATTGCAACAGCTCTGTACTAGAAGCTCATGCCACAGATGCTCTCGCCAAAGGTCTCAATATTATGAATTATAGCTCTTCCACAGCAGTCCGAAATACTACTGCTTATTTGCCAAGGCCCTGTTGACAATCCTCAGCTCTGGGAATCCTTTCAAACAGTTTTGCACTTTCTGGACATAAGTTAATTATGGGGGGAAAAAAAAGATGCTTTACTTTACCTGTACTATTGTTGCAGAAACAGCTCTTTTTGGCTGTTAAAACACGGAACTTTCTGAAAACATACCAAAAAACCCAAGAGATGCTGTCTCTGTGCAAACACACACGTGCAAAAACCAGTTCTATTTGCAGGAAATAATGAGAGATGAATTATATATTTTTAATAGACTATTTCCTAATAATATAATTCTAATAATATAATTTCTAATAATATATTCTAATAATATAAAATGAGGGGATGGGGGAACCCACTCTCTAAATTCAACGGAATAACAATCTTTCCCTTGGACCCAGAGTTTATGCCTTCAAGTTACAAAAACAAAAACCCTAGAGAACTGGCAAAAAAAATTATCACATTATTGATGGCACCAAAACAAAGGAACTTTTAATCTATTTCAACTGAAATCATATGATCTAGTAGCCTGGGGGAAGGGCTATTAATAGCAGTCAGAGCAAAGAGGAGAAGACAGCGGCTTTCCTCAGCCCAGAGAAAGGCAGCAGGTTCTCTGCAGCTCTTCGACTCCATCCACCCAAGTGCACGAGGCCAGCGGGATGGGAAGCCCAGCAGAAGTGGGCTTGCAGAGGCAGTACTGGGCACTCGGGCTTGGCAGCTCCTGACAGTCATCCCCAACTGCAGCTACAGCTTCACATCGCAGCCCTCCCAATGCCAGCTGACCCCACTTTTGATCATAGCACATTCGGAGAGCTTTTAGGCTACTTCTGCAACACACTGTGTGTTATTGTACTCAGAACTGGAAAAGACAACAGAGACAGCACTGTAAAAATTAAATTGGCTATGAGTAAGTCCCTATCTCCTACTTGGTATCGATAACATATTCCTTTAATGAGCGGCAGGAGAGAAGGAAAAAAAAAAAACCACAAAACAACAAAGGAAGATGGAGAAATGGCTTTCATCAACAGAAATGCATACATCAGCCAACAAGCTGAATAATCACAAAATGGGGGAAAACCCTGATCCAAGCATTAATAATTCAATTAGTATTCATTGAAATAACATTGATTTTAATTAATCTATTTCACATCACTGTTCATATCCTATGTGCTTTCTATTACAGCCTAAAAATCATTAGTGTATGAGCCTGCTAAGTACTCATACCTTTAAAAATAACAAAAGGGAGACATTAACTTGCTGAATGAATATTTTAAAGCCTCAAATAGTCAATAAAGAAAAATGAAATGTAATTGCTTGTCGCTGTGCATTACTAATATGGAATACACTAGTATGTTGCCAGCTGTACTATTTACATAATTTGATTCATTGGAACTTCAGTATATTAAAACATTGGTAAAAACTGCATTAGCCACCGAAGTATATTCTTACCAACTTGTATTTGCACAATACAATAGCTGCCACTGTACAGTAACTGACTGAAGCAAAACACTTCATTTATTCTACTGTTCTGCTCTGAGCTCATCCAAAATACACAGGAACAAAAAAAGTACATGTTTCTGCCTGCAGTAGGCCCAGCAGATCGATAGAGAATATCTATGTCCATCACAGAGCTTAGCTGGAGATGATGTGGAACAAGGCGCATTTCTAAAGGAAACTCCAAGAATCACTGTAATTCCTAAAGCTCTGTGCACCTCAGCAAGCCAGAGGCAGCGAGCATGAACTTCACCTCCCTACTTTAGGACACAGTTTCTCTTTTTTTATGTTGGGCAATGCTGACACTCTGGCCTTGGCCCTCTGGCATGGTACCTTACCAGTGAGTCCCCACCAAGTTCGATAATGATGAAGAAGAGAGATGCATAGGCAAATAATTTGATAGAGAGCAGCAAGACTAGTCTGGGCTGTCTGGTGTATTAAAATGATTTTATAAAGAGATAAAAATAAATATGCTCCTCTTTAAATTCCCCTGCTATTATGTTTTATGTCATAATGATACAGCGAATCCACAATTATAGTTACATTTTAGTTTAGTTTAGTTATTTTTGCAATATATTGAGGAAAATTCTGACTTTGGATGCAGACTGATGTTTTTCTATCTGGCTGGGTAACTACAGAGATATGACAGTTCAAGTGCTTGGTTTCTAAACAATGTTTTTTGCTAACTATATGTCTCTAATTAAACTCAGTCAATTTTTATTAGTTTCCACAGGTTCAGATTTCATTGCAAGGCAATCAAAATACTTTAAATCTTTTCACTGTCAGTCATCTGTCTTTGCTTAAGAGAGTCCTTCACATCACAGCTTTTACCTCATTCTCGAACAATGCTCATACTTGTTCTCTTAATTGATACTTGTTTACACTAACGATTTCTGCTATGTGTGAAATACTTTCACGTGTAAAATAAACTGCAAGTAGCATTTCTCCATCTCCACCCCAAACTCATTATCTAAATGCTACAGGTTATTCCACATTTCTATATACATAGAACGCAGAAGTGCTGATTTTCTTATTTAGTAACAGTTGTGGTCACCTTAGGTGTGCCAACAGTTCAGCAAGGGCACAGGCTGCCACTGCACATTATCACAAGATAATGGGACAGAAGAATTTACATTCCAGATATCTTTCAAAAAAATACCATAATTGGCTTATCAACAGTACTCAACCAAGTGCAACATAAAGCTCAGGCACAAGCTTATTTTATAGATCCATGCCTATCCAATACATATGTGTAATACATAGCTACCTACACCTTTTTTTCCACATCATGTGCAATATTGAAATAAATTCTGTTTTCCATTGACATTACACACCTTGCACCAGCCTGTAGCATGTAGATATAGTAAACACTATCACTAAAGCACAGAAATCTTTGCACACCGCCCCTGTAAACAACCTCAGTGCACTTCAGTTTCCACAGAAGTACGTATTTGTTAAAGCTCTTTTACTGAAAAAAAAAGAAACACTAATAGCACCATGGGAGTTTCAAGAAAGGCAGGCAAATTATGATCACATTTACCATCTAATTTGCTCTCTGAGGCTTGTTCAAACAGTGCAAACATTGTGCTCCTCTTCTTCATTTGTTCTGACAAGCAGGATGACAACTAATCACCATCAAGAGCTTTCCCACTCTCCAGGCCCCCGTTTTCTGTTTATTCAATTTGATGCCTTCCAACCAAGGAAACTGTTAGCCTTCCCTGCCACCCCAACTGAGAAGGCCAGCTCTCCAAGGCCAGATTTCAACTAGAACTCTTTGTAGGGTGTGAATCCATAGTGCTAAGCAGGAATAAAACGGGATCTCTCTGCTGTGCAGTGTGTGATACCACCAGCAGTGGGTTCTGTATAGGTTGACAAGAACACCTAAGGGAGGCAAATAAGGTTTTAGACTGGCACAGAAAAAGGAGACAGAGGAGAGGAGAGACATCCTCTACCCTCTTTCTTCATTTTCCCCAAATGACAGTTCTGTGATCTACCAAAGCATTGCCATGCATGCCTTAAAATATAATGCAAAAATAATACACCAAATTTAAAAAAAAAAAGGGGGGGGGACGACAAGAAAAAGCTTGGAGAATATTGGAAAGTTACTTCAAGAATGTCTGTCCTTTGATAAATCTTTTCTTGAAAACTGTTGCACTGATTTGCCTTGATAAGACTCAGCCACACAAACAAATTACCTTGGCTTTATGAGCTAAGCCAGTGTCATTGTCCACATGTCCCCTCTTCACCCAGAGCTCAAGCAAAACAACACAAATTGAAATGAAAAAGGACTAAGCCATATTACCTAGCACACCCATTATAATAGTACATAGTAGATATCATTCCTTAGCACGGGCATAAGCCATAAAGATGGGCCACTAGTAATGAACCTATAAAGTGAAAATTACGTTGAATGTTGATATTTAAAGATGTAAAAAGTATGTATGTGTATGCAAATAAGGACTCACTACAATTCAACCTTATTGATCAGAGGTCATATCAAAACAGGGCAATATATTAAGGAACATATATGGCATAATCAATCATGAAAATTTTCACTGCTTCAACTTTATGATATTCTATTATTTCTAATAACACAAAAGAAATAGCAGGCAGTTGGCTAACTTCAGACTCATCAACTTTAAGAGATTTTGAGTTTTGCATTGACCAAACCCATAGCAAAAATTCTTTCTTTTGTTTTATAAGCATTTCAAAAATGCAGCCAGGAGTTAATCGATAAAAAGTACACCTTCTTACCATGAATCCTGTCCCTTTACCTTCAGGTAACAGCCTATAATCCCAGCCAATGTCACCAGTATCACTAACCAGCACCACTGCATTAGAGTCAGCTATACAAAATAGTGACATTAGGAAGCCATCTGGCTCAAACTCTATTCTACTTCTTGAAAGGTTTTAAAATGTTCTCCTGGATCTTGCAATCCTTCTGCATACACACATAATTAAACAGTCTGCACTAGAATACATTTTGAGTCAGGGATTGTTCATGAAATACTGTGAAAACTTGTCCTAATACACAGTGCATGCATGGGTGTAGTATTTCTTTCTAAAAGTTCACTCTTGTTATAAATCCCTACTCAGGGAAAGATCTAGAAATAAAGTATGACAAATGCAAATATCTTTAGAGCCTCATACAAGGCAAAGAGACAAAACAGGCCATGTATGACCCACCACTTCTTAGACAAAACTATTTGAAACAGAGAGGAATTTTGCAAACTAAAGACAGCAAAGGTTTCTGTGAAAGGCACAATAAAATTCTTTACAAAGAGATTGGTATATTCTTGGGAGGGACAAAGAAGGGGGAAAAGGCCATTCCCTTTTTTCCTGCTGCTTCCAAAAGTACTTGCAATCTCTTTTTCTTGGAAAATATTTAGGGGACAAGAATATTAAGGCTGTTGTCTCTGCCTCCAGTATTTTCTCTATGACAATGATAAATATCTTCATGGCAGTGAGAGGTTCCCCCACATCACTCAGCCATCCACCAGTCTATGGACCAAAGAGGTGGATTTCCTGATCTAATCATAGATCTGGTAGCCTAATGGATTTTAGATTAGACCAGCCCACTCTCATGTCAGTACATAGCCTTCAATAACTGTCTGAGTCTGAAGATGTTCAGTGCTGAGCTACTTTCTCCAGATATTTCATATGGAACTTCTCTAGGCTATGATACTTATATGGTCCATATCAAATTCAGAGGTGCCTTTTCCTTTAACCATTACTGCTTTTTTCTAGTGGGCTCATTTGTGATTTTAATTTGTAAAGATCAATTAAGCCACCATCCCCAAAGTTGCATGACACTGCAGAGCTGCAAAAGATGAGTTATGGATTTCTTTCATCTCATCAGCTTCACAGCATTAACTTTGAGGATCTTAAATTTTGAGCTTTTACATCAGAGACAAATATCTGCAGAAAGAAATCGAAGCCCCAAAGTAACTTTCTTTAACAATTAATATCCTGTGCAATTTCAGTGATGTCAACAGAATCAAGAGGGAGGTAAATCAGCGTGTGTTTTTGGCAGCTTTCCCTTTTCTGCCAATTAGAACAATTAGACTCTAAATTTCACATTGAGCTAAAAGAAATTAGCAGTGTTGTCTTGGTCGAATGTTAAAGTAAATAGCACTTGCAGCAATAATCATAATTGCAGTTTCTCAAGGTATTAGTATCACATTCCCATTGGTTCATTTTCCCATGCTTACTACAGTTAATGTATTTTGATGAATGACATCTGCTTTGTCAATGCCAAAGGAGAAGTTGGGTCTCAGCTGCTAAAGCAGCAGGCTGCCAAAACAGTTGGACTCACCTTCCCTAGAGAAGCTTTCAAGTGCTTCTGGGAGGCACTTGAGGAGTAGAGCACGTGGGAGGAAATAGTAAGAAGACAACTAGTTTCAGACATTCTTCTCCAAGTGGTGGGGAGAAGAGAGCAGGGTACAGAGGTGGGTAAAAGGTAGACTTGGGCTCCTAAGGAAGAAAACATATCTGAACCCTTTGTTGATTTCTAAATGGCTCACAGGGAGTATGTTTTAAAAAGTATTATAGCCACGACAAGGCTCTTTATAAGGAAACAAAGATTTTCTTGATGGGGAGGCAGGCTGTGCTTCAGGAATGGTACTCTAACGAATTTCTAACTACAGCCACTATGGTATAAACAAGCACAGACCGCGAGATTTTTCATGTTATTTAATGCTAGCTGAAGATGACAGGATAGGCAAAATTCAATCAAAAATGTAAGCAATATATTTTGATGTGTAATAATTTCCCCTTAAAATAGTTTCAGACAGATGCTTTTTCAATGCTCTAGACGCGCAGACGATACTGTCAAACACCCGGTCTGTCCACTCCTACCTCTGCCGACCTCTTTGAGGCCAGCTCAGACTAAATCCAGGTGTTTCCAGCAAATGCCCTTCTGTGATGCATGGGATTTCCATGGAAAGTCCTTTGTGAGGAGTGGAAAGCCAGGGACACTGTGGCAGCACATGAGAAAGGAAGCAGCTCTGAGCAGCCATAGACCACCAAGAGCAGTTGTTTAAGATGAGTTTAACTCAGAGTCCACTGAAGTCAATGAGAATTTTGCTACCAACATGGACAAGACTTTGATTGTCTCTAAAATTCTGTCAAATAAGCAAAGCTAGCTGACTTCCAAGAGCTTCATCATTATGCTTCAGACGCAACAATCCTAGGTGGGGCTTGAAATCATTTTAGATTACAATTTCAGGTGGAAGTCCTGTCAACTCATTTTTCCATTTAAGGGCAGGTTTCCTCATATAAGGTATTCTCTTCCGTTTGAACATTGCGTGAAAACCCATATTTCCAACACACCGTAATAATTACAGCTCAGTAGGTTACTAGGAATTAAACAGCCCACACCCTTGCAGTGACTTACACACCATGAATAAGGACACGTAAGAACAGACTGAAGCAGAATGGAGTCATGCAGTAAGAAAACTAGGAAATGCAAATATTTTACCTTGTCTTAGTATCAGCAGGTTGTTGTCAGAGGAACCACAAGTGACACAAATACAAAACAAAGTATAAATACTAATTGTTCTTATCTTTCGTCTGTACTCAACATGCCTGAGGTAACTATTAAACAAACATTAACAAGTGATCTTAAGTAAAATGACATCTTGGTTTTTTTGGTCTTCCAAAATGCCACATGAACTTGTTATACAGTGGACCAGTCACAAGAAGCCACATCACATAAAATAGGAAGGATTAACTTCCTGTTCAGCTACTTGCACAGCTTGTCTCAAAAGCAAAAATAACACCCCAAGTCTATTTGAAGAGAGAAAAGTATATTTCTGTCTTTAAAGGAGGCACTACTATAAGTCCTCTACCAAATCACATAGGTTGTCAGTAAAGCCAGGGCAATAGCAGCATATCAAACTAGACCACCCTGGCTGCAGAGCCACCAGCCCTGCCCATGTGAACACTACTGCATGCACATGCTGGTCCAGGGCATTGTGCACCAGCCTGGTCAGTCCAAAGCACAGTCTCCCCATTCTTCCATTTTTAAGTTGAAAAGCTAACTAAACCTGTATTGCACAAAAAAGTCCTCTGTAGTACATTTTTTCCCCTAAGTTCAATAAGTATAGTATCAAGTGGCAGTAGCTAGGTAGTCTTTATTGGACTCATAAAAGATTATGATTTTGCCCTATTCTCTATATAAGTGAATTTCTTAAAATACCATTTTTAAAACTGCACTTTTTCTTCTCATGATAGTGTTTCTTTAATATATTAACTTTCTCACATCCCATACTTTGATAGTTCGGCAATTTTCTAGTTCATTTTAAATCATTTTTTGACAAAACAATACCAACAGTTCAGTAAGTGTCCCACTGCATTTTGCAATTTACGTTTCTTTTTGAAATACCCTCTCACTGAATAGCTTTAGCAACTAATAAAATTCTTCAATTTCAAAGCCAAAAGAATCCCATTAAGCACTAAATTCCTGAGGAAGGGGGAAGGACTAGTGATACCCACTGTTGATAGTAGATTCTGGGTTTAACACTAGCAAAGCTTTTTTAAAACCAGTAATACATTGCAATTAACAGGTTTCACGCATAACTTACCACATGGGTTTTTGTACATTTGATGCTTTGACATACAGTTGTGCATACATACTTGGAGATATGAGCATACAGGTATGTAAATATATAACTGTGGATATATAAGTATATAATGACACATATACACAGACACGTATATACGTGCATATCAGCCACTGCTGTTAATTTTCTCTGTCTGGCTAAACAATATTGAACCAAAAAATATAGTGGAAAGTCACCACAATGAAATGAAATATATTCTAATGTGATTGATAAGATGCAATAACTAAGCTGAGTAGAACCCCGGTGAAGGTGCAAAAACCTTGTTAACATAAATTGCGTGCGTTAACAGTGAAGTGAACTGCTAACAGCATCGCTCCCAGTCTGTGATTTATGGTAACTTTGCATCACTAACACTATGATAACTAACTTTTATAAATTATGAACTCCTATTGCATTCTCACTTTGGAAAAAAATACACACCCTTACAAAGAGCACTTGTCTAAAACTGGGGACGTATGCAGAGCTGCAGATCCAACTTTTTCAAAAATTCACCCCACTTAACTCCTAATATCTGTTATATTCTAATATCCATCGGAGACAACCTTTACCACCTGAGGTGGAAGCAATTTTGGTCTGCTTCAGTACAAAGCAAAATACCTTAGGTTAACATTTTCTTTACTTTGGCTGTGCTACCTCTTCAACCTCCATTTGAGAGAAAAAAAGCAATGGTTGAGGACTGCACCTTCTGCAAGAGGTAACTGGACTTTTACAAGAAACAAGCACTGCATTTTAAAATCAAGTTCTGTAAACCTTTCAAGTAATATGCTTTGATTCAAGCATGGACAAAGAATGCTTAAACTCTCTCTAGCCTTAACATTTAATATTAAATACATCTTCTTTAGAGTCCATATGAGATTATTTTCTTTAAACATGGGCTAATTATTTTTTTATTAAATATTTGTGTTAATGAGCAAGGTCAGCTTCAGAATTCCTAGAAAAGGGCAGCAGAAAAAGCCACCTAAAGAATGACACCAAGAGAAGGGCATGACAGACATAAGATTTGAGAGACGAAGGTAGGTACGTTTAAATTTGCTTCAGTCTCTTCCACTGGTAGTATTTTGGTGAGTAGAAATAACAGCTACAGAGATTTGTTATTTCACTACCATTTATAAGATGTTTTGGTACGAACTACACAAGTATATGAACATGTATTTTCATAAACAATACATATGACAGAATCTTTTTTTAAATTTATTTGATGAACAGAAATGTTTGTCCCTTTACTCTAATCCTCATTATCCCAAAGACAACTATATTAATAATTTCAGTTTGGTTATTGTCCTGGTAAATCACAGAATTACAGAAGGGGTAAGGCTGCAAGGAGCTAGGGTAAGGTACCACAATATTTATGTTACTTATGGTAATTTATGTTACTTATGGTAACATAAATATTGTCATCATTTCTATTTCTTCTAGAAAGGATAAAATACCTGGCTACTGAATAACAAAGATGTTTCCAATTTCTCTCATCATTTGAAGCAATCAATGTAAAAGAGAAAAAATTTGAGAACTAAAATAAATCCTGTGAAGAGTCTGCCTTAGTGGCACTCATTTTAGAACTGACTGCCTTTGCACTTGGATTTATAAATGCTAATTATCAAGGTCATCACAGATTTGTGTGATATTTTAGGTTTTCTCTCTGCTTTTCTATTAACCTGAGAAATAGAACTGTTCTTTCTAAAATTATTATGCTAAAATTCTAGAATATCTTAGAACTATATTAGAGCTGCCTAGACACTCTCTTTAACAATTTCCCATTTCTTAATTTTCAGAGGTTACAAGAATCAACTGCTGCAGCAATTGCATTGAGAGATTAAGACCCTGATCTCCATAACTAATATATCCCTCCATTGCAACATTTACTTTCCAAAGTATTAGTATCTTCTTTGGAAAACACCCATATTTGTTTTCCTATTCATTAAGGTATTTGCAAAAAAAATAAAGTAATTCTCCTGCCAAAAATATCCCTGAAGTAACTTTAATGTAACTATTAAATCAAGCTTCAACCTAGACCTGAGCATTCTTCATGCCCACATTTTACCAGATAATTCTGGCTTAAGGTCTCCAGAATCAGTGACAGGTGGATCATCTAATTAAAGCAAATATCTCTGGGTAAAGCTAAGCCAGCAAAATTACTTTTGCTGCTACTCCAGTGGGCTACCATTAGGGAAAGGGAGAAACTAATGAAAACTTTCCCACATGTGCCAGGATCGTCACTGACACAATGAGAATTGGCTTACAACAGGTGATAAGACTACAGACAAATGGTAATATCATGGCATTCACCTTTGTGCCATCCTCCCTTGTGTCTTTAATATGTCCATCCAAACAGGTTATCTGCAGGAGTGATGAGGAGGTCACATTTTGGAGAAAGATACAGAATAAAGTGGAGATCTCATGTGCATGTCAGGTGATTAAGTGTCACTGCATGCACTGTCATACAGTGAGTGGAAGATAAGCAAAACATCCCCCCAAAAATAAACAGAGAAAATATGGTGCCAAACCAACATTCACTTCCCAAATTAACAAATAAACAAGTGAAATTCTACATCTGCAGGACAAAGGCGTCAGCAAAAGAGAAAGGTAGTCAGGTGCTTTGAATATCAACTGTCTCTGAGCACAGGACACACATACCAGTTTTCAACAAATTCAGTTGAAGGTAGGTATGAAATTATTCCAGAATTTGAAGAATGCTGTTCTCTACACTTGTGTGACAAAGCAAAACAAGTGACATAACTGTTCAAACTGAAACCAGGGAGAAGTGGATTTAGAATTTTCTTGGATTGAAAGAAACAACCAGTGCAGTTTAGTGGACATGACTGAAGGCAAGAACAGTCTGATGGAAAGGATGGTCACTTACAGAAGCCAATAGACTTTTAACATTAGAAAGAATTCAAAATATTACGAGAAATGTTACAAGCAGCATTGACCAGTATAGAAATTACAAGCTGAAATTTAACAAAAACACATCTCGGAATCGTACCTGCTTTGACAGCTATCATGTGGAAATACATAGGTTAACATGCAGGGGAAAAAGGAAACAATTGCATGATTTTGCAGACGTTCAGCAAAAACCCACAGAGCATGTACGGTAGGGACAAAGAATAAATAATACTAGGACCCCTAGCAAAGAAAAGTTAGTCAGAGAAGTCGTAAACACCCTCATAAAAGAATTTTGGTTTTTGGCACTATCTTCAACCAGACAACTTTGATGATATGAAAGATACAAAGATTTTTATTTGGGTGATAATATTTTGAACAGGAGTGGGGTGAAAAGCAAGAGAGCACGGCCAGAAAATTCTGAGCAAGAACCCGTACTTTCAAAGGCTAAAGCTAAGCAAACATGTTATGTTCTAGAGAGCAAAAACAACAAATCTAGGCAAGAAGTTAACTGGAGAAACTGATTTCATGGTGAGGCTGTCACAGACCGGCTCTACCAGACACACAACAGGTATTATGATGCTATGGAATGAGCTCTGGAATGAGGAACACAGGTAAAGAATTGGTGATTTACAGCTGAGCAAACTGTCTCTAACGAAAATCTTTGACAATGCAATCAGTGTTATATCTCTTTGCTAGTAATTTGCATCCGAAACTCTTCATATTTTCTATGGCGGTGTGAGTGATAATATTACTAGTATAATGACCCTACAATGGTATTATCTAAACACAGAAGTAATAAAGCTAAAAAATACCTGGTGAATAAGTCTTTACAACTTTTTGGTATTGAAAGGAACCCAGAATTGACTAAAATGGGTCTTAAGTTATCTCTGTCTTTTGCTAAAGATGCTCAGCAAACTGTCCTTCCTTCCCCGGCAGGTTTTTTTTTTTACCTCTTCCTGCAGTGGAGGACCTGCAAGCTAAGGTCAAAGCTCAAAAAGCTTCAGCAGTTGTAGACACTCTCTAGAACACTGGACAAAATTTAATCGCTAAAGCATTTGTTCGGAACCAAACAAACTTAGAGGAGTTCCTACTCCCCATATCACCAAGGAGTGAATATTCAGTGTAACATGGGTATTTCAAGATGTACATTTATTATATGTGAAAACTATTCAGGGGCTGAAAAAATATCTCAGATAAGGACCTGAAATATCCTGAACTGGCCTAAAATGAAAGGCCAGAACTGGAATCTTCAGAGTTATCCCTTATGCCAAAAACTACAATGAATAAGTCAACACAGGCAGTATAAAATATTGACACTGCAGCTCTAAGTAGGATAGATTTGTTTATGTTGCTTGGAAAAAAAAATACACTTATTTTAGATTAATATTCTCATTCTGCTGAGGCAGCAGCTCCTAATAAAATGACATCTAATCTTGTGATGGTGTATATGCAGGATTTTTACAAGATACAGCACTGCTGACAGTAATATGTGTTAAAGGAAAACTTATTAAGCAAAAGTATAAGTTTTTCTAAATAATGGAGCAATTTAAAAGTTTTATTCTCAAGACTAATGGATTTAATGACAATAATAATGCAGATACTGAAAAGGGCACCAATTTAGATTCCAGTCATTTTTATAACACAGCAGTATCACTACTTCCTTTAATCAATGCAGGTAACTGGTGGAAATTTTTAAAGTGCTACCAGAAAATACATTTCAAACAAAATTAATAGATAATAATAATTTACAATATTATTAATATTATAATTTATTTAATGGGAGGTTCCTTTTTGTTGCTACTGTATACAATGCTGTGTCTTCACAGTGGGAAATATTAGTTGCAAGCCTTAAAGAACGCAAATGAAAATCCTGGAACTGCTTGGTTCTGTAACATGGGAGGAATAGGGCACCCTATTTCAGTTTCAGAAAGCAAAAAGATAAGAGACATCAAATTTACCTTTTTGCCTAAAGAGATCTTGGGCAAATAACAATAACGCAATATTTAGACAATTAGATATCAAAACACAATGCAGTAAAAGAAAATGGGCTTTCTGGCTTTGCTTAATACTGGATTCAACTTCTTAAGTCTAAATAACAGCACAAAACATCTCAAAGTCTAACTGGATTAAGTAATAGAATTCATTATTACGTTGTTTGTGTATAACTTGAAATTGTGTTGAATGCTATCTTGCTTTTTTAGCAGAATTGTCACAGAACCTTGGAAAGAAATGGCGTAGTAGATTGAATGTCCAAGTTTCTAAACCTAAGAACCAGCACTACAAAAGCTCTTCTACTTCAAGAAGGAACTGTCAGATAAGGTGTAATTTTTGAAAGCAACTGATAAACTCATTTTCCAGACTGCTGTGCACTCTTCATCCATTGTCAAGGATGTGGCATTGGACTCTTGTCTTCCGTCAGAGGAACAACACTCCTAAAATTATAATTTACACTCATTCAGAAATGAAATGCAGGGTTTATTACTCAAGAGCCTGGCAGCTGAACAGCAATATGCGAGATCTACCCTGTGAACAGTATGTACTGTAGGCAGAATTGTTAGAATGAAGGAAGACTAAAGATAAAGCCAAGACTCCTGGTGAGATCTATCAGATGCTTATTAGCGCAAGAGATTTCAAAAGCTACATGACAGAAGGGATAAAACAGCTGAAAATAATCTCAGATAGCGTACAGTCAAGGAGGAGACACAGAAATACCAGTGCTATGTGTGAATACAAGCTAAACATTTGTAAAAGCAGTTCAGCAGAACAAATGATGTAAAAAGAAGACAAAAGTACTGACCTACTTCACAGCTCTTCGTGTTCCGACTACCTCATACAAGCTTTAAGGCTAACAGTTCATCTTCATCCTCATTCATTCAAAATCATCATCCAACTTTCCCTCTCTCTTCATCTGCCAAGAAACCTGCAAGGCGATTATTAATGTAATGCAATGTGGAAAAGTAGTTGAATGAAACAGTGTCACTGCATTCCAAGTACGGTGGATATTTCTTCCAAGAATCTCTATCAAGTCACCTTTGATATTTATAGTAGGCTTGCAGCTCCATCCCCCCAGTTAGCAAACTTCTGTGCATATCTACTGATGAAGAAAGAAAGGGAAAAAAAGTGCCTTTGCCTGAGGATAAACAAAAAGAGATTTCAGTTATGGTTGTTCTAGACAGTGTCTGGTGTGATAGGAACTTGCTGAAGACCAAGTTCCCGGCAAGATACACAGGGAAAATGACCTTTGAGCATAACTATAGTTTAGGATGTTAATTAATATCCATATTGATCCACAGAGGAAAGTACACAATAGAAAATTGGGATATACTATGTCTAGTGCTGGAAAGTCATTCATAAGAGTACTCATGCTCCACACAAAACACAGTGGTATCATTGCCACAATAAAGGGCCCAAAAACTAAGTAAGTTTCATGGCCATGACAGTTACTATGCTCACTTGAAAGACAAGGTGGGGAACTATGGTTCTACTCTAAGTCAATGGCATAAAGCAGAGAGTAGATAAAAAATGGGACACGTACTACTTGTTTATAAAGACTTTAGGAGAGAAGTGACTTAAGGAAAATCCTTTAAGGGAGTATTCAGTAAAAGCAATATGCCAACAACTTTGTCTAAAACCTCTTGCACAAAATTGTCAGAATCAGATATATTTGCCCTATGGTTGTTGGTTTGTTTTTTTTTAATATACATAGAACTGCAAATATTGATGTATTTCAATTACACACTATGAACTATTTTAATACCTGCTGGAGATTAAACAGTATGTACCTTTTTAAAAACAAAACACAATCCCTCCCAGTATTTAAATTAGAAGACAGCAAATTTCTGTGTCATGGGGATACAGACTTTTGCGTGAATGTAAAGATTTTTCACAACTTAACTACCTAATTTTCAAGTACCTACAAGTTAACTATACATATAATGCACAGAATTTGCATGATTTGAATAGCTGGAAAAGACAGAAGGTTGCAGAGTAATTTTGTTAGAGACTGCTCTTATATAACCATGACTATATACAGTAAAGAATCAAAACATATGGTAGAAACTGCAAGGTCCAAATTGTTAATCCAACAAATGGATGACCAGAAAACGCAGCATGTATTTACAGTGTTGATTAGGGCAAGAGAATTGAGAACATCCTAAAACACATGGAGCCCAACAATGCAATAAACCCATCCAATATTTATTGCTGCCTCTGAAGAAGCAATTTCCATTTTGATGTGTTCTTTCACACATGATGTTCTGAAACAGTTAAGTAACATGAAAAATACAGGTTCAAGATTATATCTGTCACAGATGAAAATACAGCATTTATGCAGCATTACATAATAAAGCCACTGGCTTATGGACCCAAGGTCCTCTCAGGACTGCCACAAATCTACATATTGTCATATGTGATAGATTTTTACATTTGCTTATGCGAATTAAAAGGAATCTACATTAATAACCAAAACAAAAACCCCTTGGTTATTGAGTCTAAAGGGCTGAGGAAATTTAACTGTGACATTTGGTTGCAGCAAAGGTCACCTATTAGTCCACAAAATCTGCCTGGAAAACCACCTATCTTAGCCAATGTTTTATAGAGAAATCAAGGACCATGTTAAAACCATCTGATTCCTAGGGGGGAGGCCGATACCGAGGGTAGATCTGCATTCGTTTTGAACTTAAAAGACAGCAGAATTGTGAGGAGGGAAAAAAACGGTGGCAATTCTTTGCACGCTTATTTTAGAAACTAGGAATGAATTAACTCCATCAAACTGCTTACCTAACCAGTATATCTAACCAGTAATTTCTAAATTTCTACTATGCTAATATAAGTGAACTTATTAACACTGATTTTTGCCAAATAAAATATAAATAAAACACATCGTGGAGATATTCAATGCTAAGCATGGAGCTCCATAAATTTATGGAACCCAACAAATTTAGGGAAGAAATCATATGATATGCTGTCTCCAGCAACAGACGACTGGACTGATGATTCTAAAGGTCTCTTCCACTCTTGTTTTCCCAAATTACTACGTATAAATTAGATATCAATTTTCACCAGTAGCTTAATCAAATTTTGGACATGTGTATTTAGAGCTGAAACATGAATGTATCCTCTCAGTACATGATCCAGACTATAAGATGATTATTTCTGCTCAAGTCCTGCACACCACCATAGCTATCCCTCTCTCTAATGCTTTAATCTAATGGCACAATTAGTCCAATTAAGGATTAGACATTATATTCAGAATTTTACAAGAGTTCTTCTACCCCTAAGTATCAGAGAATGCAAAAAATACATCACCCTCACATGTCTAAGCAGGTAAGCATTAAGTATTTTCTACCATATATAAAAACTAGCATGCAGAGACACTGCTACAAAAAGCTGTATCTAACCCAACATTTTGATACATCTAAATAAATTTTTAGACATATAACATTAAAAAGTATAAATGTACACAAAGCTACTCACATCTGTATACATTGCCACGTGATTTTGGAATAGTACATTTGACAAATGCAATATACAAAAAAAAAGAAGGCAAAGACTCCATAACTTACTAGTAGCATGCACTTTTTTACGACGCTTTATTAGGCCCTGATTTAACCCACCTGACATCCCAATAGAGCTGGAAAGTACAGACTAATTTTTAAGGCACAGAAAGTGAAGTAAACAAAAAAAATTACAAAAAAGCACCAAATTCCAGGTCTTCCAGTTTTTAATAGTGAACTCTAATCCACTAATAAGCTATGAGTCTTATTTTGGGATATTATCTTCAGTTTCTGACCACTTTTTCATGGAAATCTCTCAATCCCCCCATCCCTTGAGGAAAACAATATATTCAATCTAAGGAAACCACCTGTGCTCTTTAATAGCCTTGCCTGACAAAGAATAGGTTTTGTAATAGATGAGATACATAAATGGAAAACCATTCAACATTTGAGAAAGGTGACTAAATTCACTAGCCTCATGTCAATTTTTACTTCCTAGGTTTGTTTTTTGAAGGTTTTTTTTAAAAGGCCATTCATGAAATATTAGAAATGCCTGTCTTATATTAATGTTGTGTCCTCTGACATCCACTCAGTGAAAGATAAAAAGATGGCATTAAGTTTTAGCAGTGAAGTGAAATGTTGCATGGTGCAAGGTGACCCAGTCTCATTTAACAGATTACCAAAATATAATCAAATAAAACCTATGATCTTTACACTGGCAAAAACAGTGCAGCAAGAGGACAAATGTGATTTTAAAAACTTAAAAGACCAATTGAAATGAATCATGTATATTTTTACAATGTAAGTGAGTCCTCTGCAGCTATCCAGTCCTTGTAAGAGCATCCATATTGAGGGCAAATTTTAGTACAGGCAGGTTCAGCTTTCCCTACAATTTTTTCCTGCCACTACATCTAACTCAAAGCAAATATCACAAAATCAATTAAGCTGTTTGATTACACTAAAAATAGTCTTTGCTCTTCATCTTAGTCTCAGTATCTGCTGACAGATAACTCATAGTTCACAGGGAACGTATTGTCTAACTGCATTAATCCACAGCTGGAGGAAAGAAATGGGAAAACTCATACGGGTCTGATGATGTCTGTGCAATTCAATTATACCACAATAAACTGCCTTGGGTTAAAATTACCAATAGAAAACTTTAGGAAGCACAGATTTTGTGAAAGAGATCTAGACTTAATTGATAGAATTCTTCTCACACAGCTTGTTTTTGATTGTTACCATGATTTCCATACACCTTTCTCTAATGTATTTTCTGATAGCTACTGACAAACTTGAGATATTTTCATGACGGACTTCAGCTGTAATCCACTATGGCAATTCCTCCTTTTCTAAACCCTCACATTTAGTCCTTCAAATCCATTCACTGAGAGCTGCCTCACCTGCCACTCTGATTGCAATGCCTCCCAGACCCTCATCAGCTCACCTCATCTATCCACTGTCACACAAACTTGGGCTCGATTTGTTGAAATGGAGGAAACTTCTCCTAGGGTCGAATGATGTAATTTGGGGCTGAAATTAGGTGAAGCTTGCTGGTTTGGATTGAGTGTTAGGTGAAATTCTATCAAACAAATCCTAAAAAATAAACCAAAACAAAACTATGAATTCATGTCTCTATTTTGCAAGGAAAAACTCCTGGCAAAATAATTTTGAAGCGTTTTAAATTAATCACAGGAGACCTGAAAAAGCAAAAGCAAGATTATATGAAAATTTTCTAATTTTTAAATGTTTTAATTTTTAGATTAATTTTTAAAATTAATTTTAAATATCCCTTTGCAAAGAAGATAAGGCAGAAGATAAGAAGAGATAGTGAGGGGAGAGGTGACCGAAGCTGCAGAGTTAAAACACCCACAAACATCCACAACTTCAAAAATGTACTATTAATACATTAGGAGATCTCTGCCCAGATACATGCCACTAAACACAAGGCTTAAGAGCCTGAAAAAAAATCCAAACATGTGAAAATAAAAAAACCCTCTCTGTATAATAAAACAGCAATAAAAATCCCTTACCAATTATTCTACTGTGTTCTCAAAATAGGAACGGTGTCTCTTATGCCCTAATTTTATCATTTCCTTTGCCCCATGTTAAAACACCAGTGTAATTATCCTTTATAAAGGTTGACTGAGGCCCCTGTGCAAATCTGCTCAGGGTGATAATTTAGCTGGCTTTCTTATTTGTGGAATTTAGGCAAGAATGTTTCAAGCTCTTTGTCAAAATAACTGCTTGATCTGCTTTAGTATTTTTTTAATTGTTAAAAAAATAGCATTTTCTAATAAACTGAGGAAGAGTAAGGTTAAATACTCCAACTACTAACTTGTAAAAAGAGTGAAACATAAAAGTTGTGCAAAGTGATTCCTAATTTTGATGTACTTGGAGTCAGTTCTCAATATTTAATGATACCTGGAAATGTAAGTCACAGTAGCATGATATTAGGGAATATTCTTCAACATTTCCACAATGCATTTAAGTGGTAATGAAAATGTTTTGTTTGTCATTAGTAATTAATAAATTCATCATTTCACATTCTTATGACTGTCAAAGTGCTGGACTTCAGTTGACGCAAAAACTTCCATTTTAAGAAGAGAGATTTCAAACAACTTGGCCAAAAGGAAGATCTGCAGTGATGAAAACTTAACTGCTTTTTCCTAATTATGTGACCTGGCCTAACAAATAATAATAAAAAAAAAACCCTAAAAAAACCAGCCCAAAACAAAACACCAAAAAAAGCCCAACCAACCAAAAAAAGCCTCCCCAACTACTCTACACCAGAGATGTTGAAAGGGAATTATTAGCATGGCTACACTCCATCTAGGGGGGAAATCTCACTTTCAATAAGTTGAAGCTTCTCTATCTACTTATATAAACCATACTGAAACATGGTTTTCCTGAATGAGGCTTTTATTGTATAAGCAGCACAAAGATTGCTATTAAAAAGCCATCCTGCAAACGATGAAAAGCAACCTAAACAATACAAAAGCAACTTAAACTCGTGACAGTTTCTTCCAGTCATACATTTGTTCTAGTTCTCTCTCCAACAATGACTGACTTAGCAGAGGTACAACTCATATACACATAACACAACTGCACTTGCTGCCTCTGTCTCTCGACATCAGCCATAACCACCACCACCAACACACAGGAAAAGGCCCGGAGCAGGTGAGAGGCGCAAAGGTGACCCTCAAAAGATGCAGACAACCACAGTGTCCCACAAACACTCTCCCTGTCAAACTCCCTGTGAGCAGGACCATGGGATCTTTCAGATGAAGGACAACCATAGCAAAACCTTTGCCTACATTCCTCAGCCCTTCCTAATGGTCACGAAATATTGCCAGGATACAGTAGCTCTCGCTCTTTCCACCACACCAGTTGTACTTTTGAGCCTGTCAAAAAAAACTCCAACCGAACAAAAAACCACCACACTTTTTTATTTGCCCCCTAAAGTCTACCATTCTCTTATCTCTATCTTAAACACACTATTTTCTTCTGGCAGGACACTTTTTGAGGTACCATAAATAAGACTCTTTCCACTGACTGATTCCATGAAGACTGTGTCTCGGAAGGCTCTACTTTAATAATTTTTTCCTTTTAAAAACTTTCTAATTGAGTACTCATAGCAATATATGTATTCCTATGAAAAAGTCTACATAAATTTACTGGAAATTACAATTTTAAGACATTTCCAATCTATGAAATTTGACAGTGGAAAAATATTACTTCTCTAGAACTTGACAGTGATTAAAAAAACTACAGAAGGATTATCACTGCCTATTAAATGTGATCATTTGAACCATTTCTACGGAATCCTTTCTTATTTTATTCCTATGAGATTCATTAGCATATTGCCGGCTAATAGCTAACAATTTTCCACTGAATAAAAAAAGGCTCTCCCTAAACCTCCTTCAACAGCTAGATATTATGGCAATCAGTTAAAACTTTCCTGTTTCTCATCCAATGGCTTTACACACTGCAAATAGTTATACCTCTTTGGAAACTAAACACCCAGCTGAGCACTGCAGCCCATCCTGCAGCGCCTGTGGCAGTGTGGGTGCACCCTGATCCTGCCTCAAAGTCTGCAGCTCCTGCACAGTTCTGCACTTCGGGCATTTCACATTCTGCCATCCACTACTGACCTAGGCCAAGAAACAGACAGGCAGGTCTTCAATCCCAGCTTGCATGGCTCCTGTTACAGTCACGTTTGCAAACGTACATTTTTATTTCAGACATATCTTCCTGCCTCACTGAGCTCCTCCAGATCCATGCTTGATGCATCCACTGTTTAGGTACTGCAATGGCCAATGGGCCTCAACTGCCCCCTGCTTTAGTGAGCAGCCTACTAGGGCTGCTTTGTGGCAGCTGCAGTGCGATGCAAGAACTCGGATAACTTATTTAGACCCAGTTTACCTCCCTCTAGTACAGCAAATTAGTTTGGGCTTCTTCTATTATTTTGTATTCTTTTAATGGAAGACAAAATATTTTTCCACATGAAAATTAATTTGTAGTATTGTGTGGTCACTTACTAATTTGTAAACCATTATTTAACATTAGCCATTTTGTCATAAGATCATGCAAAGGCTTTCCTTGTTCCACAGTGATAGTCAGTGTTCTCCCTTAATGAGAAGGACAGAGGCTTGGTAGAGTTGTATGTTATTTTTTTCCTCTAATTTTCATTTCTGTAGATACTGCCACAACACATAAGTTACTCTTAATGTTCTTCTAAGTGTTGGTAAATGCTATATAAAGTTTACATGGCAAGCCTGTAATTCTTAATGCATCGAATTTTCTACTTTAGTGGTTGTTCATCTGGTATGACTTCTTAATGGATTCTTTTCAAAAGAACTAGATTGTAATTAATTCCACTCCGTGATTATATACATGAAAAGGATTGGTTTGAACTTTTACCCTTGACATACACCAAGGTGAAAGAAAAGATACAGGTTATGGCTTAATAGTTTTACTTAGATAAATGGTGACATTTCTTAATAGAACAAAACAATTCTATGTTTTGTTCAGCCAATTCTTTCTTCTTCTTGTATTTGTGTCAAGCAGGTATCAGAATTGAGATGGACTCATGTCACTCAATGGAAATATGTCAGCATTCAGCATCTTACTTTGCATGGAATAGTTTTGTACATTGAAAAATCCGACAGGCTGCAATTGTTAAAGAGCTTTCAAATATTTATCTAGATTGGGTATCAACTTTTATCATAATTCTCTTTTTTTTTTTCTCCCAATTACCAACCTTCACCTTCTCAGAGGAGGCTGAAATGTCATGTAGTTGGTCTGTCCATGCGAGAGTTTTCCAGAACATAAAAAACCAAACCCCACACTGCTGCTGTTCATTTAATTCTGTTTGCATGCAGCTGTGGGAGTCTCTACAGTGCATTTTCACACATATGTTCCTATCGAAGTGCTCACTATGAACAATTTTAAACCAGTGGCTAGTTTTTTAAATATCTGAGAGTAAAGAACCAGTGTAGCTAAAGACAGAGAACTTGAGCTCTAATTTTTCAGACTCTTGTCATGTATTCACAGGAGGGCTGTTTTGAACTCGTCAAACTAAGTCTTGGAACAAGAGACTTGGACAACAATGGGTTCTTCTTATCATGACACTCATTTTTCCAGCCGAAGATTTTCATCTGTGATGATCTGGAGTCCTGTGGACAGATTTCCAACAGATTCTACCAGAGAATATGAACATGCTTGAGAAGCCTAGATTCAGTTTCAAAAAGAAAGCAGTTGCTGTTGTCATCAATCTTCTACTGTCTGAACAGAAAACAATTTCAAATACACTAATAAATCCTTTCTGTTTTTCCCCACTACCTTTTCAGAATTTAACTCTTTTACAAGATCACCTTGTAATCTTATCTGACCACCACAAGAGTCACTATCTGCTAGATCACAGTGCTACTCATGCAACTTTCCTCAGCCTCTATTTTAGCACCTGAAAAATAAGGCAAGACTTTCGGAAATGTGTGTATGAATGCCTGAACGACTGGTATTTTTATATTGATTCATGTGTATCAGCTATATTATGAAAAGAACACAGTTTTATAGGGAGGTCCAACTACAGCACAGCCTGAGGCATAATTTCCATAGTTTAATCAGCGAATCACTTACTTAGCATCACACAGTTCCCTTTTCCTTGCTCAGTAGGCCAAAATTGTTCATCTCTCCAGAATCATTCTGCTAAACTTATTTCATCATAGTAGGAATATTAAAAAATAGCTAGGTGTGCTGTGTCTATTTATCAGAACCTGAAACACTGTGAATATTGAGGTTTCAATTTATTGCTGTGCCAGTTCTGTTTCAAGAGTAAAACTGAAAGGCACATGGTTAACAAAACAACCTGTAACTGCTTAGAACACTATCTCAGAGTCTGTGAACATGCATCACTGTGTTTATTCCCATCTAGCAGGGACATTTATCCTTAACAGAAACAGATCATGAGCAAACCCTAAAAAAAAAAAAAAAAACCAGAAAGGAAGTTGGATTTCCCATTTATTATTTAAAATGTACTCTCCACAACTGACAAATTAGAGGAGAGTTTACGAGCATCCGGAGAGAAAGGAACAGGAGCTCACAGCAACTGTGCCAGCCCCATACGGCACCATGTGCAATATGGTCCTGAGCTGCCCATGAAGTGCTCCATTTGTAGAGCTGGACGCAAACCAGTTCCTGCAGCTCAGGACAGAGGATGGAATCATATCAATCCCAGCTCCCTGCAAAACCTGAATGCAGCCCCCAGAGCCAGCAGTCTGTGCCCAAGAGAGTACGGGAGCAGGAGGCTGGGAGGGAGCCCATGGGCTGCCTCAAGAAAATTCTGGCTTGCCTAGAGGGATGGGGGATTCACCTCCAGCCAGGCTGGAGGAAGAGTACATTGACCCCTTTCATAGCTGGGTGAGCTGCCACGGCCGTGGTTTCCAAAGAAGGTTGAAAAAAAAAAAAAAAAAAGCCAAGAGAACTGTTTCTCCTGACTTTGTCTCTGTTGGATTTCACTGCATCCAACAGTTCACATGCGTAACTTCACATGTGCTCTTACAGAGAAGTGGGGCACCCAATACAGAGACCGGGATCTCAGCTAAGGACCTTGTGTGTTATAACTATACAGAACATAGTTCAATACAAAATTTGCATTCAAAAACAGTAACAAAAAAGCTAAGTAAAACATCTGATCCACACTTATACCATAATTGAAGTGAATTCACAGCAAAAACTCACATGACTGTCATCAATCTTCACTGGAAATATCAGAGCTAAGAATTTTGCTATTGTATATTAAGTAATCATTGTAGTACTTAACAAAAACAAGAATTTGAAAGTTTGTTCGAAAGTGGTGTGCTGAAGTATGAAAAACTAAGCTAGAATCAAGTATCCCAGACCCAAAGCATAGCTTTGACATGGAAATCTTCTGCTCTCTTAGAAAATTAGCTCAAAACATATTTCCTTAACTTTGCTGAAAAAGGCTCTTCCACTTAAACACATAGGTCTGCCTACTGTATTAGAGCTAAGCACATGCACACTTATCGGTAGGATCGAGGCTTTAATCCTTCCTCTGGTGGGCTCAGTAATAAAGTGGGGATAACCACGCTTACCTACTTTGTAGGGTGTTGTCAAAATTAATGCTCACAGAACCGTCAGTAGGTGAAAATCATTATAGCTCCCATCCTGCAATAGCTAATGCATGGGCTGCCTGCTGCACACACACTGAGCCTGGCAAAAGCTAATTGAGTCCTCTGAAGGTGCAGCAGTTTGTTCAGGCCCCATCAATAAACTGTTAAGAGTTTAAAAAACAAAAACAAAACACCACTATACTAAATGTGAACACAGCACAATTTTCGAATGATCCTGCAGACCAGAGCCTCTGGGGCTAAGCATGGCACAGGAAAAGCTTTTGTAACACAACACAATACTGGAAGGTATGTATATGTGTACATATATAGATATAGATGTGTGCACAGGGATATAAAAATACAGTTATTAAGACAGCTATTCGGTATTACTCTGTGGACACACACTCCCAAACACACACTCCCAGGCAAACACAAGCCAAAGCACAGACAGCACCTGAGCTACAATAAATCAATGATTGTATGCGAACAGATGAAAATATAGACACAGAACTGATGCACATTACTACCTTCTATCCTTCCCTGAACTTAACTCTGATCTGGAAGACAAGTCCAGAAAAAAAACTCTACTTGATTGTTCATTTTGAAGAACGTAAATGAAATTAAGAAAAGATCTGAGCCAAACCAGTTTGCTCATCAATATATCCTACAAAACCAATTTAAATGATGTCAAATTCAAATAATTCCCTTGACGTCACACTGGAGAAGCCAACCATGAACACCTCACAAATTATTATTTTGATCCAATTGTTAGACCCAAATTACAGCAAAAACTGGTCTTTCTACAGCTGTTAAAGCAGTGACCCTGGCAGAGCATGCTTTTGTGCTGAACTTTTTATATCACCAAGCCTATTAATCAGGTGGCAGTTCAAACTGATGCGCTTTATATAGTTGACCCTGGCCAGTGCTTTAATTACTTGGTATTAAATGGTAATTAAGACTTTTCACATTCAGGTTTAATCCAAAAAAATTTAGTGTAAAATCCAGTAATTTAATAAAGAGTTGTGTTCTTTACTGCACTTCAGCCTGGACACTAAGGATGCAGCAATTTACTATTGACAAGCACTAAAGGAGCAGGTCATTTCACAAGTATAGTGTGGACAAAGGTGAACCGGGCAACTGATGAAATCTGTGGCCAAGGCGAAATAGCAATCTCTGAGCCAAATGGTAATAAAGTTACTGAAATGAAGCAGTGTAGCTTCTGAAGTGAACTGTCATAAGGAGGATACAGGCTTCAGGATGGCTTGCCCAAAGTAATTAAAACTTTATTCCCTGAGAGCCAATCAAAGTGGCTAGCCCTACCTCTGATTTTACATAAAGCAAAAACAGGTGTGTAAGTCAGCAATAAACATCAGCAGCTGCAGCTACCACTCTATGAAACAGCATCCACCTCTCCAGAAGTATCTGCAAAATTTACAATAAGTGAGGCAAAATAAGAATCATGCTTTAATGTTCTTTCCCATATTATCGAATTGTATCTCTAGATTTTCTACGACATGCAAAAACCAAGTAGAAGTGCAGACAAATATCACTGTCCAAAATTCCCTGCTAAATTAAAGACAATTACTTCCCTCAACAGCTATTAAAGGCAGATAGTTTAATCATTGGAGAAGCAATCTAGTGCATAGGAGCCCAGAGATGTAGGCTTAACTCACGGCTCTGCTACTGACCTGCTATATGACCTTGGGCAAGTCTCTTCACATTTCAGCGCCTCTTTGTGTCCCTATTAACCTTTGTGCGTCTCAGCTATTTAGAATGTAACCCCTCTGACGCAGAACAGTCTCTCACTACATGTTTTTACAATACCAGCACAACAAGGTCACCATCTTGGTTGAGACCTCTAAGTGCTACAGTAATCCAAATAAATAAGAACAATATATTCAATTATTCAGAATCCCACTTACATTTATTCAATTTTCCCATAACATCTGGATAGCTGAGACATCACCACAGATTAATATGTGCATCCTACATCCTTTTAATTTTAATGTCTCACCTGCTGTTTGTGTAATTGAAATTTGTATTGATTTTCATAAAGCAAAGAACACCTAACTCACTGCCTAAAACACAAACAATGGAATGAGCCATTGGTATCCAAGTTATTCAGAACACACAGGAAATAAATCATTTGTCTGAAAGGAGAAACAAGAAGGTCCGCCCAGTATAAAGTTTGACTCAGCAAAGCACTTAAGCATGTCCTTAAGTTTAAGCATGAGTAGTCCCACTGAAGCTCTTAAGGTGAGCCTAAATAAGGAATTGGAGCTTCTCAGAGTTCAGGGAATATTCTGTAAAAGACATGAAACAATTATAACACAATCATGAATATAGGTGCGTTAATATACATTTTGTGAAACTGCAATATGAACAGATCCCCAAAGAAGGGAACAAAAATATGCCTTCCTTTAAAAACTGGTGATTAAACAATGGATGTTTCTTGATACTAACCATGCTCCCCAACAAGCACACACTACACCTTCATATGCAACTCAATGACTATTTCAAATAAATGCATTTTCTTTCTCTACTTAACCTGTACTTTGAAAGCATTTACATGCAGGAAAAATTTAACACAGATATTACTGTCCATAACATGCTTTCTTCAAAAATGTTTTTCAATCATGGTACATTTTTTACAAATTCTGTCTGTATTTTTAATACTCAAACTGAGCTAAATGAGGTCAAATACAGGCTACAAGCAGAACTTAGAAATAAAATTAAAGAAGAAGAAAACATAGGAATTGTACACTAAGGATGTTACCTAATTTATTTACCTAGAAGCTTGAAGCCAACAAACAACAAATATCCTAAGATTTGGTTACTTAAGCAAGCTTGTAAAATGGAATGCACATTGACAGGAATCATTCTTCTTTTCTTGATTCAGCTACAGATACTTGAGTATGCTCACCTTCAATTCATGTTGTTTAATTCTGACTCTTTGGAAACAAAAGCAAACACAAAATATGAAAACATTAAACAATCCCAACTGAAAATTGTTACACAAGTACCAGTAGCAGAAAAGAATTGTAATTTAAAATGTACTGACTATAAAGGAAGCAATAAACAATCATTTTGGCAGTGCAACTTTTGTAAATCTACTAAAATCCTACCCAAAGAAAAGACTCAAGTATATGCAGGTACTGATATATCAAAAACATGCCATGAATGACAGTATAATAATAACCATCACTGAAAGAAAATTTAAAAAAAAAGAAAGTAAAAGGAAAACCCATATGCAACTTAACAGCTACCTTTTCAAGAAAACTGAGAGCTCCAGGAAAAATAGAAGAAGTCTTCTATCTTCCCCAGCCTCATAAATTTTTACTGTCCAAACTCAAGCTTGGGGTACATAATTTTTTTTTTTTTTCATAAAAGCTATCTTGTTCATAAGTATGGCATGAAGGTAGGATGAGACAACGGTAAAATTGTTGAGTAGGTCAGAATCTGCACAACTTATTACCACTATAAAGGGACTATTAACAGAAAAAATATTACATAAACCA
Source organism: Edolisoma coerulescens (assembly GCA_013397115.1). Classification (NCBI taxonomy): domain Eukaryota; kingdom Metazoa; phylum Chordata; class Aves; order Passeriformes; family Campephagidae; genus Edolisoma; species Edolisoma coerulescens. The sequence continues at coordinate 514,366 of VWZW01006492.1, read as the reverse complement.
CTTGTCTTGAATACGTAAAGTTTGTAGCAAGCCTAAATGCTAGTAAAAAACAAGAAAAAAGACATCAAGAGCTCATGCAATAAAAGGAATGTCCTTAAAGATCTTTTCTTCTCCTGGGAATTTAAATGTAGTGAAAATTTGGAAGATGCAGCTTCTTTACTAAGGAGCTCAGTTACCATAACTGATACACATTACCAGCTTTAGAATTCTAATTGTGTTTAATACAGTTTCATGTTGCATCAAAGTACAAAATCAATACCATTTGTCCAGCAAACAGGAAAAATGGAATCTATAAACTGCTCTTATTGAGTAATTAAACACCTATTATTGTCATGAGTGGTGAAACAATGAATTTGATAAGACAAATTTTTGCGACAAAACACTGGAGTGATTAATACCTCCCTACGTATTAAATAAAAATGACTGCCTTTTGTGCAGTACTGCTGGCAGAAGAACAGGAATGAGAGAAGTAGTTGCCAGTGCCACAATAACAGGCTAACCTTGAACTGAACTCCTTTCCTCAAGAAATTAAATGCTGTAGCAGGACTTTAAATCCCTCCACTTAGAGCTCATTTGTGTTTCACGTAACCTGCAGTTCCTGAAGAGAACTCATTATCTTCAAAAGGAGAATCCTTTTATAATTTCTTTACAAATGTGTATATTGTTTCTGCAAAAAGTATTTCATATCAGAAAAGGGATAAGAGTATTAACAGTGTAAGCGAGGCAAAAAGGCTCGTATCATTAAGACACCATTTCTGCTTCCTGGGAATTCAAACGCCAACTACAGTGGTATGGGAAAACGAATGAGAATGAGGTTAGAGAAAATGTACCTTTACAGCAAAATTTTAATCTGTTAGATTGATGCTAAACTGCCTTGGTCTTTCTGCTGCTATATGCTGTATTTCTATGTATAGACCTCCCTCCCCCAATGCCCCTCCTGTAGCTTTGGCTTCCTATTTTTCTTTTCACTTAGAATGATGCACTAGGAACAACTATAGAGTACAAAAGATGAATCTATGGATGTGACACTTGTAAAGGGTAACCCTATTTCACAAGTGAGATGGGACAAAAAAGAAAGAAAAAAGGCCACAGAAGCAATAACTGCTCACTGAATTACCATTAAATTGTAAGATTTACAATCCAATGTACAGTAAGTGCATATCTAATGGAGTTTGTCCTCTAAAAGAATATAAAGTAGATCTTTGCAGCATATGATGTATGCAGGTTATTTTTTTTTTTTAAACAGGACACACAGAAAACAGATGTGCACATAAATTCCAGACTTTTTATACATATTAGAACTGAGCCAAAGCCAACATTAAATATGATAAATGCAATATGATTAGTAGGATCTGGCTTTGTATTTTCAAAACATGCTCACATTCTACAAGGAGAGATAAAAGATGACTCTAACACAGCCAGTCAATACTGCTTTCACAGATATCATTGGTAAAAGCAGATCACATATTATAAATTCAGTTTATTGCTCTGATCTACTGGAATTCAATTAAATGACTTTTTGTAGGGGATGGCAAAGCAGCTGCTGACCATTTCCAACATCTTCTAAACAAAACATCTGGGCAGAAGTTTCAGATAACTATTTATTACAGCCTTAAATTACCGACAATATTTATTTTCTTATAATGAATGTAGTATGAATAAGGCTCATGCACAGCACTGTAATTCGTAACACGATTGTCACTAATTTCATTGCTCTTATTCATATGAGCATAACTGTTGAGTGATTTAAGTTTAGAAATAAGCAAGGCATGTCAAATAATTATTTAAATAGAAGCAAACTTCTACATGAAATACAGGCATACTACTATTATACAATATTACAAGGGCATCAATAATCACATGTTTTACAAGATGACTGGAAAATTCTAGCCTGTAATAAAATCCAAAACTATCAAAGAGACAAAGGAACTTTTGTCTGGGTAAGCCATTCAAGTAGCAGCAAGGTATGTAATAATCTGTTCTCTTAATTTGAATTAAGTTTTATTTTTCTTAGCTAGAAACTTCAAGTTTCCACAAATGGCATTAAAACTTTCATTCTCCTACCTAAAAGGAAGTTTGCCTACCACACAAATTTTACCATTATCTGGCTTTTATTTCAGAGGATTAAAAAGCAACGCAGAAGATCAGCAACGATAGCCTTGTTCTCTTCAACCTTAGTGAATCAAGTTCACTGGAGGTGAAGCAGTGGAATTATCAGTACAAGTGGCTGTGTCATCAAAGCTTTCTGAGAGGTAGTGTATGGAAATGCCTAAACAAACAGAAGCGTAAAAGCTGTCTGTATGTGAAAGGGCTCTCCCAAGGCTTTTCATTAAAACAATTCCAATTGCAGTTTCACGATGCAGCGTTATATTATGTGAGAAATATAAAATCTTGACATTTTTCTAAATGTGAATGGGTTAAAGAACCTCTCCACGCTACAGTGAGCCTGAGAATTTCCAGCAGCTGATGAAGACCAGTTGACCACCTGATACTTTTTCAGCAGGGTGATAAAATTAAAGGATTGCTTTGATTTGCTTGAAGGATTACTTTCTATACTTAATTTTTTAAAGTGCACAGTCTTACGAAACAGAAAAATATCAAGAAGGTTAATGCAGAGTGAGCTAATTGCAAGCTGATTACATTGTGCAAAGCAAGAGATATTACCTGTGTTACATACCATCACAAGGACTAGCTTATTCTACGCTGCTGCTGCAGCAAACAAGCTGATTTGCTAACAAAGTGGTCAGCTCGGGCACTTGCACAGCATCTCGGTAGGTCCACAGGCGACTGCTTCACATGCAGAGAATCTCAAGCTCCATTTTCCAATCTGATTACACGGCTCCTTATTCCAGCAGCCTTAAACCTTCATGGCAGTTTACCAACATTTTCATCACTTTTTCTTTTACAAATCAAAAGAACTGATAAGCTCTCAGGTACCCGGGATTTCATAGTCGATGGCTGGCAGGCAGCCAGTTTCCCTCACAGCACAACTGTTCCGTGCCACAATGCAAAAAGCACGCTGAATTTAACAGATAGCACAGAACTATTAGAATTTTGCAGTACGTACAAGCAGGCAGCATGTTTCTGTCTCTGCAGATGTTAACAGTTCTGTTCAGTCACATTATAACATGCCTAGACCCAAAGAGACGTCTTTAAAAAGAAAAAAAAAAAAAAAAAGAAAAGAAAAACCAGAACAAATGAAGACATAGCACTGTCACTAAGTCAATCGCGCTACAAAGTGTGCACCCAAGTTACTTCATTGGAGTGCTTCCGAATTACCAGGAATTAGAGACAATGTTAAAAACATTTGATAAAAAATTAAGAAAAGGGAAAACAAATCTTTACATTGTATGAAACACTTTGACAAACCAAAATATTATTTACCAGTAAAACAAATGCAAAAAAAGAGACACTATTGTGTATTTTTGGCATGTGAAATGCTTATGTAAAGCACTGAAACAGCCACAAGGCATACCTGGGTTTACTTATTCTTTGGCTCAAAAACGCCACTTGAACGACAGAAGAACAAAAACGCTATTCATATTTGTAAACGCAAAAAATATTTATAAAATGCTTATTCTGAGGTACACCATGTAATGTCTAAAAATCTGAGGTACGCAGGAAGAATTATAAACATATACATGTAAATTTATATATATATAAAAAGAAAATAACGGAATGCAGAGTGACAATTGAGGAAAAGATTATCTTACAAATCTTAAGGATTCCAACAAAAAGAAATCAAATAATAAAGCAACAGAGAAGGAAATTTCCTTATTTTTGGTTAAAGAAAAAAAACCAATAATATTAAACTATCAAGTTGTTACTTATTGCTACCGAGGCTTGCTCTCCCATTCAAAAAAATTGACTATCCATGTATTATTTGCATAATGTTCAAAACAGCCTATATGGAACTAACATAACACAAAGTTAATAGCCTAGAAAACAATTCTCCCATGTCCCCCCAAGCAAAACATTTTTTTTTAAATCGAGTGGATCAAACTGAAATCTGAAGAAATACGACCCATTAAGTATTCTTAAAAGAAGAAATGCAATTTTGCATATCATCACTTTTATCATAACGGAATGGGGATGGAAATATGGAGGGTAAGACAGTAAGTTATGGAAGGAGGGGGGGAAAAAAAAAAAAGTACAACTAAGCTGGTGCAATGGCTCAGTACTCCAGATCACCAGTGCATTGACCCTCTGTATCTCTGAGTCATTAGCTGGAATCCCAGCTCTGCCTTCAGGAGTAGGGATTTGAACTCGCACGCCGATGCGGTGCGATTCGGGATCTTGAGCGTGCCAGACAGAGGGGTCACTCTCCTTGGTGCAGAGGAGGCCAGCGGCCCCCGGGGAGGGCAGGGCTGGATGAGTGACTGTCGCCCGGCACAGGCAGTGGACATGCTGCTGACTCAGGCAGGGACACTGACAGGCACCGCTGCTTCTCCCCATCACTCCTGGACAGAATGGTTTTAGGCCACTGGTGCTGACAGGTACATGCAAAATTCAGAGGGAAATTATCCACATCTCCTTACTCGCCTCTGTGCACACACGTGTGTACTTGTATATATGCATCTCTGTGTGCAGCTATACTAATGTTTACATGTATTTATGGAGACATACTGAAACAGGCTAAACTGGCTGCTCTGCAGCCACACGTAGTGCTCAGCATTGCCAAAATATTCCTACACCAATTCTTCTCCTTAATATAGCTACAACGTATGTATCTATGTACGTACAGAAGCTACATACGTGTCTCCTACACACACCCCAATCGCATACATGTAACACTGAGTGCAATTAGCATTACCTTTAAAATAACAATCTCTAATTTACATAGAAATTTCCTCTCTGATAAAATACAAACCACATTCTAACCAGCTTCTAATACCAACACATTATTCCCATGAATGATTCCTAGTAAACTGTTTATTACAACTGTAAGGTTTGAGAGGGTTTGCTGCTTGCAGATGAAGGTTGTGGGGTTGCCTTTTTTTCTCCCACCCCCCTCCTTTTTTTCCCCTCTGATTTATTGGCTGGTGAGCAAACCCACTTAAACTATGGTTGTCCATATGAATCACTAATTTTCATGTTTCTAATTAAAATGTAAACAGTGTAATGAAGACATCAAGTTTTTAGGCAAATGTCTCTTCCAGTGCCACTTGGGGTATGGTAATTACTGAAGCAGATCTATGGATGCTCCCGAATCCTCTACAAGTCCAGATTAAAAGCATTACTGCTAAACCTTGCTTCTTACACCAGGGAATTGTGTTCTCTAACCTATTCCCAGTTTGCTTACAGATGCATATCTGTACAAGCCTTTATAACTAGTCATTAAAAAAATAAATAAATAAAAATAGAAGTTTATGACATAAATGGAACAGTTTGTGGGGGAAAAACCATGATTTCATTTAAAATAAAATTTGATTTCACTTTCATGATTACACATAACTAGCATAGTAAAAGCTGGGCTGAAAACTTATCATCTTAGTGCTTCCTTCAGAAAAACAGAATAGGCATTACTAAAAGAATTTTTAAAAAAGCAAAATGGTATTTCAAGCTTGTATTAAATTCCTATTGTCCCAAAATGCTTGTTTCACAGTCAATTAATTTAAGAACATATTATTCAGGAAAACATTAATAAAAAAGAAATCTATTCACTGAGAAAAAATGTAAATGGTCATTGCAAATACAAAATGCTTGATGTGCAACTGAAAATCTTTTGTCATATTTATTCCAGCCTTTATGTCTATATCTGAAATTTGTCAGATTTTATCCTAAAGCAAATGACCTCTCCTACATTTACCGAAGGAATACAAGTCCGCTCCTGCTTACAATTGTTAATTGAGCTTGTCTGCTACAGCTTCTCTTTCCTTTCCAAATAAGCCAGGATACTTGTTTTACATATTTACTGCCAAGCACTTGAACAGTCCTCTATTTTATTATAATACTGGTGTCGTCCCCCCCCCCACCCCCACAACTCCTTCTGGAAGATTTTTCTTTTTTTCTTAATGTACAGCGAATAGTTAAAGCTGCAATCCAATAAAGCATCTAAAATGCCTAGTACAAGAGGTTTTTCCCCCTCCCTTCATGGACTCAAGTCCATATTCTGAGTGGTATAGCCAATTTTCATATTATTTTTACATAAATGCTAGACAAGCATGTCTGCATTGCTAACCTGGATCATGAAGACGAGAGTGCACAGAATGTACGTGTGCATATGTGCACGTGCATAAACACTTTAGTGGGTGGTCCACCATTTCAGTTCTATTTTACTAGTAAAGTACTGTATACAAATATGTGAATACTCCCCAGTAGAAAAAAAATATATACAGGATTTCAGATTACATCAAATCATAAAGCATCTTGTCTCTCAAATCATAAATGCCTTAGCAGAATAAAACAAAACAAAGCTCTATTTAGGCATTTCCTTTAAATGTATTGTTCCAGCAAAATCAGATTTAATTAGACAAATAGTATTTTAAAGGCTACTGCTTTACAACATGGTACTCTTGAAAATGATGGGGGGTTGCAAGTGAAAACACTACTCTCATTTAGCTCTGTGGTTAAAAAAAAAAAAAGCAAAGATTACACTTATACATGCTACACATTTTTTCTTTTTTTTTATTATGGATTGAGACAATGGGGAAATCTTATGTCTTCACAACAGTTCCAAGGCCATACTAATCAGGTGTAATTTTTAATAAACACTGACTGTTTGATGCTCATTCGAGGTATTTCATTAGGAGGTTATTCATTTAAAATAAATGTTTCAACCACATCAAGCTGTAACCTTTCTTGAAATGTAAATGAATGGTTTAAATGAGAAGATTAATAAAGAAGGGATGTTCCAATTCCAAGCATGGCATGCTATGTATTTTTAAATTTGTCTATGCCAGATGCTGTCAGTCAGAACAAAAAACTGTCCAAGCAGACAATCTGTGCGTCTGAATGTTGATCATGTTGGAAAGTAAAGGGGGAGGGGGGAGAGAGTGTGTCAAGGATTCATGGTCCTTCATCTTTGCAGTAGAGCAAACACGTCTCTCAGTATAACGACAGACAGCTGCTTCCACTTTCTAATGTGCCCTAACTTAGATCACTGAAAGAATTGTCAGCACTCAGAGAAACACACAAAGATAACACAGCCAGCTGCCATGAAGGGGGAAACAGCACAGCTCAGAAGAAATGGGATTTGTTCCATTTGCATGATGCTGGCTCCCTTGGGCCCCTTTCTTTCAAATCCAAAGCACAAAAGACAACACTTAACATATTTGCTTAAAGATGACAACCTCATGTTGATTTCATTTGGATGTAACAGTGTCAGGATTACAGATATAAGAATATATTATATCTGTAACGGAGACTGACAAATGTATCCATCAGTGAAACTGTCTGATTCATCTGCTTATACAGCCATTTTACCATCCCAAGGGTGCCATCTAAGTAGTAACTTTAGAAGACTGAAGGTCTAATTTTATTACACCACATTTCAACCTACTAAACAATATTATTTCTAAAATAGATCATTTTTATTGGAAGTCTCCCTGATGAAAAATCCAGTAGACACCAGAGAATTTATGAACTGTATGGGTCCTTTGAACTCAATATACTGCTCATTTTAAGCAAGTTTCTTTACACACAATAAAAACCTAAACTCAAATAATTGAAATTGAGTTAAAAACATAGATAATAATGGTGCCTATTTTAATATTACATCACAGTCTGTCATTATTTTAATGTCTGCTGATTGGCAGTTCTTCACTTTTTAGAGTGCTTCTTGTTACAGTTCTGCATCAATAAAAGAGTTTCTCCAATAGAAAACCTATGATTAATTATTTTTCAATATACTTTGACCAGCTACACAACCTAATTTTTGGTTGAGATTTTCACTGGGCACTCCAAAAGTCACATGGAAATCACTGAAAGCCAAACATGTTCGTCATTGCATTGTGTTCAGCTGCAGAAACAGAAAACCAAACTAAAGGGTACAGATTTGCAAGATCACCTGTCAGCACAGTTTTATGAACCAGCCTCTTTTTTAATCAGATGAAACAATCAGGCCGTGGTCAGACTCTCTCTAGTTTCAAATGCATTACACTGAACTGTCTGACAGCACAAGTATCCCCCCACCACCCCAACATCACCAAATGACTCTGCATAATGCTCCCTATGTTAACTGCTTTGTCTAGAGGAACTTGAAACTGCTTGTTGCTATCTGCTGCCACCAAGAACTGCACTGTAATTCACTAGATTGAAGTTGTTTTGTAAAATGGAGTTAACTGCTGTACGTGGAATTTCAGCACAGCAGATGGTTACCAATCATTATTTCCAATTTGTTTAGTTTCAAGCAATGGAGCTGTTTGGGAGGAGCAGTAAGGAGGACAGGAATGGAGAGAGCAGTGAGGTTAGATGCACTGGCTTGCAACGCAAGTTGTGCTAGATGGCACAGCAATAAAAGGAGGAAAAAAGAGCTCTGCTCAGAACTGCAGCACAGCTAAACAAAAAAAAATTAAAAACAGGAATGGATAAAACCAGGTTTTATATACAACTATGGACAAAAAAAATGAAGAACACAACATTTGAAAGGCGGCCAATCAGTCTCCATTCAAGAGTTACCTTATATTTTAAATATTGGAAATGGACTCGAAAGTTTCGAAAGGTAAACTGTCTCTATTCACATTTTGCTATCATTCAAATTTGAATCATGCTCTAATATAAGTGGTTCAGTTGCTGAACTGGAAATGGAAAAGGAATCTTTATGGACAAGTGCACATGACCAGAAATTAAGCTGTAAATATCTGGGCTGGGCCATTATTGTAGTCAAGAAACATCTGGGGCTGAAGCTGAGGCTAGGCCCCACTCCTTCTGCATTCATGCAATTGCTTAGATGATTTATAACTTAATGTCTATTAAAAATGATTTAAAGAGAGATTTGGAGCTTGAATTTTAAAATCAAGGTGGCTTTGCTCATGCTTTCATTTGTTCAGGAGTGAAAAAAAAAAAATCCTTTGCTGTTCTTCTCCCCTATGTTTAAGAGGTACAGTGTTCCACCACAAGGCCAAAATTCACATTTTTCTAAATTCAGACAAAAGACATAACACACACTTCCAGCAACCAAAGTCAGTGACCTGTCATTCAGCTTACATTGGAGTTGCTTGGTGCTTTAATATTCACCATGAAAATTGACTTTGAATTATTTTCCCAACATAACTTTCTTTTTTTCTTTTTAAATCCTATAAACTGTATCAATACATTCACAGCATATTCATTTGTTCCTGCTCTTTTGAACCATCCAAGAGTCAGCTTGCTCTGCCTGCCACCACAGTGCCACAGGTGATGTGGGCAGAGGCTCTCCAGCAGGCATCCCACCGGCACCCAGGCACTGTGTCCCTTATGGGGACATTTCTGGCTCTTGGACTTGTTTGCTTCCCCCCACTAACTTCAACACAGCCTGATTTTGTTTAGGATTTTAGAACAAGCTGTAAAAGCCACAAATTTGATAGGGTGGAAGAGAAAGGCCCAGGATATTTGGGTTTGGAGAACAACAGTGAGGTATACACTTGGATGACACCAATCCTCTACCAGCTGTTAGCAAACATAAGAGTCCTCCCTCTCAGGCAGAACAGCAGGGCCGGTGTCTGACTGTAAACAACTCTGTCATCAAAAATCTTGGTTATTTAAGACTGAACAGATACCCTAACTATATTTCCAACCTATTTCCATGACAGCTGAAGCTCACTTTAAGAGTACACCTAACCCTGCAGAGATTAGGTTTGTAAAGGAGTTGACCGTGACACCCTCCAGGTGTTACACCTCCTTTTTTTATTGAGGTTTCAGTATGTTTGGCAGTTTTACTGCAGAGCTGCACCCCACAACACCGAATGAAGAACCAAGTTTGCAAACTTGGGTGTGTGCCAAGGTTGAAGTGACACACTAGTGACTGTCTCAGCCCCCTGGGAAAAAGTGGATTAGATGAATCACAAAACAATGTCACAGTTATTTCTCCAGTAAGTTAACTGTATGTTGGTCACAGGTGATGTGACATGAAAGTTTGACCTAGCACTTCCACAGATTTTACTCTGTCTTGGAAAGTTTTCCCCTGCATCTCCATAAACTGTCATTATTCTTAGACTAACAAAAACTCTTTGACATTTTGAAGCAATGAAAAACTTTGGAAATGGGATTGCCGCAACATGGGAACATACTACCCAAATGTTCCAAACTGTTCACAGGTTGTTATCAAACTTCCCCAACAAAATTTGGTCAAGTACCACCCAAAAAGCAGATACCATACACTTCATACACCAAACAACTTTTAATTTTTTTTGAAGAAAAGGTTAGGAAAAATGGGAACTGAGCACAGCAAGGTGACCTACAAAATAAACAAGACCAAAACCTTCCTCCGTTTTTATGCTGCACAGAAATGTAGAAACCCAACAATGAAGTAAAGCTTTATCATCCACCATTAAATTTGTAGCTAAAATGCTGTATTCATGCAATATTTCTCAAGCAGAAATTGCCCATCTTATACCACTACACTTCTAAGAAAAGTTGTCTATGTGGTTAATGACACTCTCTGCAATGATTTTTTCTTAAATATGCATTTCTCCCTAAACGTACACTCTTAGAATAAAACTGAACTACAGACAGCGAAGAGCAGTGCATACCTGAAGAAATGTTTCTACCAGGTAAAGAAATATCTGCATGTCAGCAATATAGTGAATTTGAGTCTACTTTCATAAAGATCAACACTAGGAAAAAAAAAAAAGAGCAAATACAGAAACTTTCCCCAGAATAAAGAAGGAAAAAGAAAATAAAAGGAAATCACTTACTGTAGCAAAACTCCAGGAATAATGAGGAATATAGAGATTTTTTTACTGCAACACAAATGGAATTCTCTTTGTAGGGGCCAGCATTAAAACTTGGTGCAGAATATTGCGCGGGCGAGGGTCTGGCAGAGGAGATTACTGCTGCGCCCCCTAGAGGCTGGATGTCTGGCCAAGGAACTGCTCAGCAGCTACAAAATACAGAGGAAGCTACAAGCACCAGATCTGTAAGCAGTACTTACTCTTTTTTTTAAGCATATTTTATGTACTCTAATACACTGTAAGCATTAATACAGCAAACCAAACCTCTAAAGGATTCCTGTCAAGTATAAATACATGCATAAACACAAGACATAATTGAAAAAGTCTTTGCTTAATGAGCTCATGGGTGCTTTGGCACAGTGCATAAAATGTAGATTTGAAATTTTAAGATAATACATCAATTCCCATAGTTGACTTTGGAATCAACATAGGAAAATAAAATCTATTCAACATCAGTTCAGTAAGTTACTCTTACTCTAACATGGAGACACACCCTACAAATAACAACAATGAATTTTTTTATCATCCACCAGAGTACTCATGAAGTGTGGATATTTTTAAAGGCAAAAACATCTCAGGGTAAAACCAGGGTCAAATTTTGCATTGGCAGTAAGTAAAAAGCTCTAATATACCTAGTCAATCATACACTAGTTGAAACACAGTCCACAGAGCACTTAATAGCTCAGCCCAACAAACATATCACCAAGTGGAACTTGGTGCACAAATGCAAATGAATAGATTTTTTTTCCCTTAAATCACACATGATTTTTATCCTTATTATCTTACTACCAACAGCAAGTCTTATTACAGCTAACTAGGAAACTTTCTTGCCTGAAATCCACCACTGAACTACCCATACCATTTCAGAAACCATACACTAGTAAATTATATTACAGCATAACAGAAATCCCTCCTGAAAACAGTTATCCTATAAGAAACATGCATATACAAGGTTTCACTTCCTTCAGTGCCTTCTTACCACATAATGAACATATTAATAGCTATCCAGTTTTTTGCTTACAAAATTTAGAAAATATCCCAATTTGACACCGGGTTTTTTTTCTGTTTGATATAGAAAAAAGAAACACCAGAGGAAAAATAGTTATTTTCTCTTCTAAAAGTGTAGTTAAATGATAAGTTAGTATCTTTCATGAAAACTTCATTATTGCAACTACACAATACTACCATGCCTATTCATCCTTAATTTTCTTGCAGAAATTATATTATACAACGTGGCATATAATCGGCTCTGAGTGGGGGTAGGAGAGAACCAGTCGTTAACTACGACTAAAATGACCAGTTTTCCAGTGCAGTTGTCTTCTAATTAAATTAAGTGTGGGGCACGGTCATTGAGATATGCTATAATGATTTGCTTGGAAGTATTTTTCCCTTTTTTTTTTTTTTTTTTTTCCCTTTTGCTTATCAGAATGCCTTACACCTTCCAAAACTAGAACAGCGTAGTGGGGGAGGGGGGGAGAGTGCTTTTGGCAGATGCCATGCCAAGGCATGTATTACTCACCATCCTTCCACCCACAGTCAGGAACGCAGCACATCTATTTCTTAGCTCTTACCACTAACTCAAACACTCAGTACTGCACCTCAATTGCTATTTCAAAAAGACAAGCTTCTTAATGACAAAGTAGGCTGCCATTTTATTAGCAGCAAAATAAATACAGCTGTAGTGCTCAACGCTGCATCAAGCTACAGTGATTCCTGTATTTACTCTCAGCTGTTAGGGATTACACCCAAACCCAGTTCTGTTCCAGAACAGCTTCCAGCTGAGCACCTGACAATGCCAGTACTGTACCCAGGAGCTGATATCCAGAGAGCCTGGCACCCCAGGAGCATATTAAGTGGGCACAAGTTTCTCCTCACTTTATGGTTAGCATTTTCTATAAGATCTGACTTAGAGAAGAAATAACTTATTGTATCAGGGGCCCTTATCTTTACAATAAATGACTGCAGGTCACCTGGTAGAGGACACAACAGATATTAAAGTGATTATAGCCATGATCTTAGTCAGAAGATAGAATTACGTATGTGTTAGTAGAGACGTCAGTAAAACCATGCAGAATGGCAGTTTTCTGTGTTTTAGAAGCTCACTATTTTTCTGTTTACTACATTTCAAATATAAAAGAGTTTCACAGTGGCAGGGTAAGACCAAGAGGCTGGGAATGGGAGGGGGGGTATGCTGGGGGATGCAGGTAGGCAGAGAGAAGAGGGCACAGAATAGCTTTGAAAACCCAGGAAGGAGAGATTCTATTTCTCTGCAATGGGTTTGTATCAGCCAGGCTTAAATAATGGCATCGCAAATTAAGGCCCAGGGGAATTTGGAGCGTACAAGCAAGCTTTTGTTCTCCAAACCCCAAAAGGTATGTGGGAGATTTGGGGGTTTGTTTCCATTTAAATGGCATATGTATTTCTAAACAGTAAGTTAAACTATTTTGCTCTTTTTATTGTACAGCCTTGCTGATTCAGTACCTGTTAGGAAAGATACTATTCCCAACCAATATAGGAACAACTCTTTAAAGTAACAGTCATCTGTTACTGTACTTATCACTTTCATTTATTTGCCTTCAGAACTTCTGAAAAAGGAAGAAAGCAACAAATCTAATGTAATAAACCTCACAGGGAGTGGGGGAGGAGAACGGGAGGTGGGGGAAGCAACAGATCGAAAGAAGAATACGGGTAGAAGTCATTTGAAGGGATGCAAGCTTTCCGGTGTAAACACAGAAGCTAATTAGTATGTCGTGATTTCAAAACATATTCTGTTATCAGAAAGCAAAATAGAAGCCCGTACTAAAAAAAAAAAAAAATCTTATGAAGTCTTTAAAGCAGGTGGACAAAAACGTAGGCACACACAGACAATACACCTCTACTGCCCCCGCCCCACACACATGTACAGCTACAAAATTGGGTTAGTTTTCTGTAAATAGGCTTAGCTGCTGTAAATATATCTCAGGATTTCAGGTGTACTTTTTCAGACTGTAAGGTTTCTATACAAAACCACTTTAATCTAAGTCCCTCTGATATTATTAGAAACTCATTATTTGAGGACATCTATCTTTACAGTAACTATCCACCATTAAGAAGCACAATGCCCATAATTGTTTAAAAAAGCGTTGAGGAGGAGGGGGAAGGGAGAAAGATCAGGAGGAGAGAGAAGATAACTAAGGGAGATTTTGCAATTAGAACAGCATCATCTACTCTGCATTTTGCTCTTTGGAACATTTACACAGTAACAAACAGTTTAAAGTTTCCTTTGCACAAAATCACCAATGAATCATTCCTTACACCGCTATTAATGCATGCATTTTTGTCCTGATGAATTTAAAATGTGTTTTTACAACCACCAGGAAAAATCAAAAGCTGTTTCTCCTATCATACAGCATTAATACCTCAAGAGGGAGATTGGAGCACTTAAGAAGTACAAATAAAGCTAACGCCTACCATTTTCTGGGGAAATTCCTTAGAACACCTAGCTTCCAAGATTTGTTGCACACCTGCATATCCAAAGTCAATAGAAATTGTGGGGACTCAGTGCCTCTGACAACCAAGCACCCAAAAGATTAAAGTTGAATTGCACTTGCTGAGATGCAATACTATTCGTGATGTTATCTCAGCCACTCAGACCCTTCAAGCTCAAACTGCAGCTGTTGTAATGCTCTGAAACAGAGAGGAACAGTAACTTAAGCCAAAAAGGACTTGACTGTCATGAATGAAAATAGTGAGCTCTACAATCTCTAAGCAGATGACATCCTGGGGAAGTGGGGTTGTTTGCTAATTACTCAATAACAAAACATCTTTCCTTAATTAGTGGTGAAAATTATTACTCCAAATAAATACTAGTGTCAATTTGTTATTCTGTACCGTATGGATAACATATCCCATTATAACTGAATATTTCTAACTAGTGAAAACTTTTAAAATGTCATGCATTAAGGGACTGTTTATTCACAGTCTCTGTAAGCACATGATGAGATATATTTTACCTACAGCTCACAGTGAAATACACTTTACCAACATCTAACTTTAAAAAACAAAGGCTTCTGATATTTACTGAACCATGTATTTCAAGAAGTATGTTCTGTGCATTTAAGGTGTGCCTTTGATATGACTGCCACACTGACAAATGCTAGGGGCCAAATAATGACAAGTGCTTATACTCCTCATTACATTGGATTTACTGACATTAATCTGAATAACATTGCTTGATGGGATGACCATGGTATCAGCAAAATTAATGTTACCACTGAAGTTTCTAAACTGAAAGTGGAAAAATAAAGCAGTGTTGTAGCATAAAGAATGCCTAGACAGGACAGGAGTATGAAATAAAATGAATGAAAGTCAAAGAACAAAATGAAAATCAATGATTAAAAAAGGTTAATTGCTGCATGAACAGTTTCCAAAATATACTTATTACTGCTTTTATTGAAGGCAAAGAGCAAGAAATAAAATTTATCAGAAATTCTATGAACACATGAAAAACTATTATCTTTAAAATGGAATATCTGCTTATTTATAGTACGCTCAATGCAGTACCACTATAGTTATGAATATAAAGCCTTATAACATAAAGATCTAACGTTAGTAAACACAAAACCACTTAATTTTGTAAATCAAGCGTTCATTTAGCTGAAGAGTTAATAAATTTATAGTCTCCTTCCATACTAAAAATAACTGCATGCTGATGGTTTAAATTTGATAAAGTAAATCCACCAATTTTCTAACTGAATGAAGATATCCAGTTCACAAATTATCACAGGTGGCTTTAAGTCTGTATTTTTATAAAAAACAACACAGACTATTTTAATTTTAATTTCTCTACTTTAATAATGCAGATGACCTATCGATTAAACTTAAAGATCTTCAGCAAACTCCATATGTATATTAAATAAAACAATTTCATAGAGTACAAAACAAATTAATAAAAACATTGTCCAAACTGAGTTTTCATACAGCCACGTTGCACTGTTATTTTAGAGCTGCAACAGGAAACAGAATTGTATCCACATACTATGAGTATATTTCTACAATACTGTATGTAGTCATGTGGTCCACAAATGCCAACAACAAGGGACTGAAAATAGGATCAATTCTTTTCTTTCTCAGAAACAATCTTGTAAGCATCTGAGTTCCCAAAGACATAAAAGAATAGTTACTTTTCTGAGATCTTTTGATATTGCTCTTCATGGTGGAGCTATCCACAAGTGATGGGAAAGATCTCTTTTGAAAGTAAATGGTGCTCCTTCAACTGTGTTCAGAAACATCTTTGCTGTTCCTTTCTCTGTTTCTCAAGTCTAACTTGAAAAGGATGCTTGATTTTTTTAAAATTTGGTTTAGGTATCACAATGGGATACCTAATATCAGTCAGTGCTTGCAAACCTTATTCTTCCAGCACAGAATCTAGCTGTTTCTTTCTCTGTGTCAACACAGGAGGCTGAAGTAATCAGACAGGTCTAAAGAAGACAGAGAATGTTAACCTGCGCTTTCTCAGAATCTGTGATGAGTAGGTTCATACTTTCAACATGACCACACTGAGCCATAAGGCATATAAATAGCTACTTTCACCTAAAAGCACAGCTATCAGAGCAGTTTGTACAGCAGGGCTATCAGTTCATAATATTTTTAATGTCAATATTGATACTATTGTCATGGATTAATAATTTCTGCATATAATTTTATCATTCCCATCCACCCTCCGCTGTCGCTCAGTAATATAATGTTATTGTTGGCTCTTCCCCTCACCATGTCTCCAGAAGACAAGCACACAAGGTCGGTTGTACTGTCTAGGAATATCTTTGCAGCACTACAGTTTTCAGTTTTATTAAGTGATAATTCAAGCTCACTGTATAAATGTTTTTTATTAATGACTTGCTTGTATGCTAGAATGGAGGATACAGAAAGGAAAAAACGTCTCAGATGAAAATAGGGATGTTATTTCCAACATATTAAAAGGCAAACAGCAGTTGTTCTAAATCAGGCAAAAAAACTAAAACAGCTTGAATGAAAACACAAAGATACATTCCTGCCACAAACCCCTGTGACCCACCAGCTTCAGCCCTTTCTCCCATCTCGTCTCAATATTCATTTTCAAATTCCCTTCAGATGTAGCAGGAGCTACACAAACATGCATTAATATGTCCCTTAAGCATTTTATCACACAGAAGAAGAGAAACAAAAAGTTCAATTGTGACCTGTACCAGAAAATCATTCATTCAGATCCTGCTTAATTAGATGTGAGACCACTATCTTAGTTCATGAAGTTTGACCACAGTATGCTCTTACTGCTAAAGTATTAATGCAAATAAGATACATATTACTCAAACCGATTTATCATCACCAATCTATAACCAGCTTGGCACATGCACACTTGTTAAAATATCACAAAAAATAAACTGTGGCATACGTCTTCATATATTGAGCAATTCACGTACAGAAAGTGAGCCATATGCTTTAAACAAAGAGTACATGACATATGAAAAGTAGAATGCAAAAGGGTTAAAAACAGATAACAAAAAGTCCAGGCAATACATGATTTCAAGGAATCTGGAACAAAAACGTACTTACATCACTGAAGTTTGTTATCATATCAAAATAATCTCAGCCTTTTTGTCCACATACCTTTCAGAGTATTTGAAATTTAACTAACAACATGCTAGCAGTAGCTACACTATAAAAGAACTGAGAAAAGAGTTTCTCAGTTATAGCTAAATAATATGACTGGTAATTGCTATTTCAGTATTTCATGGCATATCAGACTACACAGTTAGTAGACTATTATAGAAATAAAAAATTTTTAAAATCAGCCAGTGGCACGACAGTCATCTGTAGTTGCATTATTTTTAATTATAGCCAAGACACATTAAACTTTTTCCTCTCTGCAGAAAAATGGTTTAAAGAACAAAGTTTTAGTCCATTATTCAAATAATGTATGGCTGTTCTTTCTATTGTACAAATACAATAGCTTTTGTAGTAAGGAGTGTTGCCTATATGATTAAAGAGATAGTTGAGTGTTATGATATGTTTGACAGGTACCGTTCCAAGCACTATCGGAACAGACACACAATACTGTTATTACCATTCCGTGTGTGCCGATACCTCAGAGCAACAGAGCTCGGCAAAACGAAAGCAGAGACTCCACATTTTCATCACTGCAGACATCTCCGTATGCCCTTCATCGGTGGTGCTTTCTGCAGATTACACTTTTTCGTATCCTTCCCATTCTCAAACTGACCTGTCAAAGCCCGATCTCTCCCCCAGTTTCTCAAGATTTTGGTAACCAAGACTGACCAACTATTTCTCTTTCCATTTTCCCTCACTTGTCACACAGCGGGGCCAACCCCAACAGGTATTTAGAAGCAATCATAGTGAAGTCCACTTGGGCTTAGTAGATTGCTGCAAATACAAATTACCTTCTAAGAAACATAACATATATATGTATTCTCTTTAACATGCCAATCAGGGGGGTGGCAGGTACAATTATTAAAGGACTGAAAGACTTAGGTTTCCTTTGACCTCCATTACACCTCCATTGTAGGATCCTCTGCTCCTTGAAGGCTAAGATTGTATTTGTCGAACCTATAGTAACATCTGGCAAGTGGTTTTGTCTGTTTTTCTCTATTAGCTACCATCCTTTAAAGGAATACAGTTTCATCAGTTTCATTAAGGGAGATGTAAATATTGTTTTGATTGAGAGATTTCTTTTTCCTTCTTTTTTTTTTTTAAGAAAAAATAAAAATTGAATGATCTTAAGGAATTTTCTTCATACTCGCATTTCTCACACACTCTATAAAAATATCATTGACATAGGGTGAAAAGGTCGCATACCTCACCGAAATGGAGCCAAGTACTCCCGTAAGGTTTTTCACCTGGAAAATATCCCTGTAACTAATTCTATGTATTGGGTTTTTTTAATTATTATTTTAGCAACAAAAAACCAAAAACTCCGGGCCTTTTCCCAGCCGAGAGTTCCCTGAAGTCATCTTTCCCATAAGGAAGATAAGTTTTCACTTAGAGGATAGCATCTCTAGCAGCAAGATTTTAATACTCTGCAACAATATCAGGGAAACGCAATCCTGAATTTACAGCTCTTCAAATTGCTTTCATAGCTATACTCTTCATTTTGGATCAGATGCTTATCTAAAATTCCATACATCCATAATATCTAATTTAAAACAGCTTCCAATGAGTCAAAGAACAGTACTGAGAAAAAAAAAAAAAAAGACAAGCCATCACAACCAAAACAAACAACAAACAAACAAACAAGCCACAGTGGTCCAGATTCTGGGAACTGTACATCATTGTATCTTTTTAAAGATAAATATTTTTTACACCAGCTAAGGATTGGGCCCAATAGGCACAATTCCACTTCAAACTTCATTTTTTTCACCTCCATAGTACTGCTTCTCATCTGCTCTGTTAGTAACACAGAATTTCTAATTAGCTTATTCCAAATTCTTTTTACAGTTATTTTTATGTCTTATCAATAACTCAGAAGGAAAAAAAAATGCTGATTTATCAATTAATCAAGATTTATGGACATACGATATTCCTCAATACTTCAGAAATGTCTGCAGAACAATTTCCTCCAATCATAAGATCAATGAATCAATGTAAAACCCCAGTAATTAAATTTATCAACTCAGTATCAATACATCCAGCACTTTATGAAAGTATTGTGCGAAGTTTTTTCTGTTAACGGATATATTGATTGAGGGCAAAGAGCCAAATATTTCTATTATTAGATCTGGGGATGCAAGATCAAAACTCAGTCTGTTATAAACAACATACAAATGTTTCATATAGACAGATCTCATGCTGATTCTGTACCATTAAACCCACCCCTAACAAGCAGATAAGCCTATTAATTGATGATTAAGACTACAGAAAGATCAGTCATTATATTCAATGCTTCTTATATGCATTCATTGAATAAACTTATTGACAGGAACCATACAGAATAATTTTCCTAAAGGAATTATATTTTAAAAAAGAAACAGAGCATCTAAACAACAGCATATTTCAAACCTTGTTCATGCAGCATAAAACAGCCTTATTAAATTTTGAAATGAAAGCTTTGTAGTTTGAAAGAGATTCTCCCTCCATCGTGCATAGCAGTTATTAATAGAGAGGTGAAAAATAAAGCCTAAAGATGACACGTCTAATAAGACCCATAATGAAAACAAAACCAAGAAAACAAAAACAAAACACCTTCCAAGTGTTTTACAAATCAATTTTTAAAGGGCTAGTATACAAACTATTCTGGAATATATTTTTAGTTGCTATACCTTACTACACATAAGCAAGTAGGGCACAAAAGTTCATCAAGAGCCATTTTTCAATTATAATAAAAAATGTAGTAGGGCTTTTTATATCAAGAAAATAAAACACAAAAAATGTTTGTCTCTGCTTAACTATAAAAAAGCTTAAAGAACAGCTAATGACATAAGACTCGTCATTTTTTCCCATGAACTGTATGATGAAAATATCAATAACAATACAATCTTCCTATTTCTAAAATGCTGCTAGAATAAGCAAACATCCCTGTACTTTCACAATGTTGCAATAAATAAAAACAACTTGATCTAGTAGTGAAGGTATCTTATTATGATGGGAGGAAATAACAACAAAACCTCCAAACCCACCAGATTCATGTAGGAGTCACATCCTGTTACAAACATGAAACAACAATGAGCCTTTATTACCATGCTATGATTCCTTCATTTCAAACATGATTAATTAGCAAGTGTAACACTCACCAAAACTCCCACCACGCTGCTGTTTGCTGCCTATTTTCAAATGGGTCTCTATCAAGTATTCATAAGCACTGTTAGTCTCATTTACGACACTGAAGAAAAGAAGTCAAAGCATCCTGCTTTAAGGAAGATTTCACTCATACCCTAGCCAAAAAGAAAAGCACAGAAAACAGAAACCCAACAACAACCAAACACCAAACCTCTGTTTCTTCAAAGGGATTCCTTGATAATCCAGACACAAACTTTATGCAAAATGAAAAACTTTTTAGTGAAGTTAATAAACAATTTAGATGGTTGGAAATACAGAAAGATAAAAGAGCAGTTTTAGACTTTGTTTTGGTCTGTTTTTTTTTTACTTGAAACCTCAACTTTACATTCAATTTGAAATACACTTCTTCTGTTGAGAATGAAAGCATGGTTCATGTGCTAAAAATGGATAGAAAAAGAGAATCAGAAGGGGAAGACACACTTAACAGTACTCTTAACATGTTTTAAGCTGTGCAAACAGATACCTTCAAATGTACCTTACTTGCAATAAACATTACTTTGGCGGTAAAAGAAACTTTGCTTCACGGGGACGAGAGGTGGAAACTGAGATTACAAATAGAAGAAGAAGAAACAAGACTGACAGGAGAGGAAAAAAATTGCCTTCTCAAGCTGGACTCTATAAATACCATCAGAAAGACAACAAAAAAAGGTTCCATTTGGAAGCAACAGATGTATTCCTAAGCGAGAAAATATCCCTGATGAAATAATGCAGAGAGAGATTCATACGGACAGGATCTTTAGAAGCATGAAAAGAAATTGCCTGTGTAGCAAACCTGAAGTTTCAATGTGAAAACAAAAATTAGGCAGAAGATCCGATACCTCCTTCGTTTACCAGCTCTTATATCAGAGATACTTGATGATTTTGTCACGCCCAGAGCAGAGTAATTTTTAAGTGCAAATCAGTCCTATTCTCTCCTGCTTTCTCAATTTTATAAATTTGGGATCAAAAACATCAAAGCAGCTTCCACTTCGGACCTAACTTTTAGAGGATCAATGTGACAAGTCACTGCTTGATAGATGTTTCTCTTGATAAACGACTTGTTCAAAAGAGACATTGTAGCTTTCATTTCCTGACCACAACACACTTTTAATTTGCAACAGCAGAGCTGCTCGAGTGTGACTACTTCCCACTTTCCAGTCTTTCAGACTGTGGCACTGTCAGGCCACATGCACAGGCAAAACAAAAACTCAGAAAGAGATGAATTTGCAGAAAGAATTTTAGCAAAACTTTTCCTCAAACGGGAACCTGATTATATTTGATTTCTCCTAACAGTGGGCTCTTAAACCCCCCTCCCAACCACCCCCAACCCCTAACATTTTAGGGAATCGAGGAAAGAGAGAAGTCATATTGGAAATATATACTTAAGCACCATAGAATATATATAGCTGCCTAATAGTATCATGTTTATTATCCACACATATATTACTGCTACTATAATTATTATTATTATCTGGGAATTGCATTTAACAGTCCAAACCATCCACACCATCCAATTTCAGCTCTCAGCATACTGTCCGATTCCCGATTTAAAATTTATAAATGTAATATCCTCCTCATCACAAGCAGCAGTCCAATCTGCTCTGAATATATATTACAGCTTTAACATCACAGAGGGAAATCTCCCATCTGGCAATCACATTTGCTCCAACAGCTCTAGGAAAAAAAAAAAAAGAAAGAAAAAAAAATGTTCCGCTCTCGCTTGCTTGCTCTTCTCCTTAAAACATTTCTCAGAGCAAATTATGTGCATCTAAAATAAACAGTTGCCTTATTGATCGCTTCAAAGTCAACAAGTTCTAAATGCAAAATGCAATCAGATCATTCCCATCATATAGCACCTGGGATATGTTTAGCAATACAGTCACCTACAACACCAAAATAGGAGTGTACATTGTGCAACTGCTCTCTCAATTTCTTTCTTGCATTCAGATACGTTATTACGAGAGATCATCAGCCACACACTCCAGACCTCCCCCTTATCCCAAACACACACACACACATCCAAACACACTCTCTCTCCTAGGGTCTCTCTCCATCCTTATTTGTTACTATCACACACAATTAAAAGTGAACATACCCCCTTTTTGGTTGCACAAAACAGACTAATAATCACTTTTGTTGTTACTTCCCTAGCCTTAACTGCATACCTAGAGGTGCATCTACTGCACCACAAGGAGCTCTATTGAAATTCCCCACGCTCCATTTTATCTGACTTTTTTGGAGGAGGGGGCAGCGTGAAGGGCTGGAGAGTGACCGTTAAAATGAAGCCAGTTTCAGCACCTGATTATTTCATTCTGTTAAGCATTGAGAGCAGAGCAATGTAAACCAGACACTTGTAAACTGAGCATAAAATACTCCTTATTAAATTGTATTAAGCATTCGGCCACAACAGCAATTTTGTTTGTTTACATGCAAAACATTCCCTCACCCCACATCAGTTAGGATCTCTAGCAGATGATTACACTGAAAGTAAGAGAGGGAAAAGCAGCTGGAGTTTAAATAAAGATTAAGAAAATACTAGTTTGCAAAAGGAAAAGATGCATTTTAGGCATGTATGTACGAGCACATAGATGTGTAGGTGCATATATTCATGGCTACACGTTTTTGCCCTCTCCACTCCCCGAGTTTTACTAATTTACATACCATTGGAGTTCAGTGGTGTGTATAGTGCACTGCTGGTAACATGCAACTTCAGGTTTTACAACTGAGATCAATACAATGGACAAAACTAATGCCATAATCGAAGCGGAAACGATAAACAAATGATAGCAAGAGAAAAAAAATGCTTATATATACACACAAGAAAATATACTATTAAACATTAGGTATTTATTACGAAATATTTGCATGCAGAGTCCTCGGTGCGTTATCATGCTATTTAAATTTGTCTTTGCTATTTAGATGCAAAGGAAGTAGATCCCAAAACGGACATACCATAAACACTGGTGCTACTGATCATTTCTTGCTGGCAGCACAAAAAGCTGAATTGGATTTTTCACAAGCAGGAATTCCAAAGGTTGCTTTTCATTAAAGCCACTTTTCCTCTCAGCTATCAAATGTCACTGCCTTGAAACGTGGGCCCTTTCGTCAGGTATTCATTTAACCTACATGCATATAATTAAGTGGGAAAGCAACATCAACAAAAAGGGGATCTCAGATCACAAGAGAAGAAAGAAAGGGGGGAAAAAAGCACATGACCAGGAATGCAAGTCCATGTCAATTTCACTCACTCCCATTGAAACTAACAAGAGCTCCAGGGAGGATAGTAATAGGATCAGTGGATTGTATATACCATTAAATTATACATCTTTCTCTCCCTCCTGAGCCAACAATACGCCCACCACGCTGTACCCCCTCCAAGATGATGTGCTTACATTTTACTGCAACAGCTCCTCTGACATATTCGTGCTCCCCCCCCCCACACCCCCCCCCCCC
>VWZW01006492.1:395488-489468 GCA_013397115.1 Edolisoma coerulescens | reverse complement strand
GCCACCGCCTCCCGCCCGAGGAAAATGGCCGGGGTGGAAGTGCCGTCCCGGCCCGAGCGGCGGCGGCGGGGCCGCGCAGCCGTGCCCGGCCCCGCGCTGCTCCCGGAGAGCCCCGGCCGCTGCCCGCCGGAGCCCGGCTGCTAGCAGCCGCGGCGAGGCATTCCCGGTAGCCGGCAATGGCTGAGGGGCCCCGGCAGCCACACCTCCCTCTCCCCGCACTTCCCAACCCGGCTCGGCGGGGGATGGCAAGGAGCCAGCTCAGCTACCCCGGCCCACAGCTGCCGGGGACTCCCCTTGCATCAGAGGGATTCCCCGGGGGGGGCTGTTGGACGGGCTTTACAGCCTCGTCATGCTGGCAGGGAAGGCACATCGTGGCCAGGCGGCACAGACCGGGCCCTGCCTCTCGCACACGGGTCTCCCCGGCGCGGCCGAACCCCGTGCGCCCGTGCTGCCCGGCACTCTGCTCTCCCCGCTCCATCCCCGCGCACGTCTGCGCGCCCGCTTCCCTGTCACCGCAGCTGTGGAAGGGGGAGTGAGAGCTTCCCGCGAGACAGGTCCACGTTCCTGGGCTTGCACCTGGTGGGACTATCAGAGCATTTTTACCTTCTAACGGGGAAGAAGCCACGCTGTCCGGATGCTGTTCCTGGGCTCTGGTTTAGAGTCCTGGAATGGTTTCGCTTCCTCTTTTCCTTGTCCTGCTGTGGAGTTAAGGATGGCTTGGGAGGGTTGTTTGTCCGTCCTGGATATAGAGGAAACTGATTAAATTTTCTTAGTAAAAATGGAAGATGTAGAGGCAGTTAAGGCTCTGGAGGAGGCAGGGGAGACCAGTCCCAGGGGATTAGCATCTGGAGGAGTGGGAATAGGCTCGTTTCCCATCTGTTTCTCTTTGCAGTACTATAGTAGGCCTAAATAAAACTCTGAACTAGTTGCCAGCAGAAGCTGCTGTGAGCTGTCAGCCAGTCCTATCCGGGTAATGGAGGAGGAAAAGAAAGGACAGGAAGGCCTGTCTGGTTGATGTTGTCCATGAAGTGATTTAGTTAATCCAAAATTATTTTTACCTGCTGGTGAAAATAGGCACCTTTCACACTTTTGGGAGGCTGTAGCCAGCCCGGGTGACAAAGCTGTGCCTAAAGATTGGAAATAAAAGGAGAGACCAAAAGGGCTAGACAGACTTCTGCTTATTAAAAATATGGAAGGTGTTCCTGGCTCACTTGGACAGCTGAGCATAACTCTAGCACTGCTACATGAGGAGAGCACGACTGGTGGAATAACAAAAGTGTCTTGAAACAAGGAGCTGGTTTGGAGCAGATACTGATTTTGCTTCCCAGAATGTCCCAGGTAAAACAAAACATACACAGGAAAACACAGTTGAACTGAATTTTGGGATGTAGAGAGCTATTTTTAGAACTTGCAACATAGCTATAGCAACAGAAGTCTATAGAAATAGCTTTAGACAGCTGCCCAGAGCAGCCAGCAGGCGAGACACCCAGCCACAGCACCCGCTGTGGTCCAGCCTGCACCATGCTCTTCTGGCACCTCTCCCCTGCCCTCAGCATCGGGCGGCTCTGAGCAACAGGCCCAGAGCCTGGGTCAGCCCGTTGCCTGTGCACACAGCTGCTCATTGTCCCTTCTACAAGAGCTTGTGGGTATTAAGCAGCCGCCTTGGCAAGCAGACAACTGCTCCAAATGCAGGTAACACGTCAGTAGCCTCTGATATTCACTAATTTGACCCAACTATACATGTTACATTTAGAAGTCTCTGATGCTGAAATCTGCAACACAGCATATTGTCTCTGCTAGTGTTGCCAGCACCAGGCACTGAAAATAAGTCATCACGATCCTAAGGTCGTGAGCTTGGTCTAAAAATCATATTGTTAAACATAAAAAGGATTCTTTTGTCTTTACTACTTTAGGCATCTGTATTCATTTCCCATTGTTGTTTCCCCAACCATGGCACTATACACTTTTTCTCTCAAGTGAAAGATGAGTTTCTTGCAGAGTTACAGAGCTCTGTGACTTGTACCTGTAGGAAAACAACAACTAGCAATTACCATAAGGTATTAGTCGATAAACACAAGTGCTTTTTAAACTTTTTGACCAATAAAGACTGTATTTGCCAATCTTTGTATTGCATTAACCTCAGTATTTTCATTTTGTATACCTATATTTTTATTTTCTTCAGGCTTCTCCTGCCACATTAAAATAGCATAAGTTGAAACAGTAGGCATGCAGTATATGTTTGTATGGCCTGACGTTCATTTCTGTGCAGAAGGTCAGCATAAGACATACTATATTAAGTTCTTATTTTGAGATCTGAATTAGGCTGAAGTGAAGGTCTTGTTCAGCTCATCTGTACAGTGGATGAATTCCACTCTTTGTTTAAAATGCCACCAGTCCTGATCCTTCTGAAAGGGAAATTCTCACAGACTTTCAAACTGGGAATGTTACTTGGAGCCTATTTCGACATGTAGGTGAAACGTTTACAATGAAAGTCAAAACCACATAAAACTTGCCTGGTTTCAGGTTTTGTTACAAACTTCGAACTCAGACCCGATTCTTTGAAAGGTTCACAGACCTTTTCAGCAAATCTAGATTCATAACATTTAAACCAACTGAATTGTGGAAACAAAACAAAAATCACAGAAAACGAAGAACAAAAACATCTAACTATACTCCTATGGGATATTGATGTGATGCATATGAACTTTCTAGTTTCTACTTGGTAGGTCTAGTAAAGGCTTTTAAGAATTACAATAAAAACAACAGTGTTCAGTGATATCTTCTTTAGTGACTTTACATTAATTATATGGATTTTATTTGTAAATGAGAGCAAGTTTTCAAAATGGCAGACAATGTCTGAGTTCTTCTAATGCTGAAATTTGGCAGCACCTGTGCTCCCCTTGTGTGCTTGCAGACCTCCAGGGCAGGGCCTCCTGCCTGTCTCCCTCCCTCTGTGCTGGGAAATGCCTCCAGTCTCCCACTCTCAGACTTCATGTGGGGCAACCACAGTTGTCATTGCCTACTAGGATGTGCTGTAATAAACAGGCTGCAAATGCTCTTTTTTGGAGTTTTGGTCACTGATGACTGTATGTATTATTTTATTCCTTTATGAAGAGCCCAATCTGTTTAAGAGCTCAGACGACTCAAATCAGATGTTTATACCACCTGTATCCCCATTGAGCAGCTGAGGTGGCTCCAGATCCCACATGCTGGGACTTTTCCAGGATGTGTGTGGCAGGAGAGCCCTCCTGGGCCTCTCTGACTAGAGTGGTCATCCTACAGAACTCCAGTCTCTGCAGCTAAAGGTTCACTTATTTCCTTTTCAGACCTCAGTCTTTTTTGTCAGCATGAGTGCAATGCCTCAGCTAGCTGGAGCTCAGATTCCAAGAGGCAATGACATCTGTGTGGCCCTAAAGCATTTACAAATATAGATAATAAGTAATTGTCTCTGATTTGCATACAGGCAACTAACATTTAGTTGAACTAATGTCGTATAAAAGTCCCATAGCAAACAATGGGACAATGGTTAAACACAGCAGAGCAACACATTCCAAATATTGTTACATGTTACTTCTAAATTCTTCCCAGGAGATTGCAAGGGATGAAATCCTCCCTTCCAGCCATACCACTGTTCTGCAGTTTCACTTCAAACACATCTAAGCCTTAGGTCAGTGACTAAGCCAGGAATGCATAAAGTCTTCCTGGACTCCTTAGCACACAGCTTGCTGGTTTAGGTACTGGACAGTACCTAATCTAACAAAACATCACTTAACCTCTCAAAGTAAAAGAGGGTATGCTTAGATTAGATATTAGGAAGAAATTTTTTACTGTGAAAAAAATGGACACTGGACTGGACCGCCCAGAGAAGCTGTGGAGGCCTCATCCCCAACTGTGTTCAAAGTGTTTGGTGAGGCTTTGAGTAACCTGTTCTAGTGGGAGATGTCCCTGCCCATGGCAGGGGAATTGGAACTAGACAAACTTTGAGGTCCCTTCCAACCCAAACCATTCTATGATTCCATGACCACAGGCCATATTTAGTGTCATTCCTGACTGTGTCAGAAAGAAAAAAATTATATAGAGAACATCTGTCCATAGAGGCACTTTTGCATTTTAGCTGTGTGTAAAAACAGATTTCTATGACTTGTAATCACTTCGGCTTAGATTCTGGGGTTTTAAAGAGATAGCATTTCCAATATTTTTGTTCTCTTCTTTGTACATTTCCACTTCTGTAATTATCAATCACCTTTATTTCAGTGAGATTCCTAGACAAACCCTTTACTGGTCATTCTCTACAATCTTGCTGAATATTTGATGCTTTTGGCATCATAAAAGTATTGGTCCACTGGAGTCACTTCTATTTTCCATTTTAGTCCTGGAGGAGAAGTTGTTCAGAATATCCAACAAAAAATATTCATTTAGCTAGTGCTCTGGATAACAGAACAATATATAGATGTTTGTCACATAAATATCTGACAAGACATATGCCTTCTGGCATTTCTTGAATTTTGAGTGCTTAATACTTTTTACCCTGGTCACAAATGCATTTTTACTGCAATTTCCCCATTTTTTTAAAGCAAGCTTTAATACAGAAATTCCCTCTTGGAGAACTCTAGGAAGGAATTGAATGTTTTTAGGGTTTTTGTTCTCTGTCTTCTTTTGTTTTTCACAGTGTTGTTCATTAACTGGTTAAAAACAACACTAATCCCTTTAGTTTGACTTAACAAATACATTAACAATTTATTCTCACTGAAAACACCTTCTCCTTATTTGAACCTGGAGGAGGATGAGGTGCCCACAGAAGGCCAGAAGGATTCAGAGACATTTGACAGTCCAACAAGACCAAGACACAGGAATGACAGCTACAAACACATTATTTCTCTTTTTCCTGTCTCTAACTCCTTCTTAGCCTTACAAATACTCTCTTTGCCTTGGTGCCAGCATCTTTCTCCCTGATTCCATATCTCAATTGCAATCCTTCCCATTTGCACCCCTGTCTAGTACCAGTCTCACTCATAAGTCTTTGTCCTAAACTACCATCACATTTTATGACCTTTGACTTGTGCCTTTTTCCTGTGTCTGGACACATTTTCTTTTGTTGCTTTTCTTTTTTTCACTTTCCTTAACGGTCTCCATTTTCTAAATTCTGATCAAGCTGCTTCTTATTCCATGTTTTCTGGTGATTTGCAGGAAGAAGACAGAGAACATCTGATGGACACCCTTACTCTCTTTGTATTTAGCA
Source organism: Edolisoma coerulescens (assembly GCA_013397115.1). Lineage (NCBI taxonomy): Eukaryota > Metazoa > Chordata > Aves > Passeriformes > Campephagidae > Edolisoma > Edolisoma coerulescens. The sequence goes on along the minus strand of VWZW01006492.1, from coordinate 484,229 downwards.
CCACTGGCAACTGGAAAGAGAAAACTGAGAGCAAGTCCTGCTCAGATCTGCAAGCCCCAGGAAAAAAAATACACCTACTGCACACAGAATCTTTAAAGAAGTGGCAAATGAAATATGCAAACAATTTTACAGCCCCTCAGATTTCTCCAGACTGAGGAAGACTTTCATAGGCTGGTGGAAGAGGAATATGCCTTCCCAAGCACCAAGTAGTCAAGAAAATATTTCAAAAATTTCTTAACATGAGCAAACCAGATTTTCCCTCAGTGCATTCTGAGAATCACCTGACCATATTTGCTGAAAGTTTTGAAAAAATAGCACAAGGCAGATATTTGGCATGAAAATTGCTGCCCAGTTGTTTATGTTTGACAAACTAACAAGCAACTGGAAAGAGGTTCTTACAATGAAACTTGACTTTAAATATCCCACTAGAGAGCCCACAATTAATGATTACCAATAACCAAAATGTATTTTACATAATTCTTAATGCTTAATGACTTAATTTAGACAGTGCCTAGAAAGAAAAAAATAAAACCCCAACATTTTATTTTGGAGAGGGAGTGGAACAATAAAAATCAAATAACAGTATGCTTGCAAAGCTGCAATTTTTTCCCAAGTATTTTTCCCAAGCACTTGATATCAAAAAGTCTTTGTATCTCATCTCCAAATGTACATTAAAAAATCTCTCATTTACCCTACAATGGAATCAACTTCGAACTCAAAGGGAAAAAAGAAATTTAGCAGAACAGTGGACTTGCTCAAGTCACACATGCACATGAAAAAGTTTCCCTGAAAGATTACATGCTATAGGATCTGCATGTCTGATAAAATATCCATGGGGCTTTATTTGCTGTTGCTTTAGAAGCAAATTTTTACTCACTTTTTTTTCTTTAAATGTGTAAAAGTTCCCTTACTTTAAGACAAATATCTTCCTCTAAGTAACACCCTGACACCATGTTACTGATCTTCACAGTATGAAATTATTTTAATAGTAAAATTGAAACAAGGTTTATGACCTATAAAACAATATATATATAATAATTTATTATTAATGTTTTAAATATTGCCTTTGGTGTTGATGTGGGTGTATTTAAGTCTTGAAATAACATTATCAATCTATCTGTTCAGTCTTCTCTAAAGCTTTTCATTCTCTACAGCTTTTCAAACAATTGAAATGTTTTTTTAATTCTTGCTAGGTATTCATTTTTAACAATTTCATGTTTATGAGCCTTAATCAAATATTCAAAATAAAATACCTTTCCAACATGCAAAAGCACCAACATTTCAGAGAAGTTTATTTTACATTTTTGAAGAAGAAAAAAGAAAAAACTATTCAGACTTCAAACATCTCTATTCAGATAACCTGAGCAACACAACTGTTCTACATATGCTATTCTTCCATTTCAAGAAACGTATTGTCTCAATTAGGAGGCAAAGAACTTAACAAAGTAAATTAATACTGCTGGGTTTTGTACTATTAGAGCATCCGTCGCCATTGTGTGTAATATAACAATTAAATCTTGCTAACTTTTACTTTCTTCTAACTTCCTTAGAAAGATCAAATTTGCTAAATGCACAGCGCTGACTGCAGTCAACAAGGCACTTAAGTACGTGCTTAATTTTGTGCACATGAGTAATCATGTTACAGTAAATGGAACTTGAATGCTCAAAGTTAAGCACACACTTAAGTGCTTTGCTGGATCGGGGCCAGGGCACAACAACTTGCAGGTCATCCTTACTGCACAGTAAGACATCACAAACCTTAAATATCCTGTAGAAACCTTCTCCCCACTTCAAACCAACAGTACCAAAGGCAAGGACAAAAATGAGTAGCTGCTGCATTCTTTTCTTCGGTTACAAGTCACTAAACTGGCAGCAGTACTTGCAATATAGCATATTACCAATACAATAAATTCTCTTAATAAGTATCCATAAAATTACAATTTATTTTAAAGATCATCGTTTGTAATTCTGTTCTCAGAAGACCATTAGACATGTGAGCCCTTTTAATTTTAAAAGACCTGCTAGTAGTTCTCACAGAAGAATTTATTCAAGACTTTGACCTTAAATTGATACAATCGCACAACTTAATCAGAATTCAACATGAGTCAAAGTACTGCAGAATATTATCATGGGGGTCAACATAGCCCTCCAGTAGCCATGTAGAGGATGTGGCCATTAGTACCACAACCTTGGGTGTGTAGGATTCTGATTCTGGGGATATAATATGCCAAACTAAATGTTTTTATTATATATTTTCTGCCAGTTAGTATACCAAATATGTGAGGAGGGGATTGTTGATGACATTTTTTCTTTCCATGCAGCTGAAAGGATGGTTAAATAGTCTTTAGAAACTTTTCAATTCAGCAGCCTTCCAATGAAATGAAACTTTATACCCACTGTGTTACACACTTAGTTATTTCATTTTCTGGCTAAATTGACATGGTTCAGCACTTCTCCAGGACTGTTTCTCTTTTCAATACATGAAATTAATATATTTTTTTTAGGATCTGAAACTACATTTTACATCCAAATTTGCCTGGCTGTTGACAGCATTCAGATACCAGGAGCTTCTATGTTTTTCCAACACATAAGTTTCTTCACAAAAATTAGCAGGATGAAACAGCAAGTAAGGACACACTGCCAAGTCTGGTTTTCTACCTATCTACAAAGCAGTTTTCACACTTTCCATGACTGTGAAAGTCCTTCTTTTTCTATCTTTTTTTCTCTTTTAAATTTTAATTAGGAAGAACTGAAAAATCCTTCTCTATACTGAGAGTATTTGTATTGGGGGAGGGGGATGTCAAGGAACCAAAAGCACATTCCAAGCCAATTCTGATCTCATTTACAGGGATGAAAATCTGGAATTAATCCACTGAGTTTAACAGACACGTTCTGGGCTTACGTAGATGAGATCTTACATTTATAAGTGAAATCAGTGTTTTCCCCTCTGACATTCACATGGCTCAAACCAGAAACATTTCCTGAATTTAAAAAAAAAAAAGGCCAAATCATCTAGTTGGGAAGACTGGCATAATTCCATTGAAGTCAATGGTGCTGTAGTAATTTATATTAGCTGATGATCCAGATGAAAGTATATAAAAGTTTTCAGAGCAGGCTTCTTTCATTTAAAACTGCATTATGTTAGGTGCACTGTTGATGCTCGGAATTAATGTGCAAGTTGTTAATCTCGCTAGACCTGGATTTAAAATTAGACAATGCAATAATTAGTTTGGCACTATCATTCTGCTACCTAGAGGGTAATAATGTAGGTCATAAAATACCAGTGATCAGCACAACTTTTCACGCAAAACAAAGAATCTGTATTGGGAGAGAGGATAGGAGGGAGGAGAGAAATTCAGAAATCAGTTGTTATCAGAGACCAAACTGGGCTATGAAGTTCTGTGCCCTCTCACAAGATGCTGTGTTGTGTAGGTCTACTTATGTTTCTCAGCTCCCAATACACAGGTGAATCTGTAGGGTTTAAGTGACTCAAAGCTGTCTATAAGCTCTCTTTATGTACTGTTTTTAAGTTGTATATTTATTATTCTTCACAACTTTGTTCTTAAAAATTTAGGAATATGATTTATTTTAGAGTATTCTCCTTTTATTTTTGCCTTTACTTGAAATGTAAGCATTATGCAGCACAAACAGTTTACAAATATACAGAAGTGTAACACTATAGTATATGTATCTTGATTTGTTTACTTGACAAATGACTACTGGCAACATCAATAATTCAAAGGGAGAAACAATGAAAATATAGAGGAATTGCAATTGTATATGTATACTTCTTTCTGTCCTGCCAGTCATTCTTGCTAGACTTTATATAAACATAAAGAAAATTAGGAAATTATCAAGTCTGAACACTAGTCTTGATGAACACTTGCTTATATTTTGTACTATTTAAGTAGTCAGGATGCATAAATACACACATTTTGATGGTATCTCACACATACATCTATTAAGAAAACAACATTGCAATAATTTTTATACAATCAGGCTGTGTTTGTTTGAGACACCCAGCAGAGTTCAGTGAAGTTGAGAACATACATACAGGTGTACATGTCTGAAGTATCTCTATGCCTCCTGTATATATTGTATTAGAAAGAGCACATTCGATGTTACAGATGCATATATTCATAAATCATTTAAAGTTGTGCTTTTCATGTGGTGTGAGGCACAGATACAAACTTACTAATGATAATTATAGAACTGATGCTGATTTAGTCATTTCAAGAAAGCCATGGAGGCATAATTAGTGTCTGAATGGCCTCAATATTGCATTATTAGGAGGCTAGGGTGAAACTTGAAATGAGAACATCAAGGCTGATAAAAGAAAAGAAAACATGAAATACATACATAATTCATTCTGAGATATTATAAAGGTTTATAACCAGAAACAATAATTTGCAGAAGGCATCTCATGTACTGGAGCCAACTGCAATAATTTGGTCAACCTGTTTAAGATCAAATAGTATTCTTAGCTATTCTCAGTGGTATCTTTCTAATAAAGTAGCAGCAAACAGACACTGTTTGCTTCTGGTCACTTTTAAAGAATGTTCAGTTTATCAGTGGGGACTTTAATCTCAAGCTTCATAGAGTACAAAAAGAACATTGATCCTACTGTTTTGTCCTCTAGGCCACAAGGCATGCACATTTTTACATTCATTTGTCATAAAACAAAAAATACATTTTGCCCTTTGAAAATACCAAATGCCAGCTTTTAAACAAAATAATTTTCCGTCACATTTTTCCCTTTCTTTTAACCTTTCCATCACCACCACCCCCCTTCCTTTTATCCCACACTAATTTCCTCCCTACATTAATGCCTTTCCTCCATTTTAAGTACTAGTAAGAACTTTGCAGAATTCTTCATTTTGGACCCTTGCCAAACTGGCCACTGTTTAATGATTTGACATGGTAGTTTGAATTAATCAGAATTCTTGACAATCCTCTTTCTATTTTTTCTTCTAGATAGGCTAAAGAGTATAGAAATAATACCTTTTTATTCATGTTAGACAAAGGAATGTGTGCTGTCATCTGGGTTAGACCAAGTCTACAGGTCCAAGAAGTGTGTCAAAACCCATCCTTTGCATATCATTTACGTCAAATTCATCTTCTCACCTTTACTTAAATAAAGGTAATATGCAAGTAAATTTTGGGATTTCATCAATTATTACATACAGAACAAATTAATTTGTTATTTTTTCTGTACTTCTTATTTGAAAACAATTTTTTTCACTTGCTAAAGTTGCCATCATTGGAAATGTGTTCAGTAACTTGCTTTCGTAGTCACTGGATCAAGGGTCTATATCCAGTCCCCCACAAAGAATGCAGGGGTCTTGCCTTCTCCATCTCTGGAAAGCCAGTTATTGTATATGGTGAGTGACTCCTCCTCCCAGCCCCTGCTCAGTCTTTAGTTCAGTCCTGTGTTACTCTCCTGTCCAGATTTCTTTTTTAATTTAACACGTATGGGGTTTTGTTCTAGATTTTCTGTGATGAAGCCATGAAAAAACAACACTTTTTTCTACACCAAAACTGTAGAAAAGTCTTGAAATTTGCTTTTGCTTGCCAGTATCTGAAAGAACCAAGCATGATAAAAATGTCATTAAAATTTATGTGGGGAAGATATGCCTATCCTGTGTCTTCTCTCAAAACATGAAATGTCTTTATGATGAAAAAGTCAAGGATGCAAGTTCCTAAATGCTCAGTGGCTTGAATTTTAGTGAGGGAGATGCATACACAAATATAAAGTTATACTACCCTCTTCACATTCCATGGCTGCCAAGGTTTAAATACACATTTATCTTTAATTTTCACTTAAAGTAGGCAAAATAGAAGTTTTTAAGTCCTCTACCAGTTTGCAAAAACTTAACTTTGGAGAAGACTTATTGACAGGATAACATTCTCAAGCTTGAAACCACTGGGGTAAAATGGCAAATGAATACACAAGAATGTTCATCCTCTTGACCCATCATTTTATGGATAGCACAACCCATTCCATTGTAGCCTCCTGTGCCTCACTGAGTTTGTTTTGAGGGTCTGACGTTTATATGGAATAAAAGAATATTACAGTAATGAGCAATAAGGATGATTGAGAAAGATCAGATTGTGGCATACAGGAGCTGATCCTGAGAAAAATAGAACTCCTTTCAGGAGTTATACATTCTGCACTAGAGAGAATCCAGCTTCTGCTTCTCTTTTTCAACCCTGCTTTTTACCAGTAACCTTTACCTTTACAGGAGGAACAATTAAACACAGGAGCATACGCAAGGAAGGGCTAAGTGTGTGACTATATCTAAAAATCATCAAGCTAGATAACTAGCTGGTTATCTAGTAGTTAAAGCACTCACCTTCATTTTCATAATGTTTGACATGTTTATAATATTATGTATATTTCATATAAACATCTCAACACATACAGTAATTTTTTTTCAATCTAAAATAGTGAATAATGCAATGTAACATAGAATGATAGAATTGTTTAGGCTGGAAAAGACCTCATCAAGTCCAGCCATTAACCAAGTGCTGCCAAATCCATCTCTAAACAATGTCCCAGGGAGCAACATCTACACATCTTTTAAATGCCTCCGGGAACAGCAACTCAACCACTTCCCCTGGCACCCTGTTCCAATGGCTGATGTGCTTTAAAAGATACCTCCTAGATAGTATTTTAAACTAATTTTTGAGAAAAAAAGCTATACCCTCAAACTGAAGGTGAGAATGCAGTGTCTCTCACAATCCTGGACTTGACAGTATTTTTGAACTGTGATAGTATTTTACTATTTCATAATCTATCATGTTTCTGATAAGTTGAACTACCCACTGCAAGCTCCAACCCAAGAAAGATGGTCTGTGAGGCAACACAGCCAAATATGCTTCCTCCAGGTAAGAACCAGTGGGAAAATCTGGAAAAATTACTTACCTGGTATAGCAGAGTATCTTGTTAAGGAACATTAAACATATTGGACATACTTAAGTCCATAGGACCTGGTAGAACGCCCACATAAGATCCAAAGGAGCTGACTGATGTCATTGTGTGGCCAATTTCAATTATATTAGAAAGATCACCGTGATCAATGGAGCTTCCTGAGGATCAGAAGAAAGCAAAAGTCACATATCTTCAAGAAGGAGGATTTGAAGAATTACAGAGCAGTCAGCCTCACCTCGGTCCCTAGGAAAATAGTGTTGCATACAATTCCAGAAGCCGTTTCCAGACACATTAAGTATAAGGTGTTTTGGAATAAACAGAATGTATTTGCATAGGAGATATCATGCTACACAAACTTGATAGCATTCTATGATGAAGTGACTAGCTAAGTGGGTGACAGAAGAGCAACACCCTCAAATTTGCAGAGGATGAAAAACTAGGAGGAGCTGCTGATATGCCAGATGGTTGGGCTGCCATTCAGCGGGACCTCAACAGGCTGGAGAAATGGACCAACAGGAACAGGAAGTTCAACAAAGAGAAATGCAAAGTCCTGCATCTGGATTTTGTGCACTGGTACGTGCTAGGGGCCAACCAGCTGGAAAGCATCTCTGCAAAAGAGAACTTGGGGGCTCTGGTGAACAACAAATTGAACATGAGCCAGAAATGTACCCTCATGGCAAAGAACACCAATGGTATCCTATGCTGCATTAGGAATAGTGTTGCCAGCATGTTGAGAGAGGTGATCCTTGACCTCTACACAGCCCTGGTGGGAAACATCTGGTGTGCTGGGTCAATTCCTGGTCATTCCAGTACAAGAAAGGTATGGACTTACTGAGGTTCATCCAGCAACAGGCCAAGAAGGTGATTAAGGCACTGGAGCATCTTTATGAGCAGACGCTGAGAGAGACGAATGCTCAGGGGGGTCTCATCAGTGTGTATGAATACCTTAAGAAAAAGCAAAAAGTAAATGAGGCCAATGGTATTTGGTGGAAGGACAAGAGGCAATGGACACAAATTGAAATACAGGAAATTTCATTTTAACATAAAACTCCACCTTTTTACTGTGAGGATAGTCAAACACTGAAGGAAGTTGTACAGAGAGGCTGTGAAGTTTCCATCCTTAGAGATATTCAACCTTAGAGATATTTCATCCTTAGAGATATTCCTTGAGACAGCCCTTAGGAACTGGCTCTAGATGACCAACCTTTGAGCAAAGGAGTTGCACTAGACAAACTCCAGAGATGCCTTTCAACCTCAGCCTGTTACTGTTACTTTGGCTGGAAATTACTGAATTTTTCCTTATTACAATTTAAGATTCATTACCGTGAAAATTCAATAGATACAAGATCAACTGAAAATGGGTAATGAATATCAGGTTTTGAACTCCTTAGCTGCTCTGTCTTCAAGAGCAGCTAGCAATGCAGTAGTAATGCTACTACCATTATTATTGTTATTGTTGTTTTTTTAATTATTATTATTGCTTTCAATACCATTTTAATTGCTGCTGAGATTCTATAAGTTCAGTCTCACCAACTGCCTAGAACAAATGCTATGTATTTTGGGATAACAATAGCATTCCACTGTGTGTATCTTATGCTTGATATGAAAAGACATGGCACTGAGTACTGAAACCCATGCATATAGGAATAACATGGTGGGTGTTTTCCCAAAGGGACCTTAGAGGGAAAGATCTTTTACAGCACTGTGTTTTGAAGGCTCGGCTTACAAACCTGTTTGTGCTTGGCAAGTGTCTTTGGCTGAAATTGCGTTATTACCTTGCAGGTGGCACGATGCCACTCCAGCAGATGGGCATCAATGTAGGTGTGCCAGAGAAACAGTACGTGCTTTGAGTTGGAGTATTAGGGCCCAGATACCTCTCCAGGTATGAGTGCCCATAAATATGGGCATCCTGGTTGAAGGGAGCATGTAATTGCAACTTCAGCCGAGTTTGGCATTACTTTTGATGTTCTCAAATACTTCTGACATTACTTAAGAATACAACTTGGTTTGTTTGTTTGTCTGTTTTCTTGGCAAATAAGGGCTGTGATTAGCAAGGGTACATGGGTGAGAGAGAATATATTACAGCCATCCACTCTTCCAATATTCCCTTGGGAAGCATACAGGGATGTACACAAGTACAGCCACAGCCAGGGTGAATTTTCTTATTTAATATAATAGCTCAACTGAGTGTGGAAGGCAGATTCATGACCTTTCATGTGACGGAAGTGTGCATATACTGCAATTTCTTCTGAATAAAATTGCTAATGTTTCAAGGTGCTAGAAGAGTCTTTACTTCTCCCTTGCAATTTTATTGACATTTTTCGCCTAGTTTTCATTTGTGCTATAGTCTAAATTTTACTCTAAATCATTTAAGTTTGCTCTGGAGAGGCTGCAATGCTGCTCCCAGGCACACTGCCATGATTGAATCCACAAGTGAACACTTTGTATGTTCTTAAAAACCTTATATCCTAGTACAGAATGTGAAACAGAGCTCTCAGCCAGTGCACTGCAGTTAAATGCATTTGCCTGGGGGTATGAAATCAAAATAGAATAGATATTTGTATTAGGATGCAACTATGGATAAAATCAGGAAACAGATACAGCTCTCTGCTTTGAAACATAACAGATACATTTTTTTCCAGTAGTTTTGTGTGGTCATGGGTAGGGAATATGTACATGCAGAAAATTTAATGTTTCCTCAAATGATATGCTCAGATTCCAGAAGCATCTATGTGCTGTATCTTGACAAAACTTACTGGATATTAGTTTGTATCACATAAGTACCCACTTCTATGAACTTTCCCAAGATTCTTAACTTTTTAGTTTTCAGAAAGGTTTGAAATAAATTCTTAGGGTTGATCTTTGGTTGTATTGAATTTCACAGAACAGGGAACTCAGTCTCAATGGATATGTAACCTCATGCACAGCTTGCCAATATCCCTGTAAATTTTGGATTATTATGATTTAGGTATAAATATTTGTGCAAAGTTATATGAATATTGCAGTCAAAAAGTTGGTTTAAAATGAGCTTGACATGACAAATCAATTTACTGTCTCATTTGACATATTAGTTGTCTTTTTACCACTAAGTGTTCCCTCAGGAAATAATAACAGCAAGAAAAGAGGTGTAGAGGTGCCCAATTGAGTTGCACGGTGTTGATGTGTGAGACAAAACTAAATTTAATAAGTCATGAGGTGCTCATAATGAGCAAGTAACTTGTTTCTGTGACACAGTAAACAGATGCTATCAAAAACTGTAAGATTAATTAATCATGCCCTGCACAAGCTTTGAAATGCCATAGTGATTCACATTATTTGCCTCAGTTGCTATTCACTATACCATCTTCCATATTTTCAGCCTAAGAACCATGCACACAATATTGACCAAAAAAAGCATAATTTTACTCTGAAGTCACTGTTAATGAACCAGCACTCCAGAACAGATATACAGGTTGTGTGGCAAAGATCATAACCACATAATATCAGGTAAGAGGTCCTGTGGTCATGCATGATCTTCATGTAAGCTTTATACCTATCAATCTGCAAGAAAGTGCATGGAATGTAATTTTATTGAGTTCAAGATGTCACTGTAGTAAACCACAGGCCATCCACAGAAACTAGAGCCAATAGTAAACTACCTCTGGAGATCAACTGCAGAAAATTCCTTGAGAAACTTAGAGTGGTTGTGCTTCATGGGAGCAGCTGAAGCCTATGAACCTTCTGATGATGACAGTACTGTAATAGAAGGTGAAATTTTGCCCACTTAGCTGACCACCACAAAGAGAAGCAGATCAACTCCTAGAAAGAAGGCCATTTCTCTTCATTAAAATTTAAAATGGTTCCTCAATTGCTTTTGTACTTCTACAGAGTGAAATTAGGACCTTGTTGGGAAAATCATGATTAGGACAGAAAATTATTTTCTAACTCTAGGTAATTGTAATGCTATAATAGCTCAATAAAAGTGTAATTCAAAGTGACACACATCCATATTTTGCTAAAAAAAGTTTTATCAGAAGCTCCCAGTCTTCTCTGTGACTTGTTAAGTGTTTCTTACATCGATAACAAGAAATGGAACTAAGCAGAAAACTAGTGACACCAGTGAGTTAGTTGCACTAAAATACCCTTTACGGTTCCCCCATAAGCACTGATATCTCTTAACAATCACAACAGCACATGGGTCAGCAAATGCATTCTAGGTTTCACTGATATCTCCATCATTCTTTCTCATCAACTAAGTCACAAAAAGATCATAAGGCAATTCAGATGTGAAGGGACCTCAGGAGGACTGTAGTCCAATCCCCTGCTCAAAGCAGGATCAGCTTTAAGATCAGACCATGTTGCTCAGCATGTTTGACAAATTCATCATGTTGGGCTAAATTTGAAAGTCTTAACTCAGTTCTTAGGCAAACTGCTAGCATAAAGGATTGACGAGTTGTCCAATTTCTTAGTTGCCATTTTTGTGGCACATTTTTATTTCCATTTGTCTTTGGTTTAAAGCCTCTGGTTATATTAAGTAGCTCTACACAATGGCCTGCAGAAAAACTTCGAGTATAAACTCAGGAAGCACCAAATGACATTTAAAAACCTGTTACTGGCTTCGTTCTGTTAAATACATGGTGGACAAACACAGATTCAATATCACCATTTCCCTGGAACTAATGCCTCATCAAAGCATAATTTCATCATTTGAACTTGAACTGACATTATGAGAAGTACAGGCTGTTATGACCAATCATACACAACACAGAGGAACAGGAAAGCTGCTTTAGGAAGACTTGAATAGGTTCAGGGAATTCAGCATTAATTTTACTAAGATGAGGAAAGGAGGAAGGCTGTGAGGAAACCTCCTGAAAACACCAGAAAATGTTTTCTTACGGCTGATGAAAAGAAGAAAGCAAAAGCAATATCATTGTGGATTTTCATAAAGCACATAGCCATAAAGATAGCTAAGAGAACAATTCACAAAGAAAGATGTTAGAGGGAAAGGCCAAGCTGAGAAAGACATTCAGAATGCAAAGCATGATAATGAGGAACTACTAAGCCGTATTCAAAACTTGTTAAAACACTGACTAATGCTGAGTATAGAGAAGGGCTGGACCTTTGAACCCTCTCATTGCAGGAGTCCATGAGGCCTGTGCTGGAGCTCCATGTGTAAATGGGACAGCCATCAATCGCTGAAGAATGCCATCCAAGGAGAAGTTGTATGTAAAAGGTGGACCATGGCTCCATGTCAATGTCTGAAAAATCCCAACGGCAGTACGGTTTGTGATAAATAACAACTTCATATATCCTACTTGCCTCCACTTATTTTAAAGCTGAATTGGTTTGTGATTGCTGTGAGGCATTTGAAATCCGATTGCTCAGAGGTAATCTCAAAACTGTGCATTCTTACAGAAACAAATAGTATCTCAGAGGGCAAGAGCAGTTTGCCTGAATTTCGACTGCTCTGTCATGACAGCATTCCATAGTACCAGTTATTAGTTTAAAATCAACAAGGTACCAACACATGCTCAGTAAAAGCTGATGAGGTACATGGCTTCTCCTGGATATAAATTCTCTCTATCAGTGCAGATAAACAATGAGCTGAGAAACAAAAACAGCTGTATGTGGTGATTTCCTTGATAGCTGCAAACTAATAAACTGACTTTTTTCACAGAAAATTCACTAAAAAACATGGCACTCCAACAACTTAGAGGCTTTACATTTCTGTCAGCCTGTCAAGTCATGCTACCATCTAGGGTATGCGGCAACCCAGCTATGAATCAAAAGGAAACTAGAATCCAGATTATTTTTGATTAACCGTTATCTTTTGAGACATCTGAATCTGATACTTTATTGAGATATTTGTAGTTACCAGCAAGAGAGAATACCTCTTGAGTGGCTCCGTTCCTTCTCTTCTGTGAAAACTCACAAGGTAATGATGAGTCATTGCTCCCTCCAACAGAGAAGATTCCACAGGGACCCATGTTACTCCCCTTGCTCAGCATGTGAGAAAAAAACTCTAGATGTTTAGAGATGAGACATGGTTTGCAATATATTCACCTGAGAAATCACTTCTCTTCTTGTGTCAAGCTGCCAGCTTTGGATCAGAGGCTGTGTTGGAGCTCGTTGAATATGAAAGAATGGCTTAACCAGCAGGTTTTTGTCTGTAAGAGGAATTTGGCTTGGGAATTAAGTCTACCAGGTCCATAAAATCCCCATTGCCTTTGGGAAGAGAAACAGTTTCTGAAATGAAGAGGCTTCATTGTTTGCTCTGAAGGGGTTTCTTACGTCTTTTCAGGAATTTATTTTCTACTCTCTGGAGAATCTTTACATATATATTTGAAGAAATTACATCAGGGAACTGAGATCTTCAGGTGAGCATAAAGCTGTATTGTATGAACTTTTTTTAAAAACAACTGTTTTATTTCAAAAATAAAAGGGCTCATTTTGTTGTACAATATGAGATATTGGCCTGATTTTAATAATGTGAATTGTGAAGATGTTGGTGACCAAATATAATGATAATTCAGTTTTGTTTCTGGGATCACTCGGACATGTAGTAACTTGGGTATCTGAACTGACAATGGACACAACTTTTTTAAAAGATATATTTGGATTCCTCAGATAAACAGAGAATGGTTCCAGACTGACAGTGCCAAGAATAACAGCAACTTACTCACTGTGTAGACTGAAAAAATTACCAATTCCTCCTCAAGGAAGGAAAGTGGGAAGTAGGCCNGGGGTTCTGATTTTTGTAAAAAGGGATTTGTAGGTTGTTACAAGTGATATGGTTTCGCACATTCTTTTTTGCTTCAGAGCCCCTTTCAGAAGAGTGGTACTCTCGCTGCTCCTAGGGAAACACTAGAGTCCTTCACAAGACCCAGTGTTTGCAGTCAGAAAGGTGTATCTCATCTCCACAATCAAGCATGTATATTAGATAACTTGAAATCTTACAGCTCGTCCCTGAAAAAAACTCCCTTCTATTGCACACTCTAAACCTCCAGCAGGGCCTGGGGAGAAAGATGGTCATGTTGTACACCAGGTTACAGCACTGCTCTGCTGTACTGCTTCTTGAGGTTCACTTCAGGGGCAGCTTTGCTTTTTCAATAACTAGGCTATCGCACAGGCCCCAGCAAAGCAGGAAATACAGTTGGTTTTTTTCCTGCCGTCTGAGTTATTGCTTATTTTTATGGATACTGCTTACTTCTATAGAAGGTTTTTGAGGGAAGCAAAATTATTTGTTTCTTGTTGAAAATTAACTCCAAAACGCTCAAATGCCAGAATAGTATTTCTTTGCCTGTGCTTATTTTCATGTTCCAGTTTCCCTTTGCATTGCAGTTGAAGCAATGACATTAAACTCTTGCTCCATGGACTAGTTCTTAAAATAGGAGTATCCTAAAATACGAAAAAAGAGAAGTTTTTCTTTCCCTTGAGTGAACAGGAGAGGGATATTCTGGTGATACACCCTCTCTCTATGCTGAAGTATAAACCTTTACATTCTGCATAGCATCTAATGAGAAGTTCCACCTTAGTGTTAGCAGGAAACAGAATTATTATCTTTAAAATAACCATTCCTTTGAAAGAATGAAGAGTAAAAGTTACAATGTTTTTCTGCATGAGAAGATAATAGAAATCTTTGAAATTAGAATAGCAATACTACAGAAGTAAAAAGTTAGGCAAGACAGTTTAATTCTTCTTGCAAAGTTTCTGCTTCTCTACAGCGATGTGCAAAATAACAACAAACAAACAAGCAAACAAACTTACCAGCAGTAAGAGTCATGCTTAAGGTCACAAACCTAACAAAAATCATGACTAATGATGTCTTCAAAGAAAATGCCTCATCTAGTACACTACGCTACCAGTATAAAACACCAGGGGATTTTATTGCATTAAGCTCTAGAAGTAAATTAAATTCCTATAATCTCCTGCTATGGACCCAGCCTCTGTTGAGTCTACATAATTTGAGTTTCATTGCCCAATTTGCATTCACTGACACTTCAAAATTCTATAATGGAAGTCTGACAGTATATGGGCCTCTTTTTCCTCATCTTTGGTTACATTAATTTATAATTCTGTGATTTGCACCCTTCAGAGTCTTTCAGTCTGTTACCTATTATCTGAGACCAGCAGCTTAAATGAAAGAGGAAAGGTAATTAATTAACATAAAGACATATAAATCTTCAGAAACATCTATTTACAAAAAAAGCTATAGTTTTTGTGAACCTATTAAAGCAGGAGATTCTGCATCAGACAGCAACAGTTGTCATAGAACTTAATATTTTCTAAAATATATCATGCTAATCTCACCAGTTACAAGTACATCACTAGGTACTGCTTTAGATGTGAGTAGCTAGCCAGACACAAGGTCATGTAAGTTATTTCAATTAGGAGAGGAATCTGGCGACAGAAGCACATATCTCTGACATTAAGATGTTTATATATGAGGGAGCAGAAAATCTTGCCCCTTGTTAGAAGTGAAGTAGCACACAGTTAGAATGAAGAGAGAGCACACAGAGAGGCAATGTTACACACACTAGGACAAAGCAAATGTGCATCCTGGCTTATCTCACAGTAACTTTTCCATATACCTGTGGCCTCAGAGGCACCTTGAAACCAGTGGTATCCTTCATACGTTAAAGTCAGGTACTTGAATTATATGCTGTAGTAACAAGAATAAAAAGCTCATTTAGACTGCAGTGCCATGACTATAAGAGTGTAGTAAACAAAAGCTTTCACATTTTTGCTGTGTAACAACCGACTTAAAGTTTGAAAGTTAAAATTTGGGAGTTTTTCTTTCTTCCCTTAAAAATATTGAAAGGGAAAGACAAAACTGAATTTTTAATGTGGAGCCTTTATATTCTACTTTCCTTCCACTCCTTGGGAGTTTTATGTTTCTCAAAAAAGGCCTCAGAGAAATCAAGAAAATCGTCTTCTCCTCAACTGTTTTGAATATGGTTTTTCTTTCAGAGTTTTCTATGAGCTTAAAATACAAATTTCAGCCAATATTTATCAAAACACATTAAAAATTACATTTTAGAAATGAACAAGATTTTGCCTTTTGAGTGTTCCACTTCAGAGAATGCTTGCATGGGATCAGGCTTTCTCTGTCATGCATGATGCCACCAGCCATGCTGCTTTGCTGACATGTTATGCATTCCAGTCTGTTCCCAGCATAGAGGATAAACTAGGAGTCTCACACCTCAGTATAGAACTCTGGACTTCCTAACTGACAGTAGGTAGTCGAGGCAAGGAAGAAATAATCCAAAAAAAAGTCTTTTGTCAGCTTCTGTTGGAAAAAAAAATTTACATAGCAACATTTTAAAGTAAAATTTGGCACCACTACCCACAGGTCCCTCTTTACAGAAACTGTAGTATTGATCAAACTCACACTAGTAAAACAAATTGCAACTCACTTATCCTGTATTGTAATTGCAGAAAAAATCTGACAGTGGAAACCCCAACAACCTATCAGCAGCCCGGAATGTCTGATGGGCTATTAAGTTTGACTGACTCTGGTACATTGCTGCTATGAATACAGTTGCTACGGAAGGAATGTTTAGTGCTGTCTGTCTTCTAAAGGGGTCGTGATTTCGAAACATGTCAAATAACACTGGTGGCTTAATGTCTGCAAATAGTACTGCATTTAACATTTTCTACATACAGTGAATGTTGTTGTTCACAATTTATTATTCAGAAATTACATAAAAATATTTCATGAAAAAAATAGAGAATCCACTTAAATATTCATTAAAATAAACAATACATAACAAATTTATTTTACAATGTAATAGGTAATAAGAAAGTAATGAAAGACACATTTAGAACTTTAACAAATGGAATTTCAGTACATGAGAGACATATTTTGAATTAGGCCAACTCTATTGTTCTGCAAAGCAATGACAATATTTTCACTTACTGTCCACCAGAACATCATTACACTGCACTGACTTCTTTTCCCCCCCTCAAACAAAAAAAAAGACTCCGGAGTAGAAGCTTTCCCTCTCAGTTGTAATAAAGTTTCTTAATGCAGTATTTGGCTCTAAGAAGGATCAAACATAAGCAATGGTTTAAAAACTCAGCCAGCTGTGGGCTAAAAGTTTGTGAAAGCATGATCCGGTAGAGGACAACTAAAGATAAGGCTAAAAGTATTCTGTCCCCATTATGATCTTCTCTACCAACTATTTATATGCTTCAATCCCTTAATTAGCATTTTGCTAGTTCTCAAATTACAGGCTCCAAGAGAGGACTGGTATGGGATGGATGTTCCCCAAGGTTCAGGGATACCTTAATCCTATGCAAAAATGTAGCATGACAGAGAGGCCAGAAGTGGTGTAAAACACCACTGGAAAGAGGATTGATGACTACATTAGGCTGCTTTATGCTGGCTGGACATAGCTGTTTAGAATACGGTCTCCAAGCCCGTGCTAGGAGGTCAGATTGCCCGCTTGCAAAGAGCATTTCAATTTATGAAATTCTTTGCTATCTGAAGGACAAAAATTGAGTGCTGCTCCCATTTTTTTGAACGACATGGCATGGCTCATCCAGGACACAGTAATATCTGGCTGGCAACATGCAAAATTCAACTGAACTGAGTATTTTATAATATCCCTCATGCTTTATACCAGTTAGTCCCCAAAACTATGGCTGTTATTTTTGCTTGCACCCTTCTGTTAGTTACAAAAAGGAGTTTCACTACACGGAGAGCCGGTCAAGAGATTTTCATGCTTCCTAAACAAGACCAGGTCTTTTAGAACTATCAGTTTAATACCAAGGCAGACAAAGAATCAACTTTTTGCAATGAATAAACTTGTAATTTTACAATTAGTACTTGAAAATGAGCCCAAAAGGTCACATTCCTACTGTAGTGATTTCTCAGGCTGGAATATAAAGCATCATACACAAACAATATAATCGGCATAGCCCTGTCAAGTGTTTCTGGCTCTTTTAAAATTCATCCCTTTGTGTCTTAATCTGCAGTAAAAAGGGCAGTCTGTCCTGCTGGCACACATAATTTCATGATTTTTAAAAAGAACTTTTTCACAGCTGACTTGACGTTTGTATTCCACACGCCAGCAATGTCTTCACTAAGCGTGTGAGTAGAGTAACAATACATATACAATGCAGTATGTCACTTAGTAATGTATCACGGTGTAAAAGAAGATTAATGACATCATCCAGGTAAGGGACAGGATTTGCCTAATATGAGAAATGCAATCATTTAAAAACACAGAAAGAAGAAGAGTGATGATGGAATCTGGGCAGGAGGCATGTAAAGGACAAGAAGCCCATTACAGATGTCCGTATTTAGGAATATGTGGCACTGATTTGCACTCCTAACTCTAAGGGAGAAAAGCAGTAGCAGAAAACTGGTGACTTGGCAGACACATGCTGCAGAAGATGACTGATGTCTTTCTATTCTTCATCAAACAAAATTCAGGGGTTTCTTGTGTTTTACTGACCACATCATAAATAAATTAGTAGAAATAATGTAATAACTGACAGTTTGCCCCACACTAAGGCTATGCTTACAATTGTTAGTTTATTTTTACTACCATATAGTCTAGCAGTGTTTGTTGCAGAGCAGGATTTCATTGTGATAAGGGTTGCACAAACCCAGAACAAAAACATGGCTCCTGATTGAATGTCCTTCAGTCTAAGGACTAAACAAAAGGCAGTGGAAGGGTACGGACTTTCGGAGAATTATGATATGACAATGTCCATCAGCAGCATCACTGACATCAGCTCATTTAGTGACCCAAAGGTCTACCTTTTGCAGGCTCCTTTGCAAAGGAAAGTTTTAAAGCAGACTTTTAAAGTCTTAAAGACAGCTTTTCAAATGTGCATGGGATTTCCTTTCTATAGCATGGGACAGGGTAATAGTATATTAAAAAATTGTGTCAAATAAAACCTGCAAGCTGAGAGAACTGGGGGATTTTTTTACAACACAGACCCAAAGAGGCAAACATCCAAGCAGGGGAAAGTATCCAAGTAGCAGGGAAATGAAGTAGTTTAGATTAGCAAAGGAACACGAAAGAAGCAAAGAATGGTCTGGATATGCATGCAATCAGGAGTACAGGTTAGATCAGCACTGCCATTATTTCCACTGTTACTCTCCATGTTTATTCTTAAATAAATTGTGATTCATGTTTCTCAACCACGATCAAACTAGAGTAAACTTCCTATGCTTAAACTCAAAATGTTCATTGTACAGTGCCACTGAATCCATCAGCATAAATGCAAAAATGAACTATACCTGGCCAAACACAGCAACTCAGTGAGTGCCACATAAATTTAGCAAATGGAACACCATCACATCACCCAGCCTGGAACATACCTTCAAATATCAATGTACACTTGGAAATAAAACCCCTCCAAAACTGAAGTAAATAGTAATTTCTACCTAAAAAGCTGCTGGGTTAAATATTTTATTTAAAATGGGGGTAGGGAAATAAATTAAACTAATGATAGAACTTGAAATAGATTTCCTAGCATCCTAAAAGGAGATCCATCCCCTTCACTTTACCATTGTGGTCTGTTTCAGGAGGGCCATTTGCTTATGAAATTCGGTTACTATTTATAACATGACACCAGCTGAAATGTAAAATCATGATCAAAGTACAATAAAGTTCATTGAAATCCTAGTCTATATACAGATATTCAGTCTTCAGCTGAAGAATTTTCTCTTTCCCTCTCTCATACACATACATTTTGCCTTCAACTACACCTAGAATAAGTACATTTTCCAGGGCTATTTGACTCACAACTTAGCCAGACTACACTAACTGATAGCACTTATTTTCTCGGAAAGCATGTTTTCTGGGTACTGACGAGCACAATTTTTCTGAGTGCAGAGCCCAGCACTGGGGGGAAAAAAAAAATCAAAATTTGCCACTTATTAAACTAAATGTCCTTGATGCTTTGTGCAGACAAAAATACACTCCCCTTAACCCCCAAGTCCATTAACTTTAGGAGAGCAGTTCTGCAGTTGCTGGTCTCCTATGATGCCCTTTTCACAGCAACATGATAAGCTCTCAATACACAATGAGTTGTTCTTTGGAGCTTAATGTAGGATATATGGTGGCTTCTTACCTTCTTAACCCTCTGGGATTCCCAGGATTTGTATACTGTGTGTTTCCCTTATCTGTTTTTCTAAGAGCTCCACCTAGAATTTAAGAATTTATAAATTTATTATCTTTCCCAGGCTTAGTCAATAGATAAGATTTGCACTTTAACTTCCCTTCACAGTTTTTTTTATTGTCAAGATAGTTCAAGTTACTTGTTGCTCCAGGCTGTCTATTAATTTGCTCATTCTTCCAGTGCTGGCATGCTTTACATATCCATGGGCATAAAGCATAGAGTGTTCCTGAAACAGGAAGCATTTTAATTTAATCCATAGAGTCTGAATGAAGGCAGGCAGCAGAGCCATGGCTTTACAGAAAACACAGCCACACTGCCTGCATGACCTGACAACTTTAAAGAGAACTTTCAAGTTCTTGTACTAGTCTGTTCTAGTATTAATGCAAACACCAATATCGATTTTTGGGAGATGCTCTTTTCATTCTTACCTAACTAGGAACAGAAAGTGGATACTCCTAAAAGCTTTATAAAGAAGAACTGCTATGGTTTTCACTAACAACAAACTAGAAATATCAGGTTCAATACTGAGGTGAGGCAGTCATTTCACGTCATTTTTTCTTGAATGATTACTCTTTAGAGTTGGGCTGCCTATCTTTGCAAACCTCTCAATTCCTTCATTTACCTTCTCCCTTTAAACTCTTTCCTTTCTTCTGCTGAATATTTCTTTGAAATCTTGCCAATGCTTTTGGGTCATATACCAATGATCTAGATTGCACCATTATTTATTTTACTATTTCTTCGTAAGTATAAACATTAAAAGCATACAAGCATATGAGAGACTAGTTAGGCACCGTGTCACAGTGTCACATTCCCCTTTCTGGTCAAGATCCAGAACACATGATTGTATTCTGCTATTTGACATCAATTTGTCTGAAAGCACTTGCCTGCAGTTTCAACACTTCTCAAGTTAGGACATATCTATCCATAATATAACCAGTTCACTCAAGGAAAGCCACGTTAAAATGCTCCTTAGATTAATCTGTACAGACTGTTTTCCATATGCTCCTTAAATACGGCAGTAGGATTGAATTCAAAATGTCAACACATTTCACATTAATGAAGTTTAAAAAAAGCTTATTCTAGTATATTTGGATTTGGTTGAACTGAAACTGATTGAGAAATTAGAAAAGTGTTGGTGAAAAAATGACCTCCGGGGAGGGTACTTCTGGGGAAAATCTGCATCAGAGTGCTTGCAGCACTGCCCAGCAGTGAAGGACTCTCAGCAGTGAGGATGAATGAATGAATGATTGAATGAAACCTTCCTCTGCCCCATCAACAACACTAGTTTGGATTGGACACTTCTCTACATTTCCTTTCCTCCCTCTTCCCTTGGCAAAAATCACACAGGCAGAGCAGCTGTGGTAATTTTTGAGCTCCTTCCTAGAGCTACTACTACAGGAGCCTTCAGGGTGCTGTGGAAGCCAGGACAGGCCTGGGTGTAATTCTGGTTCTTTGTTGATACCTTATCAGTCTTGTAAATACATCTCCCAGTTTACTTGGAAATTTACATAACTGTGAAGAGGATGGATGTCTTGCATATATGAGTAGGGTATAGGATACCCTTGGGTAAATCTGGCAAAGAAATATATTAATATTTGTAAAAAAGCATTATAGTTGTGAGATACCTGATTGTATGTTAGAGTTGTTCTCTTCTAACAAGCAAGTAGGCACGGTGTAAAACAGCTACAAGGCAATAAAGTGCTAGACTCCCACATAAGAAGTCAGGCTGTGCTCCATTTACACATCAAGACTCTGTCCTGATAAACATGGCTGTGTGTAGCAGAAATACTCTGGCCCACCCTCAGTTAGTGCCAGATGACTTAAAAGAGTATCTGCCCTACAGACAGTTCTTTTTTCAGAACAAGAACCTTTAGGGCACAGGAATAATTAGTGTCTACTGTCCAAAAGGTCTGGCCCATGACTACAGCTGGGCTTCCCTGGCTTCATGTGGGCAAACAGGGAACTGGGTCAGAAGAGAGGGGCAGAGCCTTCTTTAGATTAACTGTTAAAGCAAGGAGGTCCAGCTTTTCCCCTGCAAGCAACTGGGACCACCTCTGACTAGTCACTGACTCTGGATTGCTCACAACTCCAGAAAAGATCACACAAAGGTATTAGAAAAAGGGAAACAGGACAAGACACAAAACATAGGTTCATGAGGCTATACAATACCTGGCAATTTTGAGGACACCAGCATAGCTGTGCCCTTGTGCATAGCACTGAGTGTGGACACCTGCATCAGCTCAAAGTGACAGAAATCAGTGAGAGTGGGAACTGTGAAATTACTTCTCTGATACCTTCCAATACTCTGTGTATGAGCTTTTAACATAGATGTGATGCCACAGCCCCCACCTTGTCCTTTTAGCGTTTTGTCCCTAATGAGTTCTTATTATATCTCAGTGCACAGAAGCATCCTGCCCAGACATTGTATTACTAAATTCTCTGGGCTTTCAGACAACCTGTGATGAAAGATAATTCAAGAAAGGAGAGTTATTTTAATGTTTGGAATCCCATATATTTAACAGCATTTCACTACATGTTATCACTCATCTAACACTGAGTTCTGTGTGAACTCAACAAAAGAGGAAAATAGGCAGAAGAGAAAAAAGGGAGAAGCAGGGTTTCTACTGCTCGTGCACATGGTAGCAGGGGGCTTCAGTCAGGCTGAAAAGACAATGGCCTAAAGGAGAAGACGTGGCTGACTACCAAAGACTGTTGTATACACGACACAGGCTTTGTACTCTTATTTCAGATGACAAGTAGAGTGGATGCTCAGAAAGACTAGCAGTCCAAGAGAGGCAAAAAAGAGCGCATATTAGAAGATCAAACATTTGACAGCCACTCATATTGCTGGGTCACACAGCCCAGCACACACAACCTAGTTGATGACTGGTGTCTATAGACACAGCTGGTTTTAGTCTCCTCAGAACACACTTGAGTAAATACAAACAAATGAAAGGGATATTTGATTCAAGTACCTAAGGTAACAAGCTTCTGCTCCACACAAAAGCAGAGCAGATTTGATACGCAGGGAATGAATCGTGACAGCTCTGACACACAGATAGTGCCCCTCCAAGTGACGTCACCCGCTTGGCTGGTCCCCACTCTCCACAGTGTATATTAGTTTTCCTCCTTGTCTCAAGCTGTCACTTTAGGTTCATTTCACTGCAGTTGCCAAGCTATTGTAAAGGGGAAAAGGAAAGAGAAACTATCAGAGTGAAGCTGAATGACAGTCTAAGTCCGGTTATCAAAGTAAATTAAAGGAGATTTTATTTTTAAATCACCTCATCCACTTTCCTTTTAAGAAAGCATCCAAAAAACAAAACAAAAAAGCAAAAAAAAAAAACCCAAAAAACCAAACAAACAAACAAAAAAAAAAACAACCAAAACAAACAACAAAAAAAAAACCAACCAAACAAACAACCAAAAGAAAACCCAAACCCAAAACAAAATGTCCCACGAGAAAAACAAAAGCCCACTTGTAACTTCCAAGCCATTTGAAATAAGACTTAGCATTTTGAGCCATGTGTTAATACTTATTACTACTGAAAATCCATTTAGTCTGGCAAGATGGAAAATCCATCTAGTCTGATTTGGAGTGGGGGTGTGGGGTAGGAGTGGTGTTAATATAAAGGGGACAAATACTGTCCATGGGAGTGTGGAGACCTCTGCCAGCTGCAGTCCTGTTTGCTTGCCTTCTTGCATTTACTAAAGGCCCAGAGGTGTCAGTGTCTACCCTAGGTCAAGACTGATCCATGAAGTCTGCTGTGTCCACTAACACAAAACCTGGGCTGGCTTTAGCAGTAGTTAGAACAGTATCCTCTGTAACAGTACAAATCACCCCAGCTAGTTTGGCAATGCAAGAAGTTCGTCAGCTTTCAAAAGGAGACAGAGTACAACAATGCTGGGGCCATGTGACAGACTCTCACAGAGCGTGATCCAGGGGCAGCACCAGGAGCATTTGAATTGAGGCACATGTAAGAATTTCTTAACCTTCAAGGTACAGATGCTTCATGGATTTCAACCAAACACTATAAAGAAGTATACACAGTGCAGGGAAGGCAGTCAGTGCAAAGACACCAAAAATGTTGACCTTCAGCAGTTTATACAAAAGGGAGAGCAGACTGGTATCAGCAAGAGACATAAATATGAAGACTTACACAAACCTTGGGCAATAGCATCAGCATCAGTGCCCAATCAAGCTAGAAGGAGCATTTCTAGTTTGTACATACACTACCAACTACTTCCACTACCTTTTTTTCCACTACCTTTTTTTAACTATCACCTTTAAGACTTGATACAATTCTCTAATTTTTTTTTCAGCAAGTTTCATCTCCTGATGGGATATCTCCTGATACCTCAGCAGTAAGCGGCTATTCAATTGATAGTCCTGAACTAAGTCTGTTGCCAGCATCCTGCTCTGCATGTAATGATCTGTATATCCACACTGTTAGAGTGTACATTTCCGAGGAATAGGTGCAGCTCCCCTCCTGATCCTGAGGCCTCAAGTAATCAAAGAGATAATAAGTACGCTCACATTACCACTGGTTTATGTGTGACATGTGAAAATATACCTGAAACAGAGTATAAAGCAAACAAACACATGCCTGTTGCATCAACAACTAGCAAGTTGGCCGCTTTTGAAGGAAATAATTGACAAACTGGAAAAACATACTTGTATCCTCCTATGAATATTAAAAGTGGCTTTTTCCTGTTCACTTTTGTGTTGCTGTTTAACCTGAATGGACTGAGTTCAATCAAAGGAAGCTGCAAGGAATTTGTTAAAGAACTGGGAAGGAAAGATTAAAGAATGGCCCAGATAAGGAACATCCCTCAAAACACTGGCACAGGATTTATAGCTAGAAAGAGGGACTCCCTGTGTTAAAGCCTGAGAAGAGGAAGATCAGAAAAAACTGACCTGTTAAAAGATCCTGTCCTACAGACGGGAAAGCATTTTGGGGTGAAGAAGAAAAGACAGTCCAGAGTGAGAAAAAACTGTCAGCCTGAAAAATTCAGCAGAAGTCAGAACAGCCTGTAAAGAAAAGCAAGTTGTTCCTCCTGGCTCAGATGTGAATAACAAGGTGGTGCTGACTGAACTGTGGATAGACAGGGAAACTTTGGTATGTGAATGTGGGTGTAGACCCCCTGCTTTTTACTTTGGTATGCTGAAAAGTTGCTTGGGGGTCCTTTTAATGAGAGCTACTGTTCCAGGCTTCAAAAGATAAAGGAGGGCCCATGCCTGGACCTGTAAAAGTAGTTACTGCTTGGTACTCATGGGATTGCAACACAGGGCCTGACCTGAGAGCTGGTGGATTAAGGGATTCCACTCCCAGAGAAGTAATGACCTGGGATGGACCAAAGAGGAGAGAGGAGAGAGTCATACTGGTTTTGGTAGGTCTCAAGACACACAGCAGCATCTGCTCAAGAATAAAGAAAGTCATGGATTGAAACACTCAAAACCATGTTTCTGGAAAAAAAAAAGTACTACTGTTCTCAATTTTTTTGTAAGGAAAAAAAGAGGAATAATTATTTTCAAGACATTCTGAGCAATGAGGATGGATGGATGTACTGCCTATCTCATTCACTGATACTGACTGATTTGTGTAGAAGTCTCTACATAGTCACAAATAACTATTATATTGGAGAGGATAAAATAACATGATAAGGAAATATTGAAAGTATAATTACAAGAATAAATCTAAAAATCTCTTTTCCTATAATGCAGCTAGTAGACTACTCAATTAGAAGTTGTGTCAGATTGCTTACCATTGATTGCAAATGGCTTGCCAGTTTTACTGACACAAAATGCTAAAGCAAGTGCCATCTCCAGTGGTTCAATAGGCAAACTGGCCTCATGGCAGCCACATGAACATGCTCTTGCACTTACACAGAGCCAAAATCTGGTCAAATCTGAGGAAGCAAATCACATAAGAGTTCTCAGATGTTTGTTTGATTTAATCATTTTGCCTCCTTTTATTGATGGTATATGCACAGGTGCTTGTGGCCATTTGAGCAAATGTAAGCCCAATGTAAAAAGATCTCCAAGTGAGTATCGATTGAAGAAGTCTGTTAATAGTTGACTGAATGATTAAAGAATGTCTATTGAGCCTGTAAGCACAGGGATCTGGACACAGACAGATTCATTCTCACATATTAAGAAAAATAAAAAGGAAAACTCAGTAAATGAATTAAGAAACCTATCATGCTGTACTAACAGATTTACAGACAATTTATGGTCAGAGAGTAGTTTACAGCTGAACCAAAGGTTTTATGGCAAATCAATACAAAATAGTTTTATAAGCTGGTTGAAAAATCCTTCCCATTTACAAACAAAAGTTAAACAAGGCATTTCACAAATACTTGATAACCAGGAAGTAGTTTAGTCACATCTCAATAACCTGCTCAACTCTACACTCACAATGCAATGAACAGCTTCAGCATTTGTGACAAGCCCTTGAATGAGCTTGAGTTCTGACAGACTTGCCTGGGCTCATTATTGAAGGCAGCACCCCAGAAAGCACCAGGAGTGTGTCAAGAGCCCTACAAGGTGCAGGTTCCCCAGCCTAGGACATGAGACAGCCAGGAGTCAGCCATCCTGACTAAAAGAGAGGAAAAAACAAGCTCCTCCCCACAGAGGAGCATCCTCCTGTGTATTCCATAGCCTTGTGACATGCAGCCTCTCCTCCAGACTTGGACTCAGGCCAGAAAGTTTTCAGCTGCAAAGTTACAGAGTTTGAGCATGAAAAGTCTCCTTTTTCTAAGACTCTGAGGACTGCCTGGCTGTTCTCTCCCTGCCTTTCTCAGTCTCCTCCCCTGTCGAGCAAGTCCTGCTGGCTGGGTTTTCCTCTCCAACCATCCCCTCACGACAAAAGTTTTCCTAGAAAGTGCCAACTGCCCTCCAGGGAGGCACATCCTGTCCCCCTCCAGGAAATCCCCTGCCCCCTGCGGTAGCCAGGACAAGACAGAGGTGGTGCCTTCCCCAATGCCTGCAGCACAGCCATCGTCTTCCAGAAGGGTCAAAATGTAATGACATACAGGAGACACAAAGAATGTCAACCACTTCATATTTCCAAAAAAATGTCATCTCTAAGGGTTATAAGATTAATGATTATTGCCCTGAAGCCAAGAAAGGAGAAATTTAAGACCAAATCAGAATCAGAAGCGATTATATTGAAATTGGTAGAAACATTCCTGACCAGAAGAGTAACCTGCTTTCCTGGCATAGGAACAAGAAAGATTTCAGAAAAACTTAATTTAAGAAAAGAAGATTCCTGCATTGTTTTAAAAGCATTTCTTTGCTTAACTCACGTCTACTGTATATGATGGACCCTACCTTCTTCTTTATATTATTTGCACTCTTATCTACACGGTTACATATTCATTCTTTACTCTGTAGCTTATTCTGTATATTAAGCTTTTCAATTACAGTCAGGCATTGTACCCACTTCGAAGGCAAACCTCCTCATTTTTTTAAATTAGCATATTTATCCAGTTTCATTTGGGAAAGTAACCTGAATCAGTATACTTGGGATTTTAAAGGGTAAATAGGGTGATGGCTAGAATACTTTTTCTGAAACTTAAATGGTTGAAGTATTTATTGCTATATATACTTAGGAAAGTAAGTATAAATCTCCTGGGAAGGAGAGCATTTGTTATGCTGAGAATGTCCATATTTTGGGAATTGTACAAAATCCCATGGAAGGGAGAATGCAAATTAGAGCCCACCTGTATGTCTAGCTCTAACACACACATTATTGTACAAAGGTTTTTTTCATTATCTGTTTTACGTATCTAGAGCCAAACACACCAATCCACTTGCAGACGCAGGCACAAATTCACCCAAGTAAATCATTGTGGATCTCCTTACAACGCCAGTGAATTTGGCCCTTACATGTACAGTTTTATTTCTCCTCTAAGCTAAAAATACCTTTCTATTTCAAGACTACCCTTTATTTGAGTTTACATCCCTTAGGACCAACACAGAGCACAGCAGTGAACAGGCTGGAGGGGCTTTAGTGAACAGAGAACTCACAAAATGTGATCACAATGTGCTTTACAGCATGAGTAAATCCCAAGGGCTCCCCCCCATACACTTCCTAAATACTGAGAAAGTTAAAGCTGTCCATCTGATCTATGGAAATGTGAGTTTTGAGCACTGATAAATTTGGACTGCCAAGAATAAACTCACTTTAAAATGACAGTGATTTTTCTCAGAGAAAAAAAATTATGATAATATACTTTTCTAAACTTCATACACAATAATTACTATGTATCTTGCTCCCTGCACACCCAAATTGCTTGAAATAAGTTGCCGAAGTAAATTGCCTATTCTTTCAATATTGGTAAATTATTCTTCTGTTGTGGGTTCTTAGCTTGATAATTTGAGATACAATAATTTTCATTTACTTAGTGTCTTTGAGAATCTTGGAACAAACTACTAAGCCATTTCTTCTAGAAACCTATTAAATAATTATTAACATAAGGAGAATTAGTCTGGTTGAATTTAGGAGGAAAGAATTGATGACTATGAGATGCAGGTCATGAGAAAAGAAACTATGAAGTAAGGTTACTGCGATGTGAAAAATCTCTAAGTCATAATAGACACGGCCCATATACAAACTTGACTGTATTCTTCCTTCTCTGTAAATCAGTATTTTATGTGAAATCACTGTCATTACGTTAGCAGAAAGAAATCAGAATTATGCTAACAGGACAGTGATACTGAGAGGACAAGGCCCCTTTCTATTGGCCTATCTCAAGCTGCTTATTCTTCTTGGCTCAGGTGTTTGTGGATTTGCCAGGGTTCTTAGTGGCCATCTTCAGAACACAAGCCCCTGCGCAAGGACCTCCGTGTGCTACCCGCGGTCCTCTGACCCATGCCTCATCTACCAAACTTGCAAATCTGACTAGACTAATTTTCCTTATGATAACAAAAAAAGAGAAAGGGATATTAGGGAGAAAAAGATAGCTCAGTGTAAGGAAAAACTACCTTAGCAATATAAATAATAAAAAAGACCCTTCACATCCATGAAGGAAATTTAATTATTTTTAAAAACAGAAAGCTCTCAACAATGCAGCTGCTCCCCATATGCATATTGTGTGCAGATTAATGAGTCCTTTCTTTGGGAAACAGCTCAGTTTCAGGCCTGTTGTTGGAAGAAAATCAATTTGTTGCTTGAGCAATGTGTAATAGAGATCACCTCTATACTGGGCAAGAACTTAGACAGAATGACTTTAGTAGAGATTATTTGATACCTTCAGAGTATCCTGACAAGGTTTGACTCTGAGATTAGCTCAGCTGGTCAGAGCCTAGTGCTAAGAACACCAACATTGTGAGTTCATACCCTGCATGGGCCATTTGCTTACAAGTTGGGCTTGATGATCCTTTTGGGTCCCTTCCAGCATGGAATATTCTGTAATTTGGCCTTTGTTAGGTTTCTGATAATGACAGTGATCAGAGGCCTGATCTTTGCTTGTAAAAGGAGGATAGCATCTGCTTAAATCACCTGTTACATATTAGATCAAACAGAAATAAGCCCTCCACGTTGGCTCATTCACTCATATTAAGGTTAAAAAGGTATACAATTATTTTTCTTGGTGAAACCAAAGCAATCACGAAGCAAAAATTACTATAAAGCTGGGGAAAAAATAGAAATATGTTTTTAGTACGTGCCTTTGCAATTTTTTTTAATCATAATAGCAGTTGTAAATCTGAAAGAGTATCCAGACACTACTTTCTGAGGGAGTGTGGGAGAAAGTGGGGGCAGGTCTAAGTCTCTTGCAGTTTAATCCTCTGAGCGAGGCTATTGTGAAGATTTTCTTAACATAGGAAGCAGAGCAGGTTTAACTGATGGTTAAAATAGTAATTACACGTAACTTTGCTGAAATTAAGCATAAACAGTGCAATCGTGAAAGTGAACAGAAAGCAAGAAAAATTAACAACACTTGCTTCGACCTTGCAGCAAAATGGACCTCTCTGAAGCACCGGCTTGAGAGGCTGCTCTATGAATGGTTTCGTTCAGCAGCAGAGGCAGCGCCTCCGCTCCCCTCACCTCTGCCCCGGCAGCCCCCGTGGCGCGGGGACCCTCGCGGCCGCACCGCAGCCCCCGCAGGGAGCCACCCTGGGGCTGCAGGGCGCCCACCTGGCGACTGAAGGGCAGCGGCCCGGCTTCTCCGTGGCCCAGGGCGGTGGCGGGGCGGTCCGGCCCCGGGCCCGGCCCCCCTGCGAGCGCCGTGACAAACACAATTAAATGCCCTGTCAGGTCCCTCTGCCTTGCAGGGAATAACCACAGTGATTACAAAGAAACATTTCAGCATTCCCCTTTATTCCCTCGTTTGATCTTAGTAGGAATGACTGATAAAACTGACGCACAGTTCCATTTTTGATAAAATACACACTGCCTGTGGAATAATGCTGTCCTGGCTGAGGCTCACTCATGAAAGCCCTTATCCTTTTGTATTTTCTAGCTTTTCGAAACTTTTTTTTTTTATTATTTGTCAGTTCAATTGTGTTAGAAGCTTATCCAGATGCCTCTATACTTGAAATAGGAAAAAAAAAAATTACTTTGTTAAGATGTTAGGCAGCACTGAATGTAGTTATCATTATTTGTGGCCTTTATATCTACATTACAATTTTGTCACAAGCTCAATGTAATATCTAGAAATCCCCTTAAAATAAAAACTAGTGAGTGTGTTATGAAATTACAGCCAGGACAGATGGCCAGATCCTGTCATTGGAAATAAAAGTAATGTTATAAGTGTATAACTCCATTGGGGAAATTGAGTACCATAATAAAGTAGACTTCCACTTTCTGCAATGAAATTCAATGACTGTTGAGGAGTTTAGGGTTTAGAAAATTGAAAAATGAAACCTTTGGTTTTCCGCTGCTGTTTGATGATGTGTAGCAAGTCCCTTTATGGACTGAGGCTAACATCCAAATAGTAACAAGCTTGCAGTGAATAGAGCCCACAGAGGATCAGCTACTAAATCTTGCAATAAAAGCTGTGTGATTTACAGTAAATTCCAGAGGGCTGACAGCACCACAGCTGAGGGCATAAACACTTCTTTCATGGCTGAAGCTTCAGTCAGCTCTGTCTGCTGTGAAGTACAATTGAGCAGTGAGGCATGCTGCTTACCAGCAATGACTTTGATAAATAACTAGGAAGTCCCACTGTTGGCTTAAAACTAGAAGTTGTTCAGTTGCAATTCTGCATTTGTCCTGCTTTAATGGGTATGGAAGTGGCTTTAACTGTAATCTGTCAGTGATTGATTAGGCCTTCCTGGATCCCTTCCCCACACCGCTCCCAGCTCCCTGCTCTCCACAGTTAAAACAAAATTGGTACATATCTGGCTGCCCTCTTATGAGGAAAGTAAACACTCTTAATTCTGCTCAAGTGAGTGTAAGTTAAATGTCTGCAGCTAATAAATTGTGGACAGACAACCTGTGTTAACCACAGGGTACCTAAAGGTGCAGGTGCTCGTGCAACTTCTGCTCACCACTCAGTTATGCTGGGGTGTAAAAGTCTAATCGGTGTAATTAATGTTTTTTATGCATAGGTACAAGAGCCAGGGCTGGAGCAAAGCCTTGGATTCCTATCTGCAGAAGAACAGAGCTCCAAGGCCGACTGCGGGATCATTCATTAACATGCTGTGTAAATTGGACATAATGTTAAACATGTGCACAAATGCCACAAAGCTACTCAGAAAAGGAGTGTAGCATTGAATTATTGAAGCACAAGAAGCTTCAATAAGGTTTGCAATACTTGGTCAGTTATGTTCAGATGTGCCTGGGTAAAATGCAATATATAAATGATCTGCTCTGATTTGGCAAGATGCAGGAGTATTTTCCTTGTAGTTTCAGCTGGAAAGCGAAAAATAAACACCAGCCAGAGTAATACTACATCTAGAAAAAGCTATCTTTAACAGAAAGCCAGGATGAGGAAGTCTCTTTACCTGATATCAATAGTTAGCACACAAAAATTCAAACTGTACCATCTGGTTTATGTAAGAACTTCGGTGGAGAGTGGACATGGTTCTCCACGCATATACATAAAACACTGTTGTGAGATTGAGTAAACACAGATTTGCCAAGCAGCAGAGTAGTTCTGGTATTCTCTGTGCTGTTTTCCTGTAATCTTGTGTAACTGAGTTACTGCAAGTAAACCAGGGAATATAGTATGACAGAGAGCTGCTCTGTTATACTTAAGAAATCTAAAGTTAAATACTGTGTGTACATACATATAGCCTTAAAATACAGCAAACTTGAGTCTGAGTTCCTGATTCTGCCTCAACTGCCTCTATAATTACCGGGAACAAGGGAAAAGGATTGTATTCACCTTACCTCTGAAGCAGAATATTTTGCTTTTAATAGAAAGAATGTATTGAATCCTCATTCTTGCATTACTTCAGGCTTTACTACCGTCAGAATTATAGATAATTTTATTTATTTGGGACACTTAAAAATCCGTTTGGTTACTTGTGTATGCCACCATGTTATTTTCCAGTGGTCTGGTATGGGGGGGACCCTCAATTTTTGACAAAGATGCATCAGTGTTTATGCAAAGTGAACAAAGACATTTTTCTAGTTTATAGTTTGTTCAATACAGCAAAGAGCAGTGACTGGGAAGAGGGTGGGTTCATTCTATAATTTTGGGGAGTTATTTAGCTGAATTCACCCTTAAATTATACTGAGTATATGTCTCGAGTTTTTATTGTCGGAACCAGAAGACTATCAAATAAAATAATGCCACAGAAAGAAAACGTCTTCTAGCAGTGTGGTATGACTTGATTTTAACAAGGTCATTTTCAATGCTTTTTAAAAAAGCGATTAAGTATGATTTTTCATTTCTGAAACTGTCCACTTCTCATTGCCTGACCTACATGCATTGAATTGTTCCAAAAGCATTATAAGGGCAATTATTGTTGCTTTGAACTTCTCTTGCCATGTCAGAGTAACTAGAAATAAGACATGGGAGAAGGTAGTGTTTGATTAGCTTGAACATTTGTGAAAAAGGATTTTTACTCCCCCAAGGATTTAGGAAGAAGCCTACCCATAAGTATACAATCAAGGAGAGATTTGCATACCTGAGAAACAGCAGTTCAAGCAGGAGAATGTGAGGTCAATCAGGAATAACTAGTTAAGAAATTCAATTGACGGCTATTTTCCCCATGCTTTTTTATACTTGTGATTTAATACCAGTTGATCTGAACTACCATTAGAAGATGCTGAGAGAATCAAAAGCTTAGGTCAAATTCACATATTAGACTGTGAAGCACAGTTATATTCCTGTAAGGTAAGTATTCTACATTTCTTTAAAAGGGACAGAGGTCTTTTTTCCCATTTAGAATGTCAGTCCCGTAATAATTGCTTATTGTATCTATCAAAGTTCTGGAAACTCTTATAGCATGTTTTTTCGCCATATTGCAAGAGCTTTAAAAGCTAATAAACTTACAGCAAAGGTGTGAGGATTTTGAGCTCTAATAAATTCTTGTAAAATCATTTTAGGATTCTGTCCAGAGGAAGAGGCAATGCAGAGAGGATATGGATCTCTGATGCTCTGCCCACTGATTCAGCAAGAACTCACTGGTTTGCAGAATCCAATTTTTCCATGGTTGCAGATTCTAGGCTGGACACAGAAAGCTTATTTACATGAAACTGCTCACTCCTCACTTTATGTGCACTGTCACCTCTGTGTCTCTCATCCCAGTTCCACAGAGCCAATTCTACAAACTTGCTCTGCCAATAATCATGCATATTCAGTTGTTACTGATTAATGCTAAGCTCTGAATTTTATTTTAAACCAAGTGCTATTCACAATTTTTTCGTGTCTCTTGTAAGAATGAAAGCTATATATGTGAAGCAGTTCTTACTGTTTAGTAACTGAATTATATTTTAAATCACATCATTCAGAAGAGTAAAGTATAATAGTGTAGCAAACACCATTTAATAGTGACACGTTTCATTTGGACAGCCACTTAATTGAGATATCTTCCAGGGAAACTGTTTAGTCTACCAACTGTAAATGGCAATGACTACTGCTTAATCAGAACCATTTTAGCATAAATTTCGCTTAATAGGGAAACATTTGCCTGGTGACAAATACTTGAATAGTGTTTAACCAAGTGTTAAATAGTTATACAATTCTAGGCTCTCCTTTTTAATTTTAATAGTGAAGTGCCAGAAAAAGATTAGAGGGAAACACAAGTTGATATGCTGTAAATATCCTGGCTTTTTCTTTGGTTTCATTTTTTTTTGTTCTTGATGAGCAGAGTATTTTGTCTTTGTAAAGCTTTATCAACTATTTTTAAGGCTTCATCTCCTAACTTGGACAAATAATCAGGAAGATACAACATCCATGTATAATCTCAGTAGCAGATTTCTGCTGTCACCCTTAATAATAAGCTAAATAATAATATTAATTATAATAAAGTTATAACATGATAACATGTATGTGCCCTGCGAAAAGGCATCTTGGGTCTCCAGCGCAGTCACCCCTCACAAAAGAAGGCAAAATTCAGTCCTAACACCAATATCCAGAGATCCGTTGGTCATCCCAGGAATTGAACTGACATATGAAAAGATCACCCACCCAGAACAGCTCACCTGCATATATTCAATAAGCTTACCTAAAATAGCTATGTCTGTACTAAAAAAAAAAATGGTAAAATGAAAACAACCATTTCAAGATCCCGTCAGAAGGACCCTACGTATTTATTCAGGAATACATAACAGGTAGAGGTGTTTCATACTAACATACCCTCAGCGAAGAAACCTTACTCCCACCAGCCAGTCTGTCAGGTCTTAGTATATAAAGACAGCAAGAAGTGTCTTCTGCTGTCATTTACTGTTTCAGGAGATATGTCATCAGGCAGTCCCTCAGGAGTATTGCTGCTATTAATAATTATAGCTTAAGGATCTAATCCGATAAAGGACTAAGCACCTCAATGAGAAGTCAAGAGGCACAAAGAACTATTGAAAAGCTGAGCACCATCCTGGATCAGGCCCTTCGGTACTTGTAGTAAGCACTTGAATCACTCTCATGGTACAATAAGCAGTCAGTGCAATGCAGTAAATCATAGAACATGTAAAAGGTTTTCTTGAATAAATGGTTGCATTAAAACCATCCCATTTAATTAGTAAAAAAACATATTGAAACATGTCACAGAAAACATGGCAGGGTAATCTCCACAATATAGAAGAGCTGATGAGTTAACTGGGTATTATGAATATGGGTGACTAAAACCCAAATATAGAGGTAACCATTCCAATAGGCTGTATGACAAGTAGCCTATTGTTTCATTAATTTCTACTTTTAAAAGTTAATTTCTTCACTTTTTAGTATTAGTCATGTATTATGAAAATTAACATAAAGGTGATGATAATGCATGATCTTTATATGCCATCTTATTAAAATGAAGCTATTTTTAATACTTTTAAGAGGCCTATCAGAAAACACAATTTATATCCTCAAAGTATATTTTGTCAGTTTCAAGTATAATTTTTGCATTCATATTCTTTTATGAATTTTAATGGAGACACTTAAATTGTAATTATTCCTCTCAGCTCAAATGCAGGTAACAAATGGAATTCAATCAGTGTTTGCGCATAATGACCATCATTAAGAGAGAAATAATAATGACATTCTCTCTGCATTAAACTTGCAGACTCTTTACACAATGATCTGAATCCCATTATTGATCTCCATGGAGATATGCAATTGTCACCTATTCTGCATAATATCTGAATGTTAAATACATTTGTTTGGAACAAATATTTTAATGAATACAGTCAGTTCCACTTAATTAACTATCTGATAACTGAATATTTTTGCTTAATAATTGAACATGGAACATCAAAATTTTCCTTTTTTTTTTAATCAAATGCACTTGAGATTAGACAAAGACATTCATTTAAATTTTTGTAAAATGTACATATAGTTTAAAATTTCCATTACTTTTCTTTAAAGAATACATATTAAGATACTGACAAAGTATTTAGCAATCACTTGCCTCCTTTGCTTTTACTAAACCTAGTGAACGCTTCAAACCGGAAACATTTTCCTTCTAAAACTATCTCTTTCCTTCTGCAGAAAGATACTTCACAAATGGGCTTGCTACCAAAAGGTTGCTCATGAAGGTCTGAATACGTCACTGACCCACTCTCATGTCTTGTGAAAAACAAGCATTGAATTGTTTCAGGAACTGGATGGCTACAAACATCTAGATTTTGTATGCATACATAAGAAATGAAGAGCTAAGAAAGTGGATTGTATATCTTTCAGACCCACCAGTGTTGAAAAAGACAACAATAGCCATTTTTTGCTCAGGCCAGCATTCTGAAATGTAGGAGAAAAAAAAAAATGCTTAAATCTAAAACAACAGAAGTTTTGGAACAACTCCTATCTTATATTGATAAAAACATCTTATTCTGAAAATCTGGGATGTTTAGCTGTAATAAAGATTGCTGAATTCAACCTTGTCTGAATAAATCAGGCACCTGAAACTGAAGAGAATATAATGAGAGTAATCCCAATTGGCATTCAAAGAACCTACCTCTGGATGCAGCCATCCACTTTTGGTGGCACTGGTGATGGGAGAGGTTAGTAAAAGTTGCCTTAGAGGAAAGTATGAGAAATCCCAGAGTGGATAATTAAAAAATAACTTGGCCATAGGGGAAGTTTCTTCCCATTGTCAATACTTGGCTAATGCTATGAACCATCAGGAGTCATCTACTTTGTTTAAACACTGAAATTATAGATCTTTTGATTATCCATGTAAATGCCTGCTTCCTTCTTAGGATCCTGCTAAGGTCTTAGCCTTCATGATGTTGTGGTTTAATTCCAGCCAGTAACTCAGCCCAACACAGCCTCTTGCTCACTCCTCCCTGGCTGGACAGGAGAGAGAATCAGGAGGGTAAAAGGGAGAAAAGTCGTGTGCTGGGGTTAAAACTGTTCAATAGGTAAAGCAAAAACCACATGCACACACACACCAGCAAAGCCAAACAAAGCATTTATCCACTACTTCCCATGGGCAGGCAAATGTTCAATCGGCCCCAGGACAACAGGGTTCCACCACACGGTGGCTTGGGAGGACAATCACCATCATATCCCCTCCTTCCCTGTTCTTCCCCCAGCTTTATATACTGAGCATATACTCAGATGCACTGCATTCACTGCAGCCTTGGCAGAAGACAGGAGGAATGAACAAGGGGACTGAAGAGCTTAATGAAAGCCTGTTTTTCTAGACTAACAGGATTCCTGCTTAGCGATAAAGTAAAGGGGTTTCCAGAAACCCCAACAGGCTGACTTTTTGGAAAACCAGTGTAACTGCTTTCAGCATAAATTGAACTTATGAACATGCTATCTTTTAATTTAAAGCTCAAATCAGATTTCTATAAAAATCAGTCAATATACTTGCACATTTCATGCAGCTAGAATAAATGCTAATTGAGTGATGTTTCTAGTCCATGTTTAAGTCACCCACCCACTCAGCATGTCTTTTAAAGACTAAATAGAAATTACCTATCAGTTTCTATTCACATCTTCCACAAAGAAATATTAGACATAAAGCAAAATTAGCAAAAAGAAAAGCAAAACCATTAAAATTA
Organism: Edolisoma coerulescens; assembly: GCA_013397115.1. Classification (NCBI taxonomy): domain Eukaryota; kingdom Metazoa; phylum Chordata; class Aves; order Passeriformes; family Campephagidae; genus Edolisoma; species Edolisoma coerulescens. The sequence continues at coordinate 446,576 of VWZW01006492.1, read as the reverse complement.
TTTATTTTTGGTTGGAAAAATACATTTTAAAAAAGCTAAAGCAAATTTTAAGTGTAATAGGAGAACCAGAAGCATTATGCTTGTGTGCTTTATGCTTCCCCCCCTTTGTCATTCAAAATGAACAATCAATTACAGTGAGAGAAATTTTTTAGCAAGGATTATACACAGGATACTAGAACATCAGACACAGAATAAAAGATTATGATACACTGAGAGAAGTGCGGGGTAAAAAGATTAAAGTAGGCGAGGTTAGAAAGCTAATTTGAAAATCACCACCAGAAAAACACGACATTTAGCAGAATATTCTAGCTCAATCCTATGCAGAATAGCATTTGACCCACATTGTTGTGAGTATTGCTTTAGTAGCTGCACCACATACCAACATATTTTCTAAGGACTATTTAAGCAGGATCTGTGTGTATGATCATCTCTAGTCTGGGTGGTACTTGCAGTATTTGTATATCTTATATTTGATCATCCCCTTTATATTATGCAGAATGCATGACATCCCATGGATGGATGCAGAATGTGTTTACTACACCACAACTCGATCAATATCTTGGGTGAATGGCCAGAGTGTGTCCCAGAACCTGCTCATCATTATGGGGGCTGCATACCAGTAATTGATCACTCTTCCAATACTGTACAAGAGCTCTTAGGGTGCATGGAGGGGGAATGCATTCTGTATGTAGATTCTACATTTATTTTGTTTTGGACAGTGAAGTATACAGAGAGTGAATTATAAAATGCCCGTGTCTTCACTATTGTTTTTCAGGAGAAGGAACTGTTGTTTTGAGAGAGAATAATAAAACAGAGCATCTGAGAAGACTGAGCTATGACATGGCAAAAAGAGTAAATGCTTAGGAGAAAGAATGATAATATTTCTCAAGGAATACCCGTAATGTAGAAAAGAGTAAAACATATCAATACACAAGTTTTTTAAAAATGCATAAGCAGAACAGAAAACAGTGTTACTGGTGTGGCTTGAGGCACACAGGCAAAATGCAATAAAAAAGGTTAGGGTGGATGCCAAGGTAGTTGGGTAGTAACATCTTGGCTACACATTTTACATCAGAGGCATAAGGCAAGTCTATTGTATGTGCCACTTAGACAGCATGTTCCAATTCCTAAACTCGGCTCAGAATCTCTTGTCTTCCCTAGGTAAGCCATGGGGTGAAAACCATCCCACTGTTGATGACAGAGATAATGCTGTTCTATCTTGCTAATAATTTTCACTAGATTAGGTCCTACCATTTATATAGAAATAATTTGTTTACTTTACTTGTTCAGTGTGTTGTTCTTCAGGTGATTTATCCCTGTTACTCAGTTGGCTATTTTTCAGTTTGTGCATTTATTTGTTTTCAATGTGCAGTGCCAAGACTGGCTAGGATGCCATCTTTACAGCATCATTTTTTAATAGGTAGTAATCCCAGTATCAGTAATATGGCAATATATTTATAGACAGAGCAAAACAAGAAACTAAAGTGTAGGGTGATATTCTGTTTGCACTATTACACCAAATCAAGGGAGCAAGCAATGACCAAGAACTTGTCAGCCCTTCACTGGCTCTTCATTTGTCATAGCTAGTACAAGAGAACATAACAAACAAGTCACTTCTTGCCAGGTTAATTTTTTCCAAGGACAGAACTCCTTCATTAGACCTGTAAATATATTGGCCCAAGAAAAGGCCTTATAACAGTGCAATATTGCATTGCCTGGAGGAAGTATTGCTGAAAACAGCTAAAAAGAAAAGTCATTCCACAGTCATCACTTTTCAAGGCCACTTGTTTCTATAGCCGAAATACAGCTGATGAGGAGATTCTCTTTTGGACAAACCAGGAATCTTACAGAAAGTACAATTAGACAGGTGTTTTTAAAAAAGAAGGGAAGCAAGTATACCTTTTATACTGAAACTTGCAACAATTTGCAAAACCAGAAGACAACTGGTATTTTTTGGAGAGTAGAAAGAATCTAAAAACTATGGCTATGGTTAAATGACACACTAAGGCTGGTATTAGAAATCCCATAAGTGAATTGTAAACAAACTGTGAACACACTATAAGCACAGGACTAGAAAGTGCAGCTCCCTTTTAGCCAGAAAATAGTGTAAAGAATGTGTGAATCTTGTACCGTGTTCTAAGTACTTCACAGAAAGAAACCTCAATTATTGAAGCGGGACAAGGGTTGTGGAATCATGAATCCATGAGCTGTGTAAAGTTGCAGACGAAACAGAGACATAGACAGTCCTATTTGTAAAACCATTTAATTCATGGTTATTATTGCTCACATGTTTTAGCAGTCACACTTTAAGGTGACCATTCCTTTACCCTGGTAGGGCACACAAAGGCTGTGCAGCGGATCTGCCAATGGCCCACAGAAGGTGCTGGGCATTTGTGGTTTGTATATTTTACTTGGCATTTAGGCAGTGGTTTAAAATTCTTTTTGTGGCACATATTGGTGGACTAAATAAGTTCTTGGCATAGTTTATACTTGTTTAAGGCCTACCTAATTGATTATAGCATCTTTGACATATGTAAGTGTAGTTCAAACCATTTAACTTGAGTCTATTCCCTAATATTCCTTCTTGAACGTGTTCTCTGACAATGATGTTTAAGACTATTTCACAGTTGTCTATCACAAACCAACACACTCAATTTTAAGGACTTTTAACAGCTCTCTAGCTCTCAGAGAGGGGCAGAAGCAAAGGTAGATATGGAGGTGGTATAAGAATTTGGAATGTTTCAGTAAACTAAATTATAGAAGTATGCTAATGAATTAATTTCTAATGTGCAGGCTAAATTTCCTCTTTCTGCCCCCAGAACAAGTTATCTTAGAGAAGTGAAGTAGCTCCACAGCTAATGAAAAAAATGTGAAATGACAAGATCAGAAGAATAAGCAATCACATTTTTGGTGTATGAGTAGTCATTTTTAAAAGAAAACACGTTTTAAAGGAAACCATCCCTTTCACTGTTCATGGGGCTTTTAAAAAAGCTATATACATTTTAATATGTATATATATAAAACACATTCAGATCATCAAATCTCAAACTGAAGGATTTTTTCTTTTTTTCTGTAAGGTATACCATAAAAACTCATTAAACCCTTTTGGAAGTACACTTATATTTGAAACCAGAAAGTTTTCTTATTCTGCTAACTAAAAAAAAAGAGGACTAAGCAAACCCAGGGGTCAAAAAAATCACAGAATTTGATAATAAAGTTATAAGCTATTAAATAGTACTTAGAGACAGCTCTCCAAATCACACACATATTTATACTCTAAATTAAGCAAAAAAAACAATCTTATTTTGGTAGTTCTATGTTAAAAAAAGATCTATAATACTCCAAATACTAAAAACTTACAAGCACAGACAGCTTCACTAAGATAATATTGCAGCCTTGTAAACCTACTGTAAGTGACAGATCAACATTTTCAAGCGAGGAAAAAGTGAATCCATTCGATGAAATACTGCCATCATTACCTGTTTTTAGCAGTAATAATAAATACAGTCATTATGATGATGAATAACTAATGAAATGGCAGGCCCAGGAAACAACATTGTAAAGCTTTCAAGAAATTAGTCAGATCCTGGAATTGAAGGTATTACCAGTCTATGTCTTATTCACCTTCAGACTTCAGTAGGACTTTTCAAGTAGTGCATTGCCTGAAGCTCACTGCAAAACGAAGGTAACAAGGTAGAAAAAGAAACATAATACAGTAGACATCATACTGTATTATAATCCAGCCTAAAGAATATAGGACGTGGAGAACATATAGTACTTGCTAGGAGGAATTGCCACAGACCCTACTGTTTTATTATTACACAGAACTAAAATATGTTCCACAGTTAGAAACACTTTAAAATAATTCTTTAAGAGATGGGAGCCTTGCACCACCCCACCCCCTTCCTCTCCAGGACTTGCTAAATTCTATTTATATTTCTAATCAGACATTAGGTAGATACCATAAAATTTGATAAATGGAACATACTTTGCACTGATTAAATGATCAACAAAATGGAATTAGTATGATTTCATTTACTGTGTCAGCACAGTGACTAAAAGCATTGAAGATATTATCTTATTCCTACCACAAAAAAAAATTTAACTATTTCCAAATTTTGAGGAATTTTTTAAAAGTCACTCTCCAGAAATAGACTCTTCTGGAGACACAGTGCAGATCTGGAAACTTTTTGAGATACAACCTTCTACCTCTTTTGTGATTGCTTAGCTTTTTAATTTTCTTTAAATACATGCCTGAATATCTGAAAGGTACCAGAATATTTACCTCAATCACAGATACCTGATTTTTAAGAGAAGATGAAATAGAGAATCAAGACAAATTGTATAAGTGTTCAAAGTCTTAGCAATATGTTCATCTTTAAACTAGGATTTTGTAAATTACCTGTTTTCAAGAGATCTGCTTCCAAACCTTTTTTTCATAGGAGACATTTCATTCTCCAGTCAGGTTTAAAGTTAATTCCTGGTTCTAACACCATTCACTTTTTTCTGACTTTGTTTGAACAGCAAGCTTTAACATTATTTATGAGTTCTCTCACCTTAGGAGTGCATACCATAGCAATTCATTGAACCATGAAACGTTAAAGATGGTCTGTTTTTCTACTGAACATATAAGGGGAGTGATTTAATTAGAACACTTCTGAAAAAATAGGTATTATTAAAATGAGAAAACATTACATGGATCTCTCTAAGTAGAATTAATTTAGAGAAATAAATGATCAGAACATTTAGAATTTTTAGACCTCCATTTTTTATTTCATAATTTATGGGTTAATATATAATTTCTCTATTAATTTTTTGTTTGCTGTCTCTATCTGCCCCTTAAATGGAAATGCTTTGAGTGGCATATATCTGAATATGTTAAGATGAAGTATGAATGAATGTAATCTTGGACCTAATACCATTATCTAATACACTGTATACATTTAGCAAGTTTCACTGGTTTCACTGCCTTTTCCCAAACATAAATATTATCATTAATCTGAATGGCATCCCTCCAAACTTACATTGTTTTTAAACAATCTTATTTCACATGTACCTTCAAGCCTGAATCATGTAAACATTAATAGTCCCAAGTCTGCTTGCCTTTTGCACTTAGGCAATGCCTAAGTGGGAATAGGTGGGTAATAGGTGGCTAAATCTGGCCATCTCCCAAGAAGTGACATTTTCTTAGTCAGTTAAATGTGTGTGTAATACAGATGCCTTCATCTCACTCTAAAATCAAGGTCAAGCAGATTAAGAGTAATGTGATACGCTTTTGCTAGGAAGGTCTGTATTTCTGATCCAGACAGAGTATTAAAGACATTTTGTGCTATGTAGCTGATGGAAAGGCACTCAGAAAACTTTCGTGGCCAGTGGTGGCAAGATCCCTTGCCTATGGAAGATCTTGTAAAGATGGGTGGACTCTGTAGGATGTCAAGGAGAAAAATAACATCTTTAGGGCTGTTCTCATTTCAACAAGACAGTTTTTTAACTTCTTGGACCTTCTTGGACCTCTGAAGGGCTTTCCATGGAGACTTGGGAGCAGCCAGCCTCAGAATAAACCAGTTTAATAGACTCCTTGCCAGGTGCTGCATTATACATTTACACATCTAGCACAGGATCTAATTTTAATTTCTAATATTGGAAAATTATATAGGGGTAGATGGCATGTATGTTTCACAAGCAATGTAATGTTAATAGGGCAGTCACAGAAAAATGGATGTGTCTTAGCATATTTTACTTTTAATAACTTCCTAACTACAAAAACATAAGCCATGAATTTATATCAAACAAAATAACAATGCATTTTTCTCAACATGTAGTTAGATAAGACAAATACATCTAGATGTTGCATTCAGTCTTGTCTGTGCATAAGGGAAACATCATGTATTCAGAGGGAACATTGAATGAAACAATCCCAAATTGCTAAATAACATTCAAAGAAATAGTTGTTTTGTTCCATCAACGTGTGAATGGAGATAGCCTGAAGAATGTCACAAAGAGAGAAACAAGGGCTAATATAAATCACAGTGAAAGTGAACTGAGAAAGAAAATATCTAAAAGGACAGAATGGAGAATTCCTATTTGAATTATTAGTTAGGATTTGGAGTTTTTCATTATTTCTGTAATTGTTTTCTTATTCTTGAATGATAAACATCTGGGACTAGTTGAGATTATTATTTCCCTTTCTCGCTACTTCATCTACACTAATACAAATCTCAAGATGAAAATGCCGAAGTACCCACAGGGTTAAAATAAATTATTTGTATTTCCCTTTTTTCTTCCCATGGATTATGTCTTCCCTGAGGTGAATTTCTCATGAAGATTCTAATTTGGGGCTACAGAAGTTTTGTCCCAAGCATGCACAATCTTTTATATCCTAAACTCATATTGTATCAGGTAGAATGAAATCAATTGAATGTGTAAATTCCTTAAATAATAGCAAATGGAGCAAATTGAATTTCAAAGGGAAAAAAACAGTGAACCTGAAAAGCTGTGGTACGAAGGTCATCAGCAGAATTAACAAAAAAGTCTGGCAAAGTTACAGTTAGGCAGTCAGTAATACTCTATTGATCAGACTTTCTCAATCAATGATGCTGTGCCTAGATTATTGATGCAAAGGTATTAAACAAAATTTTATTTCAGCTAACTTGTTGGCTCAGATGTCAACTGAAAGTCATTTCCCCAGTCAATCAAAGGTATGATAAATCTGAGCAGAGTTAGTTCTTCAACACCTTTGTATATCTTCTACTTTCCAAATATATAATGAGCTTTGAAATGGAAACATTTAAAAGAGTATTTTAACTAGGAAGAGCAAAGACGCAGCATTTACATAAAAACACAGAGAACCAAAGCACAGACGAAGTAGGGAATAGGAAGAAAGAGTTACTTCATATGACAAGGGAAATTGGCAGGTTACATCAGATAATATCAAAATCCAAATCTGTATCTACAGGTGGTTTATGAAAAAAAACTCGATTTCCTCTTAATGTTGACTTGTTCAGAGTCCTCCACTCACTCGACAGTCTCTGCTAAAGAAAGACTAAGAGCAAAGCAGGTGCTTACTGCAAAATAAAGGAAAGCCCTTGCGCATCCATCCATCCTGCAGTTGGTTTTGTTGTTGCTGGTAGGCTTCCCAAAAGCTTTTGTTTCAGTAAACATAGCATACAGTTTGGAAAGGGAAGGAATATATAGTCTAGGACAATGCACGAGTTCATTTTAATGCATGCATTCATCACAAGGTATGTTCATCACAGCAGTGCCAAAATCCAGTGACAATGCCTGTGAGATTTGGATTTCGCTGAAGCTCCTTGTTTCACAATCTTGTGTTCAACATCTTTCTAAAAATGAACTTAAACAAAAATGAACAAATACATATCTCTAGGAAAGTCAGAGAAAGAGGTGCACTTGCAACATAGTTGCTCTTTTTGACTTATCTTTCAGCCATAATCGACAAAACCATTAGCTATAGTAAACTAAAAAGAGCTGAAGAAAGTACTAAGAAAGTGTCTGTGTTTTTGCAGGGTTTTAGGGTTTGTTAGCTTATGAAAGAGGTAATTGACTTCAATGACCTTAAACCAAATTCAATGTAATATAAGGATCAAAAGAACTCTTTTATCAAAGAGACTACAACAAAGTTTTATTTTATACTCTTTTTTTCTTTCATTATCAAAGTGAACAGATTTAGAGTATATAAATTATATTGGACAGAATTCAGAAATATTGCATTGCAAAGAAAAATTTACATCCTAAAAAATAAAATTTGCTTATAAAGGAAAAAAATAGAAAGATAAAAGGCTTTGAGGAATTAGGAAAGAAAAAGAATATTAAAAGGAAAATATAAGAAAAAGACACTTGAGAAATCATTTGATAATATTTTCTGTCAACTGAAGTGTGATACATTTCTGTGAGTTCTCTAAGAATTCTATCTTGCATGATAAAATCCTAAAGAGCTTTTTAGGGAAAAAAAAGTATATTTGCATGCATTGAAACTAATTCATGAGAACCTACTTTGATCCTGCTTTATTTGCAATACTATTCTTCCTTTCTCTCACATAAACTTACACATAAGTAGGATCTGGAAGCAAAAATTTAGCTAAAACCATTAAAAAATTGCATCAGCAAGCAAAAATGTGCCATAAATTAATTTAGATTTCACTGAATTCTTTAAGGGTGAAATCCTCTATTTTTAATTAATTGCTTCTGTGTTGTCAATTTGTTTAAAAATAGACAACAGGAAAGACTGAAAACTCTTCAGTTTTCAGGACTACTGTGTCAAGAAAAAATCAAAATCAATATCAAGTCTGTAACCATAACTTGAGAACAGAATTGAAGTAGAGTATAGAGACATCTATATAGGTTTATGTGTCTGATTCAGAGAGCTGAAGTAGACTTTTTCCTATCTGGATATTTGATCACACCAACCTCGTTTATGAACCCATTCCCTAATTCCTACTTCATTACATGCAGTTGTCAATCTTAAGGGGTTTTTTTTCTTCCCCTCTGTAGAGATACAGGCTTCCTCTGATCAGCCCATGATTCAAGTCTACCCTTCTCAAAACTTCCTCTTGATCCCCAATTCCAGGTCTTGCTTTATAGGCCTTCACTCGCAAGGATTCCTAGAAACACCTCCAAACTGCTCAGCAGCTGGGATGTGGTGATCATAATACCATTATCAGTTTACCAGTTTTCACTCAATGCCTTTGTTTTGCCTCTTGACTTGGAAACATATATGATTCCTCTTTTGATCATTTTTTTGTACCTTATCTTGTTTGTACAGCACGTGCCACAATGAATGATAGCCTTGTAATCACACTATCAGGAAAAATGATAACACAAATAATAAGTGTATATAGACTGTTCCGCTTAGAGCTGCCTTTTTTTGGCTTTCGTGCATGAGTGAGCAGCCAAGCAGATTCAGTGTTACTAAATTGATCCCACTTTTGATGATACCTGGGTAGTTACTATTCTCTAACTTTGGATCCAAAGAAAACCCAATTGGACAGTCAGAAGAAGTAAAATATCCAGTAAAGACCTTATCAAGACTGTAAGTTAGAATGCTATTGATCCAAGTATCATTTTTATAATTTCCAGTTGCCTCCCAGACGGTATGACCACTTTATTTTTCAAAACTAAATATGGTTCTTACTCCCTGTGTTTCTTATTCTCTACCCTCTACTGTGCTCCTGCTGCTACAAAATTTTAGGGATCATTGTGGCAACTGAATATCCAAACTTTTTTGTCTAATTTCTTAAAATCATGGTTTTAAATCTGTTCCTGCTGTCATCCTATTGGCTTCTTTTTCTACTACTATGACAAATATTTATTTATTTATTGTAAACACTGTTTTGCTCTCTCTGTTTTGGATTACTGGTTCCTTTGCTCTTTCCCACCACTAGTTTTTCAGTAAATGTTCTCCCTCCACTGTTTTGTTTGATCACTGAAATTTACATTGGCTAGACATGAATAATCAAACAACCCTCACCCGAAGGTTTTTTTCATGTTTTGTGTCTTAGCCTTCATAAGTCTGACAAATGTCTCACAGGAGAAAAGGGACCTTGTTCTTCCTCTGTTTAGGTTTTTTTTTTCTTCCTTAAATAAGAGTTTGAAAACCGATTCTTTGCTGATCAAAACATATGTAAGTACTCCTTTGTATACTTAAACAGTATTTAAACACTGACAGCTTCTCTGCTATTGCTACTAGCAGCTTTCTTCTAGTGGTAATTACATTGTTGCTATGTTTTTTTCACCTTTACACAGTTGTAAATTTGAAGTAACTTCAGTGAAGCATAGAATGAGATTTGGGGAAAAAAAATCTGTGTAGTGTATCTGTTTGCGATTAACCATCATGTTTCCATATGTTGTAGTCCTGCTTGAAAATTCAAGCAGTCTAGGGAAATCCGATCAGCACTGTAATTATGGCCTGCTTGAATCAAGTCAGTCAAATAATGTCAAAAACAATTATTTTCTTTTCCAAAGGGCACAACAAGTTTGGGAATACACAAGAGAAAATGCAGATCTCAATATGTTAACAGTTTATCAACCAATCTTGGAGTATTCATTCCTTGATTCTTGTAAAATGAACGATGATGAGACTTGAAAATTTATTGATGTATTTTCATTAATGTCATTGTTGTCCTTTTTTTTAAAATAGGGTCTACACTATTATGATATGATGCTTTGCTATAGATCACATTTCTAATTTGGTCCACTGGCTGAAAGAAAAGTTAAGAATAAGGAGAAATGGGTTGTGTTATTAAAATACTGCAGTTTTCAGAGGCACCAAATTTGATGGGATTTTAAAGTGTTTGGTATTTTTTTAAAAAATCAAAATATCCATGGAGTTTGAACTGAAGGTTACTGTCCAGGAAATTAAACCTGTTTGTTTCTATGTGCCTGGGATCAGCCACTCAATCAGACGCCAGATTGTCAGACAACTAACTATGAATATTTTGTGCCAAGTGCATTCTGTTGCCTTGTCATTTGGAAGTGAGATTTTCTGAAGTTAAGAGTTTTTAACCTGAGCAAGACTTACAGAATTGAACCAAGAATAAATCAGGATGCTAAATATTCCTTTAACAAACATGGCATAGTTCTACAAACGTCTTAAGAGATTAAGTATTAAACACAGAATAATTTGTTAATACAACATTTCCATTGAATCCACATTCACATACTTTTCCTGCTGAAAATTCTTAGATATTCTGAAGAAAATTTTAATGAAAACTCATGGGTTTAAGATTCCTTTTTGCAAAATCATCAGCAGTCTTGATAACAGTACTAAAGTGAAACTCCTGAATCTGACGTTCACTGCAGCAGCTTTCAGATAAAATAGAGCTGACAGGATGCTGAAGGCAGACCTATACAGTGTGTTAATAGCAAGCCTGGGAGGGTAAATCCATTTTATGATTTCAGATTTTTAATAAATCTGTTGCCTTTTATTAATTCAGATTATAATTTATCAAACTCATTGTCACAAAAAAATGCAATTGAGAGCATGATTAACATAAAGAAAAATCAAAAGAGTAATTTCTGTCAGCTATTATATTTTTTTATATATAAGAAAGTCTTTTGAGAAAAGGACAGCACTGTTAAACATTACCATATTTTTCAGTATTTACAGTAGAGTGAGGGAAGTCATCTGCTGTTGTTTGATTGCTTGAACTTCTTCAACAAAGAAAAGGATAAGGAATATCAACTTAAGTGACTAAAATAATGTTTCTTATTTTCACCTTTAAGACCCATCATAGATCTATGTTACCTCTGTTCTGTCTTAATATATCATTTTTGCCTTCTTGTTTTAAGAATCACACTGATTCTGTTTGCTTTTTCCCAAACTATCTTTATGACACCCCAGTTAAAAGACTTTAATCTAAAACCAGCAAAAGTTCTGATTCCTGGTGTTACTCAAGAAATTATAACTTAATGCTTCCTACAAGATGTTAAATCAAGAATTAGATACAGTTTACTTTAAAAATTGAATGCAAGATTTTATAGTATGAGTGTGAATAGATGTATTTGTGTTCACAGAGGAGAATGTGGTAAATTTCAAAATGTAAACATACGGATTTCAGTGTAAGTTTTCATATACATGTATCAATATGTATGCTTATACACACCGATGGGTATTTAAGTGATTTTCTGTTATACTAAGCTACCACCTTTAGAGATAGTTTGTCATCTTAGTCTGTAAAATCTTTGGAATAGAGACTATCTCCTTATATGCTTATGCATTTCTCTGGGCAATTAGACCATGACCCTTTACAGAGATCACTGAGGATTACTACCATCAGAAAAAAAGTATTTTTTCTATGCATTTTTGCCTTAAAACACTCATCTGTTTCCAGGAACTTATATGCATTTAATAGTTTCATTCTACACATAAAATTGGATCTAGATATTTTAGAATGTTCATGTACCACACATTTGTACATATTATTCTACAAGCACAGAAACATTTGCTGTCTCTGGTACAACTACATATATACGTGATACAAGGGCATTATTGTACCTGTGAGGTCAGATATTCAGATTTTCTTGCCACGAAAACAGTTGCTTTTAGAGCCAGCTGTCACAGAAACATTTGTTTATCTTGAGAAACTTGGCAAAAGGAAAAATCAATGTACAAAATTTTGTAAATTCTAGAGATAGAGTGAAAGACATTGTAGCATCACATGGTGACCATAAGGATCTCATTAAAGCTGTCATCTGACAAACTTCTGCAGTCATGGTCTACCCATTTAAACTTTATACTAAAGATAAATGTCTTATTCTATTACAGAAAATGATGCTCTGAAAGTTCGGTGACAATACTGAAGACTGCAACATCATTATATGGCACATTCCCAGTGGAATGTAAATAGTTGTAATAGAATCTATTATTAAATACTCACTTAACTATTTAATTACTTGAGTCATGTTTTGACATATTTCTTAGCATGTAACTTTTGTGAAGAAAGAGCTATGCATTTGTGATCCTGCAGAAATCTTACAGCAGAATCAAAGAACTGTGGCTGTCTCTTAGCCTATATTCAGACTGCCATTTTCTAAGGAGAAATTTAGAATAATTTCATTATTTCTTTTAAGTTTAATTACTAACGATGAATGGTCCAAGTAATCATAGCTGTTTACTGACAATGATGAATGTCTCTGTCATTTCAAAAAGCTTTTGTATTATTGACCAGGAGATCACATCGATTCTTAAACATAAGGTCAGTTTAACTGCATCCTATAAAGCACTAAAAATCCTAAAAATGTGATATGAAAAATATTTGCTTAATGAACAATAACATATAAAACATGAAAAGCAAACATTCTGCCCATTCAATTCAGAGTACCTGCATATTATAGTGACTACGGATTACCCACTCGTGGGCCTAGAATAGTGTTTCCTATTGTGACACTAGCAAAGAAAATCAAGCCTTCTCGGAAAGAATGGTGAAACTGAGTGTATTCTTTGTGTATGATTTGCGAAAACAGAAGTGAAATCCCATGTTTAAGACATTACCTGATTTTTTAGAAGAGTCATAGGGTATCTCTGCTGCAAAATTTTAGAGTTCATCTTAAGAGTCAATCAAGGAAAGAAGAATTTGCTCTAGGTCACTGATAAGTGTGGAGAGAAAAGAAAGAAGAAAGAAAAGAGAGAAGAGAAGAGAAGAAAAGAGGAGAAGAGAAGAGAGAAGAGAAGAGACAGTAACACACTAAGAAAAACCTTCTAAAATGTGCAGTAAGATTCAGACAGTGCTTTAATTTTTGTTAGAAGCTTTATGGTTAGAGCACACTCTGACATTAAAAATGCATAACAATAAAACATAAAACCATTTCCTTATTGCTGGCATTTATGCAAAACCACTTACAACCATTCAAAATATTAATATCCTTTCCTACCCAGCAATTAATGCTGCACTATGGATTCAGTACTCCATGCACTAGAAAACAGCATTGCCACAGTGCACAGTGACCCACTGTAGTTAATTACACAACAAAGTTCTCGACTTTAAGTCATAGAAATGAAAAGTCAGGGTTAGATTTCACAGTAAAATCGAGTCAAAATCCATAAACAATTTCAGTGTATGTACCATGTACACCAGAGAGCAATTTGGAGAGTCAAAGACTCATTTTTAGAAATTATGCCATGCTGATTTTTACTACTCATTTTTACTAAGTAGATTATTAATAGCAAAATTGTTACGCAAGTTTGAAAAAAATGGACACAATAAGCATGTGTTCTCAATTGTCTGCAGTGAGGAATATGTATACACTGTTTTTGTTTTCCTATGTGCCACTTTACTGACCTTTAGGCCTCAGTCCCTCATTTGACTTGCACAGAGACAGTTTCTTAGGAAGATCAGTGGACAATTATGCTGTCAAAGAATAACCAAATAAGTAGAGTGCCTTCCTCTTTAAGCTTTTTCACAAAATGGAATCCAAGCTTAGTCTTGGCTTTATTGCCAAGCATACCAAATAGAATCATTATGGGTAGTGTGCAGGCCCAGATTCCTCTGAGTTTAAATTTAACTGAATTTTTTTTTCCAGCAGAAACCCAAAGCTTCAGTATCCTAGTAGAGTAATGGAACTAAGACCTTGTAATGTTGCAGAACATCGGAGTGTTGGCTTTAAGTGTCAGAGTTATACTAATTGGTTTTTGAGCAAATTTCAGCTGTTTTGAGCAGCGGCAAACTAAAGAAAGCTTGGTCTTTATTTTAACAATGTTTTGAGTTATGTGTTGTAGCCAAATTCTGCCTCCAGTTCCATGCACACAGATGTACCTGGATTCAGGGGTGGAATTTGGGCCATAATTTTTATGGTAGTTTTTCAAACACAGTTTCACACGACTCGGTCAATACAATGGTTCAGTCATTCCACCTGACCTTCCTGCTTTATTCTGTCATGAACTCCAGTCCATGATTTACAAGATGTATCATCATGTATCGCATTGGAAAACTGTTAGTCGGCAAGTCTTCTGCTTTGTTTAAAGACAGCTGGAAGATGAAGCCTCTCTAAACCTGTGCACTTCCATTGTTTGAACCCCACACTTTACGAGGTAAAATCTTTCTTAACACAGGCATTTTAGCTGACTCAGTTCCAACTGCATAATGCAATTCAGACTCCATGGATAACAAATGAGTGATATCCACATGAAACAGGACAAGAACAAAAGATCCAGACTCATTCTATCAACATGACAAACAAGCAGTTTAAACCAGTTTTCTTAAACAGTTTTGATTACTTTATCATCTGATAGGGACAGTCCTGTTAAAGAACATCCATTTCTAATACAGCACATTGAATTAATCCATTTTAATTTGTCTTGAGGAGATTAACCAGAAATATTTCCCAGTTTTACTATCAGTCAAACTTACTCTTCTAAAATTGTTATAAAAAATTAGTCTTGTCATTGGAGGCTCAGCTGTACTGAGTACATGTTGTGCTGTATCTGCTCATGGATTGGTCAAACATTCACTTAATATTTCACTCAGTAAGCACAGGCAGAGCTTCAGATCCAGAATGCAGTCTCTAGAGAGTAGAAGACTTCATGCTTACACCCAAGGATGTAGTTTGATTTTAACTGTCCAGAAATATTTCCATTGTGTTTCTTAGAGTTTTGCATGAGTTTTTTGCATTATTACACTGTGACACATGCACTATGCATTCAATGTTACAAAGTGCTGTTCTCATGCATTGTAGCATCTTGTTCCCTAAGAACAGCTATGTCTGCACTCATTTTCTGAATGGTTTAGCACTTTGCTCTTTTTATTTTTCTACCAGATATATCTCTAATATCTGCATTTCAGAAAATATTAAAAAAAAAAATTCTCACCAAAAAGTACTAGCTACTTCATATTGTATACTATTACTACTGATAGTAAATTACTATGAGTATTACTGGTTTTATTTACTGACTCCTGAAGTAGCTGCTGATTCTAGCACTGTCCATCCCTGCAGTGGTGCTACAAGTGCTTCAGCAGTGACCAAATGATTCTCATGTCTTTCTTTAAATAACCTTGCCTGCAGAGATCCTGGAATTACTGTTTGAAGACCCCAAAGCAAACAATTATTCTCAAGAGACAGTTCTGATCTAGGATATAAGGTTTCAACATAACCTCTGACAAATGGTTGATGTGAAATAAAGTACATTGGGGGGCTGGTGGGGACTTTTTCTCCTTGGCCATTGGCCATACTGTAGAATTTAAAGTTAGAAATTAACAAATCCAAAATACAATTTTTTTTTAAATTTTCTGCCTGAAATCAAAAATTCATTGATTATGAGAATAATAACATTATCATGTAAAATCTTATTGTAATAGCTGTAACTAATAACTTTCTACCCTGCTTTTCAGAGCATATGCATCCCTGAAAATGAGGTTAGAACTGCAATAGTTTTGTGGTGTCTGGGTGCATCAAAAGTATCGCCTGGAGAACTGCCAATTACTTCAAGCATGTTGGTCCCAAGCATGTACCTGAATTAATGCCACATTCAAGGCTTCAAACTTGCTACTTTCCATCTGGATTTCCCTTGCTTCTGAGGGACCCATCTCTATGGAGGAAGGAGGAAGAACATTGGATAAATGCAAGTTTATCTGTGTTACTGTTACTTGGTTAAAAAGGTTCTGATGGTGATCAAACTCTTTGAGAATTTAAAATTAAAGTACCAAACTACCGATTATGAACTTCAGATCTACATTCTATAGTTTTGCTCCTCTGCAGATCTGTAAATCTCTAAAAAACACATTAATTTCTCTAATGGTAAAATAAAAGCTAACAAATAGAAAGTGCAGAACACGTGAAAGATCAGCAAGATAGCAAAAAGCCTACTTAATAAAGAACTAAAACATCTAATAGCTGAGTGATGTAAATGCCCAGTCCTAAGTTAAATCACACTCAGGCCTACTTTGACAAAAAAAACCCCAACAAACTAGAGTGAGAGTATAAGATATATAGACAAAACCAAAAGAAATGAAAGGTTACAAGGGAAAAGTCATGTTAAAATTAAGAAGCAATTTAGGATGAATAAATGAAACTAAGTATTGCTGTTTATTCTGATGCTATCAATAGTAGTAGCATCACAAAAAAATAGAATCAGGATTATGTATTCTGCTTAGAATAAGACAATGCAAGAGCACTGAACTGCAGAAAAATTGAATCCCTCTCGCTAACTCAACACAATATTATTCAGTTTGCCAGAAGAATATATTCCAAACAAAATTAACTTGTATGACATTGAAATTAAAGTGATACTTGAGATTTTATCCCACTGAAAATAAGAAACATTTGGGAACAGCTGTGAAACACTGTTTCATTAATACTCTCAAATAAATGTTACATTAATTTTGTAGAAGATGATGTTGCAATTACAACTGGAAGAGCAATACATGCCATATCAATCACTTTTTAGACTATGATCTTTGGGTAAAACAGGGCATTTCCCTCTTCCTAGAAGCTGACACAATCTGGCACATATGGGATGGGTTTATATAACTTTTTTTCTCTTGCCTGATTTAGCCTGGTCTAGAAAAGTATTGAAGTTTTTTGCTGTCTCTGTCATCTCACAGTCTCATGAAGCTCTCCCTATGTAATTTTTGGTATGCTGTGCTAGGAACTATTGCTCCATCACCTAAATTTGGAATAGATATTCTATTGTTGCTCATTCTTTCTATAGCACCTTTCTTGGAAAGAAAACATCACAGGAATTGGATTGCAATTTGCTCACAGTTGCAAGTAATCCTTTTCACAGTTTTTGGAAAAAGTTGTATGGCAATGAAATTGGGATGCGTGTATCAGTCTGCTCTCCCAACAAAACCCTTTCCCAATGTTTACTGAACAGAAGGCGATTTTCCTACGGTAATCATGTAATGCCAAGAAATCTTTTCCCATGGATAAATATTTGATCCCTTTCCAACTGTAGAGTAGCAAGATGTTTCTATTCCTCTCCAATATCTGAGAGAAATACTACAATCTACCATATTTCTTCAATTCTCATCCATCATCTTCTAAGATACCATGGAATAACTGGGGTATGGCTGCTTCTCTTAGGAACATATCCCTGTTATTAAACCCCTGAGAAATTTGTTTAAAATTTCCCCTCTTCCTACAGGGCTAAGCTACACAACTTCCTTGTAGAAGATTTCTCCTTTCAAAAGGAATTTGATGTGTGACTTAGACTCAAGGTGAGTAACCTCATGGAATATTACATAAAGTAGTCAAAACAGAAAAAAAATCCCCGAAACCAAAAACAAATTAACACAAACCCCCCCCAACCCCCCCAAAAAAAAAATTCCCGAAATCAAACCAACCAACCAACAAAAACAAACCCTGGCAACAAAAACAGTGCCCAGGAGTCAATATAAGGAATAACAGAAGATCAGGCTGTAAGTACACAGACAAGTCTGGATGAGGAAAGACTGCAGGGGAGTATTTCACCTTAATGTGCCAGTCTTTAGTTGTGCAATGCCCATAGGGGTGTATTCTGCCATCATTACTCATGTCAAGTAATATATCACGCTAGGAAGTGTTTCTACTGACTTCGATTTCGGTTGATTTCACCCTACCTAGTCGTAGATAGGAAATTCTTCAGCATCAGAAATCGCAGCTGATAGAGGTTCTTGGCTCAGATTAAGGTATCTGTAGGTCCTCAACCCATGATAAGTAAATACCAAATATATATATCATAGTTGTACTTTTGATACACTGATTGCAGTACTATTTTTGAAGTATATTTCTCAGTCTAAATAAATCTGGCTCTTAGAGATTGAGGGAATATTAAAGCTTAAAGTGTGAAGTGTGTGCTTATACTGAAGATCTCTCATGTGTACTACCAGTAAAAAAAACAAAACGCAGATAACTGCCTAGAAAAAGAAGTCCGAGGTCCCCATCTGCAAATCTGAACTTTGTGTTGTCTGAAAAGAAAAAGGACTGAAGAGTGTCTGACCTATTCATACATCTGGAGTCTAACACTTGCATACATTATTTAAATATGGCTTAGTAGTTTTTAGTATAATTTTACTGAAGTGTTCTTGTTGGGATTTTTTTCACATTTTAAAAATTGAAATATGTCAACAAGCTTTAGTCATCTAATATTATTCTGTTGCTTTTCCCAGCAGAATTATCATTCATCAACCAACGTTAACTGTGCCGTATCAGGTTGAACAATGGTCATGTGGGGAAGAAAACCTCAACCATGAGAAGGAAATCTGCGGAGGCAATATCCAGACATCAGGGGTTCCACGATAGGGCAACTGAATTAAATTGTAAAGAAAACCAAAGCTTTGGAAGAGATATCCTTATGGGAATTGATGTCAAAAAGTCACTGTTCTTGCAGCCATGTAGTCAAATAGGCTTATCACAGCAGGTAAAGCTCTTCCAAAGGCATACGAGTTATCATAATTCTCCTCTTTTCCCCTTGGAAGGTGAGTTATTCTTGATGAAATTGCTTTGGTTTCAAATAAAATAAAAAAAAAGAAGAGTCCAAGATTGTTTCAGAGTTTATAGAGCACTTTCTTAAATTTATCTCACATACTAGTAAGGTAGATGTGGAGTTGTTTTACTGCTACAATTTCATGGGTTTTGAATTAGCATAAAGGGCTGGAATTATTCAAAGACGGAAGTTAGCATTAGTGCTGGAGCCTAATTAAGCTTACCTAAGCAGTTATACTCTTGTTTTGCTTTTAGCATGGGAGAAACAGGATGCTTTGTTGTGTAATTAAGAACAGTAGGCTACTACACAATGTTGGCAAAGCTGTTTTCCATTGTAAGAACTGCACAATGTCCTCTACTGCACAACATTAATTGTTAGATGGAAGAGATTTTTGATTTTGAATAGTGTAAGTGGTTTTGCATCAATGCTAGCAATCAGGCAATAATTTTATGCCTTATCACTATACATTTTTAATAATCCTGGGACTTCTGTCTGTCAATAAAGGATAATTTGTAATAGAGCTGAAAAAATATCTAGACCTCACTATCTTTGTGTTTTCATCTCCCAGGTAAACAGAATCTTTAAACTGTGTTGTCTTTATTTATTCATTAAAATTTTAGTTTTGCAACAGTGCCAGTCCTGAGACTAAAAAGTTAGAAGACTTGCACAAAAAGGTATTTTTTTTCTTTTTCTGAATTTTCAGTTATTCTTGCCTGATATTTTCAAGCTGTTCTCCACAGCTATGAAAGCCAGAAACATGCACATTTTAAAATGAAAGGTGAGAGTCTCTTGTTATCGCTTGTGTCCAGCAGCTGGGGCTTCAAGTACAGCATTAAATAGTGCAAGACTTACTATAAAGCAGCAAGAGCTGGGTTTGTTTGGGAATACAGGTTATTGGTAGAGAATAACATTCAGCATTGGCTAAAAAGAGACATTCAGTGTGGGATGGGATTTGGCTTCTGTGAGTGTTTTCTAAAGCTGCTCTAAGGAGCTTGACAATGTCTGTTTCCAAAAGATTTTTGTTGTTGTTGAAGCAAAAAGGCTACAACAGAAAGGAAAAACTGACTTTCTCAAAAATTCTGTCAAAGGCATAGAATCAACCTCCTAGCACACTAAAAAGAAGAATATTTCATTTTTCTCTTTTGTTTTTTCATTAGGCGTTTATTAGCTATTCGCAACAACAGAAAGTAGAAGGGGTTGGGAAAAACTTTCAATTTCATTTTTAAGCCTGGAGAGTAGGAGGCTGAGTTTGCCTCTCTATGGGCACTACAAATCGTGAATTACGGGGGGACAGGGCAGAGTCAGTCTGCCAGGTCTACGAGGTAATACTTTGTGCTTATCAGAAGGCCAAAAAAGAGCATGAGAGCAGTTTCAATTACAGTACAATGAAAGATGTATTTCCTAGCAAAATAACCCCAGGCATAGGAAGAGGAAAAAACCCCTTCCTTGGGCCATGTTCTAACCCTCCTTACATTGTGTTTACTGGTGAGTGTCTGGGGATCTTCTAGGAATTTGCACTAAAATTAACTTGCTAATTTCTGCTGTTCTGTTTGCCTGTGCTCGTGGGGAATGCCATTTCAGCTGGACAAGGATGGGAAAAAGGAATGGTTAACCTTGCCTCCAATTGTGCTACTTAAAAGGTCAAATTTGTCAGTGAAGTTTAACACTAACCTTGGCTTTCAAGCTGTATCCATCCCTGTTCCCACCAATTCCTTCTTTCCTTTAACCTCACCTCAAATGTTTTTGCAAAAATATTTTATCAAGTGTCAAAGATAACCTTAAGCAGGTAACACCTGACAACTAGATGATGATTCGAGGTGTGCTATTCACTCTTGGACTCCAATATTTAATTTTCTTTTTCCTGTACATCTTCATTCAGCAAAATACACTTAGTGTAATCTTAGAGATGTGTATAGTCTCTGAGAAATAAAGAAGAATGACTTGCCTGCTTAAAGTTAGACATGCTTTTGAGCATTTTTCTGAACTATGCCCTAAAATGAATTTGAAAAAAAGCAAAAGTAGATCCAATATTCCTCATTTTATGCCTTCAATTTCTTGCCTACAGTCATTCATTGAGGGAAAATTGTAGGGGCATTTAAAAGCAGTTTAAAGTTCTACATGACTGACTCATAGGCACGATTTAGTTTGCTATTTTGGTTTTTTTACTGTCAGGATTCAGTCATGGACATCCACTAGGGACAATCCTTTTCTAAATTTTGGTATGGTCTTTAGTTATACAAAAACAACATCTTAATCATCTTGGAAAATCTCTGCTTCAAAATGAGTGGTTTTCCCCAGTGTCAAACAGTGTATGTCACTTACGGTTATCAGAAATGCTAAAGTGACTTTAAAATAAATATTATCTAGAATTTGGAAGAACCCAATTCACAATTGCTTTAGTCAAGTATTTTGACCAACTCCCTTTTATCAAGAGGAGTGAGCTGTGCTGTACTGGTCTATGAAATCTACAGATACTGTCACCTTTCAGTCCAGATTAGACAAGATAACGCTAAAGATTGCTAATTCAAAGTCCCTCTCTCTCTTTTTCCCCCTCTTTTAAATACTTTTTCTTTTCTCTTTTTTTTTTTTTTTTTGTACAGAAAGGTACACTGACGACCTTTCATATGTTCATCTCGAAAAATGCATAAATTTATTTTCTTTTTAAACCTATCTAATTTGCTGTCCACATTCTTATTAAACATGAACTACTCCATACAACTCTGCCAGGAGCAAAACAGCCCATAGTATAACTCCTCCATAATGGAATCATTTAAAATCATTACTTATTCCAGGTCTAAGGCAATCGTACATTATTTTTAGCTGTTTCTGCTCTCCTTGACACAGGCATGGGAGTCAGGTACTTAAGATCCTACACCACAGGATTTCAACTGGAATAGTATACCTATAAGATATCTCTTTCTCTTAAATTTAAAGCTATTTCATTCGTGAACTGACGTTGTTTTGCCTCAAAGCCAGATGGATTACACAATGTCAGAAAAGAGAGCAAATAACAAGCCAGTAATTTAGCCAATATGTCTACAATAAAATAAAAGCTAAAACAAAATGGAAAGGGTTTCCTCCTAGCTAGCAAACTTTCTGTCATAATAAATGTACTGTTCTGAATTTCAAATGATTACACAAGCATGAAGAATCTCAAAATAAATACTTAAACTAAATAAACTTTTAGAGATACATATACGTTGTGACTTTCTGCAGTGAGGCACTTCCATTTCATCTTCAAAGTCTTATGCTAAATGTAGAAGGAAGCCATTAATGTCCCATCATTTATAAATGATCTCTGCTGCTACATAATGCTTCAAAGCCATTTTTAAGCCATTTAAGCTTTTTCAATTTGCACTAAATATCTACCAAGAGATTATATTTTAGAATTTAGAGCAATATTTAAACTGATATGATAGACTTAATTTTAAATAAATTTTAGTATAAAAAATACCGTTTCTCAAGACGTACAGCACTTGATTTCCCTCTTCTGATCATCCAGAGAGAAAACAGAAGCTTTAATGTTAAATTCTTTAAGTTGTTCCTAAGCAATTAACTTACATGGTATCCAGAATATGAACCAGTACTATGGCTGTAAAAGCTAGGGCTTGCCAAAAACTGATTCTCACTTTTAAACACATGAAAACAATTATTTGAGAATTATTATCATAGAAAAAAATATTATTCAGTTTTTTAAAAGAGAAAGGAGCAAAATATTTTCTTTTCTTGCTTTTGAAGAAACAAAATTGATAATGATTTGGGAAAATAATCTGCCAGGGTAACCTTCCCTTCCTAAAGTGGTGGGTGGCTGGACGGAAAAGCAGTTTATAAAGTAAGGGTGCTTCTAAAAACTTTTGTATGACAATGCTAATGGAGGAGAAATGGGAAATACAAGGTCAGAACCAAATCCTGCTGCAGGCAACATCCCAGTCATCTCTCAGCTACCCCTTTCTCATGTGTCTTTTCTCACTACGCATATTCTCCAGTCTGACAGAACTAACTCTGGGTTAGAAACTGCCTCATCGAGTTTACTCTACCTTTTTCAGGCAAAATGGGAAGGCAGATCTTTCTATGCTGTTAGTACTCTTCAGCTTTTTAACTGTTTGGGGCAGCAACAGTAAATTTGTATGTTTGCACGGTGCCTCTGGCAACTACTACATTATACTGAATTAAAATGATGGAGAGAGGACTTCTGCTGCAAACCACTATCTTCACCACATTGCCTGCTCTGGATTTTTTTCAGTACTCACCATAATAAAACAACCTTGGAGTGGGCACAGTGTCAGGAGTCAAAGGGATAATGATGATGTGGCCATCAACAAGGAGTATTTTGCTGAGAGCCAAAATCCTTTCCAAGTTGGTACTAAGTGAATCTCAAGTAGAAATTGTCATACAATTTTTATGACTGAGGGGAAGCACTAGCCCAGTAACTCTTGACTTTATCATTAGAATTTTATATTCAATTAATACCCATTTTAATACAAAAAAGAGTTTCCTTGGAAATACAAAGCAGAATTTTTGGCCTGTTTGAAACAAGCAGATAGTGAATGACGGGGGAAGGATGGAGACAGAGGTACTCATGGAATTTCTCCGTTTTTTACCTGTTCACCAAGAAAATACATAAAGTCAGCTTCCACACCACAACCAACTTTTCGATGAGTTGGCTAGAAGGACTTACAACAGTAATACTATTCTGCTGGCTCGTCTTGTACATATCGTAAATATTATATTTTCACCTAAACATTATAAAAACCTTTAAAAATAAGCCATAAGAAAGCGTACACAGAAACACAGGATGATTTCTCACAGTCACACTGTACTGAGGGACAGATATGTGACAATAGCTCACAATGAATTATTTGTGTTCTGGAAGTAATCTCTGTTCACGGAGGTTCCAATTTCCTTAAATAATTAGCTATTTTAGAGTCCTAGAATATCTCAAGTTGGAAGGGACCCATAAGGATCATTGAGTCCAACTCCCTGCTCCTCGCAGGACTACCTAAACCTAAACCACAGAAATAAGAGCATTGTCCAGACACTCTGAATTCTGACAGGCTCGGTGCCATGACAGCTTCCCTGGAGAGCCTGTTCCAGTGGCCAACAACCCTTTCAGTGAAGGACCCTTTCCTAATGTCCAGCCTGAACTTCCCCTGATGTAACTTGATTCTGTTGCCTCGTGTCCTGTCGCTGCTCACCAGGGAGAGGAGAGCAGCACCTCCCCATCCACTGCCACCCTCGAGGGAGTTGTCAACTGTGATGAGGTCACCCCTGAGCCTTCTCTTTTCCAGGCTCAACAAACAAGTGACCTCAGCTGCTCCTCCTAAATCTTGCCCTCAAAACCTTTCACCATCTTGGTCGCCCTCCTCTGGACATGCTCTAATAGTCTGCTGCCCTTTTTGTGGCACCCAAAACTGCACACAGTGCTCAAGGGGGGGCTGCGCCAGTGCAGAGCAGAGCAGGACAATCCCATCCCTTGCCTGGGTGGCGATGCTGTGCCTGATGCCCCCCAGGACACAGCTGGCCCTTTTGGCTGCCAAGGCACGCTGTTGACTCCTATCAACTGGCCATCAACCCAAATCGCAGATCTCTTTCTGCAGGGCAGCTCTCCAGCCTCTCATTCCCATATTTATGTGTATAAACAGTATTTCCCCATCCCAGGTGGAGAAATGTCCAGTTGCTCTAGTTAAATTTCATGTGGTGGGTGATTGCTCAGCTCTCTAGTCTACCCAGATCTCTCTGTAAGGCCTCTCTACTCTCGGCACATCCTAGTTTAGTATTATAGGCAAACTTACTTTATGTATGTTTGACTCCTGAATCCAGAAAATTTATAAAAATATTAAAGAGCACTGACCAAAAATTGAATCCTGATAATTTTATTAATATCTTGTTCAATCTTTTATCTGTGGTTGTATATAATTACAATTCAACCAAAATCAGAAAATTCAAATAATGTGTTGCCTTTTCCGCAGCTGGACAACCTTCTGCCACCTTTGAGTGAACTTAAGAGGCACTTCAGTCAATGTGAGCAAAGGTGTCTGAGCATGGCCCTCATGGTTAAGGATTTAGACTATATTGGTTACCAGTATTGGTTGGGGGTTTTGCCAGAAACTACACTTGCAGTGGCACTGCCAGAACATTGTTGTCTCTCCTTTCCTTCAAGCTACAATCCTTCTCCCATACTGGGAAAAGGGTGTTGAGTATCCTAATAGCACAAAGGAATTTAACAATCTCTTTCCACCAGGTTCTTCACTGGTAACTTGAATTCTGTATCCACTGAAAATTATCACAACGGATCATGAATGTGCGGAGCAAAATAATTCTAAAATCTAAAAAGAGCCTTGATGCTGTTAATACTGAGCATTTATCAAGAGTTCTATGGGTTTGATGGCAATACTAAATTGTTGAGAAGAGCCATTATAAGCTCTAGCTACACATATTAGTTCAAGTATGGGGTAGTGAGGGGAGTAGCTAGAACAAATATAGTAAGTGGCTAGTAACAAAAGATGTTATTTATGTGTCTAGATCTGACGCAGGAATGTAGAGGAAGAACTAAAGCACTAAGGTAGGGTCAAGGCCACCATGCTTTCACAAGAATCTGGGAAAAGCAGTGTGTTCAAAAGATTCCCCGATACAAATATTTCTGATTTTGTTCCCTCATTGCAGTTGCTTTTTGCTACCTGTGAATCTCGGTTGCCTGAATGGTTTTGCAATATCTGACATGTTACAGTGATGCCTTCAAATTTTATTAAGGTTTTCCAATCATTTTCTAGTTTCCTGATGAATTAACCTGTCAAAAACACTTTTTAACAGATATTATAATAATTGAGCATTTTATGGATAACTACTGAATTGGGTAGCCACAAAAATATAATTTATTATTGCTGGTAGATGCTTTTCTGTGGTAAATAATTGCTACCTGGAAAATTAATTTACTTTTTTATTGTTAAAAGCTGTTGGGGAACAATATAGAAATTACAGACTCCTCAGCTCTGTAAAATCCTTGGCATAAAGAAATGGAATAGGTTTTTTTAGGTTTGCTTATTTTCTTTCACTTGCCATTTTTGAGTGAGATTTTGGGGGTTATCCCTCTTATACAAATATTTTTTAAGCCAATTATTTGCTGATTTTTCTGCCTTGGATAGATATGGAATTTGGTGCATAAATTCACCCCATTCTTTACATAATTCTTCCTTTTTAGGTATACAAACTAAATTATTTCATATATATTTCCAAATTAGAACTGACGTCTATACATCTGACGTCTTGTTTTCTACAGATGGATTAACGCCATTTTTACAGCATCTTGGAATCCAGAAATCAAAAAATCCCCATTTGGAAATGGTTTACATCTGTACAACTTCAAGTCCTGCATTCTGAATAGCAGCTTCAGATTAACATTAGACATTGTGAAATCTCTTTCAAAATACATCATGAACAGTAAAACTGAGAACATTTCTATAAAACAATTTATAAAGAGCTGCTAATCTAAATACAAATGCTGTGCTTCAAAAGCTCAGATCAGTTAGGAAAATGTTCTCTCTAAAGAATTTGAAAATTAAAATGTCTGAATGTTGAAACACATCTTAATTTAAAATGCTTAAAAGTAAGTACAATCATCTTATTTTTCTGTGTGACACAATTATGGAATAACAAGGAGGAACATTTTTGAAGTATATTTAACAAGTAGCTTGTTTCAGCCTGGATATTAGCTTGATTTACCATCTGCAGAATTACCAATAACATGATGCATTTATTACCCGTAAAAGCTATTAGCAGGTCATTTTGTTCAGTTCATCATATGTGTCTTGAGACACAATCTGGCGTCTAACAGATTTTCATACATTGATGTCACAGAGAATCAGACTGTTCTTTAATTGATTGTTTCTTGCTAGACTACTTTGATTAAAACAGGTTGTGCTATTTGCTTTTAGTTCTACATTTCTCTACTTTAAATGCATGCCCAGGAAAGCCAGAAATTATTCTCATTTCCCTAGATTTGTCTATCTCAATGTGTATGTGATAATCCTTGTAATCAAGCTGTTTAAAAACTGTTCCAGTTATTCTAAACCCATTACTCCCTTCCCAATTAATACAATCAACACAATGTTTTAAAAGCTATTCATCTTTCCAGGCCAAATTGTTACAGGAATTTTAGATCTTAAGCCTTGGAGAAATGAGTGCATACAGAGGAATGACATCTGAAGAAAGTGATTTTTTTTCCTTTAATTTACTGAGGGCAGGCTCATAAGCTAGGCTCTTGCAGTAGGAAAAGAGACAACTGTTCTAAATAACATGATGCACCAGAATATCTGTGGACATTTTGCTTGGTGCTTAATTTGAAAGTACAGTCTCATCTGTCCCCCAAAGGCCATATCCATGCTCTATGGGGAATAGAGTACATATCATGTGGTTTATACTTTTGCTTCTTCAAGAACCAGAAATTTGAAATAGGACTGGATGTATCAAGGAAATAAAAATGAAAATAAATGAAAATAAAAGAATGCTGGCTTTAAGTTTATAAGGTGCATAATTTTACCAAAAATTTTATGGTTAACAAAATTCAATTTACTATTTAAACTGTGAACTTTCTTTTTCATTTGGTGATAATTCTCAGCTGATTTAAATTGGTAAAATTACCCAGCAATTAAGGGATTTATGTCATCTTGTGTTGTCTAAGGATTTTTATTTATATTAAACTCTATTACTTATTAATGCTGATATATTAAAAAAATCACTCCATGCAAAAACACTATTCATGGCCAAGGTAAGACTGGAGTGGTGCATAAAACTTGTGCTTTTTCCTTTTGCCTTAAGATGCGGTTTATCCTGCTTGGCATTTTTTTCATGCTGTACCACTTTTGTTGTATGTAATTATTCTGCATGTTGGTACCTATTATGAATTGCTTACAAATGTAAAGGGTTCAACTACCTGCAGTAGTGTGGATCATCTGTAAAGCTGAGCTCTCAAACACAGTGATTTCCCATTCTTGCCTACAGTTTGTTGGCTCTTTTTTATCTGATGAATACAGAAAAAATATGAAAAAGTATTACAGAAGTTAAAAAAATTAATTTCTTGTACAACTTTTATATTGCTAAAATTATTGATTGTAATGTGAAGTAGAATTTTCTATGTTCTTTTTTACATACTAAATATAATAATCTGACTCCAGAGACAGATGTTGCAGTATTTATGGCTATGTGATATAAATCACCTAAAGAGAGAAGAATTAAAAGAAAATCAAAATGAGAGGGAGGGAGGGAGGGATGGAAGGAGAGAGAGGGGGTGAGAGAGAGAGAGAGAGAGAGAGAGCGAGAGAGAGGGAGAGAGAGAAAGGAGGTAGGGAGGGGCAAAACCTTCATCCTGATGAGTTGCACTTTCCCCCATCACAGATACAAGGTCAATACTCTGTTTTCCTTAAAGCTAGAATTCCATTCTTAAGTAAAGTTGTAGTAATACTAGGAGAACTCTGTACATCTTTATCATGATTGTATGAACACAGAGATGCTACAAAAAGCCTAGTCCTACTTGTGTCAGCTAATCCTTTTGCATTTTCAGATTTACTGCGTACCTACCTAAACAGAAGACACCATGGCTGGTAAGAGGCCACATCTAAGTTTAGGAGTATCATAGACTCTAGTTAAAGAGAAAGGAAATCAGCCACATGTGATGGGAAAAATAAACTCAGAAATTACAGACATATATCAAGGCCCTTAAACCATTCTACTTTCTCTTCCCAGCATGACATTAGAGAATTGCCTCTGTACCACCAAGTCAGAGTCTCACCTGGCTTTCAAATAAAAGATAGGTGTATGCTGTGGCTTAATCTATCCGTGTCCCAGCAATGATAGCAGAGTCTAGGGGTTCTTTGCTCTCACCAGCTATTTAATACAAATATTCAGAAGGGGTGACCTATTCCAAGTATATTCCATTCCATACCAACCTTTTAGAGACTCCTTGAAGAAAAACTTACTTAACTCACCTGTTCAGGCAAGTACATAACATTACTACGTTTCAGATAATGGCTTTACATTATCTGAGTACACCAAAGGAATGAGGCAGGGAGACTGGGCACCATGATTTGCTTTGACAGGACATGAAGTAATGGCAGGGGGGAAAAAAACAAGCAGGGAAAAGACTGATAGTGACAAAAGTCATAAGATCCTTTGGAAAAGGAGACATTTCCAAATGCAGGAGGACAGTTACAAAGAAATACTGCAAGAAGGTCAGATGGATGTATGATAGGACCCGAAGTGAAAGCACTGTATAAAAAGCGACGTGGGAAAGTAGACAAGCAGTCAGCATAGGACAGAGAAAACACAGCCAAAACTGTCTTTTCTTTTCCAAGTGTTGAAGATACCTGCTTTGACAATTTCCCTAGATGCCTTCTTTCCAGAAGTCCCCACAGAGATAGGGTGTCTTCCAAAGGAGAGGGAAAGCTATCACCTTAGTTCTCAATGATTACTGGTCTCTGCTTTCAGAACAATGATTTGCTTCAATGCGGTCTTACTCATTCTCCCACCCCATGTAAAGAGGTTTTTTTTGACTGCTTGTGTGCCTCCTCCTCACTACTGGAGAATCTTAACTTCCCCAATCTCATTTCTACTTTGGTAACTTAGCCGAAGGGTAAATTTAACAGAGGAAATAAAAATACAGCCAAGTTGTTGCATTTCCAATAATAAAAAATAATCCAGTTCCCGTGACTATTCTGATTATCTTAACAAACTGAAAGGTGGGCCTCTTGGAGTAAAGTATTCCCAAACTACAGTCCAAAGCTTTTTGCATTACTGAGCTCTAAATTCTGAAAATATCTACCTCTTTTGTTACATAGAGGGGTGGAGCTCCTATTACTCTAACTTAGAACTGCACTTGTGCATGAGATGGCAGGTAAAGACCACCTGATGCCCTCTTTATTGAAGAGAATTTAATTTCTATTTAAGATGCAATAAAAAGTGGCACAATGTTCTTGCATCCTTTTTTACTCTTTCCCCCTTCCCCTTCTCCCACTCCATTTTTCTTCTTTCTTGCATCTGGTTTACAATGTAATTTTTCTCCCTGTGAATGGTTCTGAATAATACCAGTGACAACCCTCTACACTGCACAGTAAAGAAAAAAGAATTCAAAATATTATCAATGAATATAGATGCACACTTTTGTCTCTTATATTAGTTTCAAGTCCATTTAAACCTCCAAAACTGAAAAACAATATTTCTTTATTACCCCACTGTTAAAAAATAAGAACAGCTAAAAGAAATGAAACCTTATATAAACCTCTCAGAAGACCAAAAATATTTTACAGTCTGTAGAGGATTAGAAAAATAACTTCACTAATTAATGGCATGCAACCATCTCTGGTGAAGACCTTGTCAGTCATTCAAAGCAGACATATGTCATGTCTATTCTGTGGGTGATGGTGGGGAATACTATGAGCAACAAATCTTTCTCAAACTACAGAGAAAACGCATATATAGAGACTGTAGTTGCAAAAGTATGGAAAATTGCAAGGATACAAGAAAGCAATGCCACATCTCTTGCAAAAATTGCTCTGAGCCTTCAGCAACCAGAAACTGCCGGACCCCACTCTTGCTTCTGAGTTAAACTGAGAACCTTGAGAACAGACTTTCGGAGGTTTTAACTCGGCACATACTCAGAGGAAAGAGTGCCACCTACTGAGAGCAGGCATTGAAACATGGCTTGTTCTTCCCGATTTAACACATTCTCCCTCTTTTCTTCCTAACAGGCAAAAAGCAATGAACATGTTTTAATATTCCAGTCTGGGTGTATGTGTATGTTTCATGGATGTTCAAAATTAAAAGAAGAAAAGTCTCATACAGAGTATGAAAATTCACATTCAAAGACTCCAACAAGCCAATATGACTTTGGACAACTGGGTTAATCACAGCAGTGACAACATAATTTCTGGTGGGTTTAGTCCCCTGGTCAGCAACAGGACGTAAGCTAAAAGGCAGTGGATGAGTTAACTACAGCAACAAAACTGAGGAGGAGGAGGGAAGGAATTACTTTTTTGAGGAAAGGAGACAAAAAGAACTGACTCATCTGGCAAAATCCGTATTTCTTCAGTTTCTGAAGATAGTTATAGTGTGAACATCACTGAGCTTGTTTTTAAAATTGTGGTCTCTATTCACTTTTCCCTGTTTTACATGTCATTGCATCACCACTGGCAAAAGTGGCATATGCACAGAATGTTTTATGTGGAATTAAGCTGTGCAGGAATTATGGCATGGAGTAGATGGCCCATACTACCAATTGCTGGCACTGTGCTTGACTGCACTCAACAGTATTATCTGGTTCATGAATACAGATCAACCACTTCTGCTACTTTTAAAAAATATTACGCTATTGCAAGAAAAAAAATATTGTTTCAGGCATACAAAATATGTATGGGACAATCCAGCATCACTGCAAAGTGCAGAACGGGGTAGGAAGGAAAGGCACAGGGGAGAGAACAATTTTGGAAGAAGAATGTGCCAGTGATAAGAGCCATAGTGCTGCTTACTCCTGCAAAGCTGCAGCCTCTGTGTGCCCTGCACGCTCGCCGGCAGCAGGTCAAGGGGCAGAGCCTTCACATGCTAACATAAGGAAAATCAATTTCAGCCCTCAGCGGACTCAACTACTGGAACAAAAGGCAACCCAAGCAATTGCTCTATGGCACTTCACATACTTCTGGCATGGTGCAGGCAGCCCACCACTCCCAAACCCTGCACCGGTTCTAGAGCAGCCTGAGAAAAAATACAGACTTCTGTGAAGTCTCTGGCTTCACAGATACACACGGATAAGACTTCAGATTCAAAGCTTTTTATGAAGAAGTAAAACCAGCTCTCTGCATCTAAAATGATTCTTTGGCCAAACAGAGCTCTTTATTTCCTTAAGACAGTCATTAAAACACACAGAGTAAACTAAGGTGGAATGACTAGTTTGTAGTAAGTAAAGCTATCAGAAAACAAATGTAAGGCCTAGACTTTATATTTTAATTAAAAGCTCATTGTTTATTTAATATTTAAGTACATGCTACAGAAGACCGATCTTTCTGTGCCTCTTTGTTTTGTGGAACGAAAATTCTTGTCAGCCCTCCTGATAGCTGCAAAACTGCAAAGGACTGCCTCTTCTCTATTATTACTTCTTAAGCTCTAGCAATCAATGGGCCCAAGATAAAAGCAGAATGTAGAAGGGCGAAAAAAGTGGGACAAGGAGAAGAAGAATATTTCTTGTCCTGGAGAATTTACTAGCAGATATCTGATTTTTTAGCTTTGCTAAAGCAATTTTGACTCACCTCAAACTCTCAGATAATTTGTGAACAGGTTGTTATAATTGTCATAGAAAATGTTCTTGAGCCTTTTTCAGTGTTAGAGAAACTCTTAAAGGACTATTCACCCAGTATTATCCACCAAAATCAACGAATCAAATTGTGACATTCAGTTATGAAACCAAGCAGACTAATTGGGTAGACACTCTGGGTGGATACCAAAGAATTGCTGTTGGAAATAGCAAATCATAGACCTGTCCACTTACATTGTGCTCCTTGCCAGGAGAGGCAGTGCCATGCTCCGACTCTTTTCTGGAGCGGGAGGATGCCGCCTTCCTGGCAAGGGTGCAGAGAGCTGGCCCGACTGCTGGATCCGCACTGCGCCAGCGACGCTTGCTGTGGTCTGCCTGAAAGACTGACTCATCCTTTTTCGTGATACATCATGTGTTATTTGCTTGAATGTGGTACAGCTACGTTTATGCAAAAATAAAGAAACTGGATAATGACTCCTAATGATAACATATGAGGTCTAAATTAT
This sequence comes from Edolisoma coerulescens, assembly GCA_013397115.1. Lineage (NCBI taxonomy): Eukaryota > Metazoa > Chordata > Aves > Passeriformes > Campephagidae > Edolisoma > Edolisoma coerulescens. The sequence goes on along the minus strand of VWZW01006492.1, from coordinate 413,863 downwards.
TTTGGAGGAGGAGAGTTAAATGCAAGCTGCTTGTTTACTGTCATAATTAAGAAAAGTATTTGAACACCCAGCTAACATCATGCACTGCTAAAGGTCTGTAGATCATCTACAGAAGAAAATGTCACACTTTTTACATTACCAGCTTCAGCAGAAGTGTTTAATCTCTGAACACTCGAGCTATCTGCTTCAAAATGCCAGAGATTTGTATTTACTTTTCCACATGCACAGTAGTCCTACTGCCTCCAGTAGGACCTGCCAGACACTGTCCACTAGTTCCCTAACAAGGCTTCCATGGGACAGGGAAGTCTGCGGTGACTCTCATCAAATCAGGGTGACAGACTAATCACACTGGGAGCACTGTGTATGAGAGAGCAGAAATGGGGGAAATATCCCCTGCATCTTTTTTGCCTCTATTAGAGCAGTTTAAAGGAAATGCTGTGTCAGTGGGTTTGATGCATCCAGGGACTGAATGTAAACAACACGGTACAACTCTAGAAACTGCCATCATAAAATATTTTAAGAGGCAGAGTAGAGTAAAATAAAATAAAAATGTCTTTTTATGTGATATCTCAGAGTAATTCAGGATTTATGGTACCTTAACCTTTAGAATCCAAAATATTAAGCTATGTTTCTTAGAGATAATAACTCGGTTGTCCCTCACTTATGTGTCTTAGATAAAAGCCTACTGCCACAGAATCCATGAATGCTCAAATACCCTTGCGGGCCTTTAGTAGTAAATCTTATGGAATAGCTTATGGCCAATGTAATGGCCCACAGTAGCCTGCGAATATCATGAATTCTAATAATACTTACATCAGTAGAAACATGAAGTAATGTCTCCATTGTAATTAAATGATGTATTTAGAGCAGTGCACTAAATGGTCCCCTAGTGTGTTGGTGATATATTCTAATAGTCTTCTCTTTACAGCCCCCACACGGTAATATTCATGCTTTATTCTGGAGGGCTTTGCTTCTTACTGAACATTTGAATTGCAACATTAAGTGGTAAAGTGGATTACAGCAGACCTCCATGAATATGGATTCAGATCAAGAATCTAAGTGCTTAAAAAAATAAAATGTTACTATTTAAACAGAATGATTACCAAAACATTTTGATATGGAGGGATGTCACGAGTTTCTTTCATTTTTTTTTAACACACATCCTGGACCCAGCTCAAATTTGCTGCAATTTAATACTGAGCATGTGTAGACATCTGAGTTTAATTCACCTAAATAATTTGCACCGCAGTTATGGAATTTAATTTTGGTTATTTAAGATATAAATTTATTTTAATAATTATGTTATTACTGTATTTTAAATGTAATTCTGAAAAAAAATCAGACTACACTACATTGTCAGCTCATAAGACTGCTGCTGATTGTAAATGGTTCACATTTATAAAAGAGCCTCTGCTGCTTTAGAGAGAGAAAAAAATCTCTTTTCTCCTGATTAGGTAGCAACAAAAATGTTCATTTATGTATTTCTACTCTTTATTTTCCCTGTAAATCAGCCAATAATATAACAGCTGGAGGTACTAAGGGCCTGAGGCAAAGCTAAGGGCACTTCAATATATCTAGGCATGGCCAGAAATTGTGGAATATTAGGAAGCATATCACCGTACAGGTAAAACTATGGCTGACATCTTATTACGATGCAATATTTTATATTATTTTTAAAGAAAAGCTGATTTTAGCATTTGAACAAAAACTCAGAATAAAACCATCTCTATCAATAAGAAGTTTTATTAAAAGGTTCTGTTCATTCACTGTGTCTCAGCTTTTCCAATAATTGCTTGTGAAATACTGTTTCCTTCTGGCACTCATATAAACAAGCAATATTTTCAGAACACTGCTCCAGATAAATTCTTGAGGAATTCATGCATATGGCATATAGATTTTCATATGATTACACATCAGTTACCCATGCATAGCATTACTTGTCTCTACTTATTTCTGCCAATATTTTTGTTATGTGGGGCTTTCCGGGATAGCTGGTATTTGTGTAGGAAAACTCAAGAGTTTTTTTGTTTGGTTGTTTTGGTTTAGGGTTTTTTTTTATTTGTTTGCCTACTTCAGGGCCAGTAACTAAATCATCAGTGTAGTTTTGACGGCCCCCAGGTTTTGGATACGAATGAGCTCTGTAGTTAGGGCTCCTACAGAAGGTCATGTATATTGCCTTAGCACAGAGGAGTCATTCAGTTGGAAACACGCCTAGGTTGCCTGGCCATTTGCACAATCTATTTGGCTAGAGGTTTCCTTGCTGGATGGTATATTCATGGTCACCTTCACTTCAGGCTTTGGAAAGACCAGTTTGACCTTAAACTTCCAGAAACAGATCATCCACCTCTAGACTTTGCCACTGTAGGGCAAGCTGCTGAATGAAGCAACTGTTGTACGTCAAAAATGCTTTAACCTTTAGAAAATAATAGCTTGAGTTTCCAAAGGGCATACATTCAGGAAAGCTGCAATCCTTCCTGCTCTAGCCCTAAATTTTACCTATTCCTAGAAGTGATAATTTTTAACGTTTAAAAGCATGCTCTTCACATTTCTCTCAGATGCCTATGCCCTGGCACTTTCTGCCTAAAGTAGAGGTGTCAAGATGCAGCATTCTGACAGTGTTCCTGAATGACTCCTGAGCTGCTGACAGCAGAAGGTTTTTGTTAAAAAAAAGCTGATCTAGTGAACACTTTTTTTTTCCCAATTTTGTAACCATAAAAGATGTGGATAAGTTATAAAACTTACCTTGTTAATGCAGATTACTTGAACATCTTCAACAGCTACACTTACTCTTCCAGTTTAAGATCGTGGCCAGTAGGGTGATGGAGCCCACACAAAGCCAGCCAGGGAAGGAGTAAATTTAATGCAAAGGCAGACAATGTAGATGATTTGTCCTGCTCTGAGGAGTCGGCCCAAAGGCCACTTTGAGGAAGTGGTTGTTAACTTACCAGAGCTCCAGGTACTCCACATCCCTCAATAGGGGAGTCCCTGGTCACAGGTGGGCGGCTCAGGAAAGAAAGTATTGATTCCAGACTTATTTTAATTTTGTTAGAGTGCTCCAAAGAAGACAGACTAGAGAAAGATCACTTTGATGAAGGCAGGTAATTGGTTTTTTGACTATTACCACAAGGAAGGTAATTCAGTTTGGCTACAAACAAAACAATGTTGTTTTAAACCATTTGGCCCTGGAGACTCTATGTAAAGATACTAAGGAGAATTCCTTAGGATGAACTGGAGGCCATGGTCTGGGTAACAGACTCACAGAAAAGGTCTAAATATCACATCAAAGACCAAAAATCTTTCAAACTCCACGATCGGGATTCCTGGCAGAGGATGAATCTGAACTTCAGCCACATTGTACTGGGGCAGAAGACCCTGTTTTCTCTGACTTCCAAGTACAGAGGAAAAAATTCACTACCTTTGACATTGAATATCCTCAATGGCATTCCTTGGGTAGTTGTAATTAGGTGCTACCAAAGGGAAGTTCATCTGTCTAGTAGATAAGGTATTTTATGGGATTAGCCCGAGACAGTGAAATTATATATTAAAGATCTTTTAAAATACCTAATTGAAATCAAAATGTGACTAAGGTAAACATAAAAAATCATCACATTCTATTTAGTGCTAATTCGTTTTTTTTACTCAGAGATCAGCAAAGAAGTAGTACCACTATAACTCTAGGCCACAGTAAAAAAAACAAGCAAATAATCATCCTGGTTTCATTCAAATATAAAAAATATTAATGTTCATTAGTTCCAAGCCCTATCTGATCAGCCAATCATAGGTCCTGTTCAGATCTTAGCAACAGAGAAGGAAGCAAACTAATTATTGCATGTTTTTGTCAGTAGGTTAGCACACCAAAAAGTTATTTCTGTGATCTCCATGTAATATTTAAAGGCATTCTTGAAAAGCATTTTTCTAGATTGTATTCTCACATTTGCACAATTCAGATAGTTCAATTTTTGACAGTTCTGAGAAAAGTAAAAAGTACCCACATATACAGCATGTGTACCCACATACATAGCAGAAGATGATGTACAAGTAGTCTAAAAACAGGAAAAGAAATTGCAAACCAGGCTTGAAGAAACAGCAAGTTAAATTACCAGATGTACTGACATCTTAGTATAGAAGAACTACTGTCATAAAACAGCTAGAAAATTCCCACCTAAAGCCATAAAAAGTCTCTTTAATTTCATTCTTTGTTTTGAGAAATTTTTTAGTGCCATAATCTTTTAGGCATTATATATGAAACACAGCTGTGCCTTCAAGCTTAGGAATCAGCCCTGAAGTCCATGTGCTACAACTGCTACACACAAAATACGTGATTCATCTTCAGGAAAACTTCTGAGATGCGTTACCAGAACAGCTAATAATGCATGCTGGCTGGAATTTACATTTGCCTAATTTTTATATTAGTTATATTATTCTCACCTTTGCTACCAGTGCCACTGATACTTAGCGTGGTGGGGGATCCATGAGAAGCAAAAAATGCTACCACTTGTGCTATTTCTTTCTCACTTTTGATAGAGTTATCACAAAGCAGAACTACCCTCAAACAGCAGAAGCTTGACCTAGTCAATAGTCAAAGATGACAGCTGGAAGGTAGGACAGTTTTGCAATCTGATTTGGGAAGACGGAAAAAGCTGCTGAGATCTCTAGTGAAGGACACAGGTGGATGCAGAGTGTTCAGGCCAGTGGTTATGGGAGTGAAATCCAGCTTTTCGAAGAGCTGAAGTTCTACACCACCAATAGAGAGTTTAAAAGACTACAAGGAAGCACTTTTCAAAAAATTGTTTTCAAGATGCAAAGTTTCTGTCTTCCAAGCTGAAACTGGTTTGCCAATTTTTTCAGATTTCCTGGTCTAAAAATTATTACTTTATATCTTTATATTCTGACAGACACCAAGTATAGGTTCCAAATGGCTATTAATACACAAGTCATCTGAGTGTAGATATTAGGAATTATATTAAGCCGCTCATTGACATTATATACCTTGAACAGTAAATAATAGGTGTCTAGCCATTTATTCAAATGTCTGTTTAGCCTTATGAACGCTGTCGATATTAACATATGAGGGTTTAAAGAAGTCATATTTAAATTATACTATGATTCTTCAAAAAGCATTACTATTAGTTAGTTATTACTTGTAATTAGCTGTGTTCATCACAACACCTCATAGATGTGTCAAATTATCAGCACGACCTTTTACACACACATGGAAGCAGAGGTGGTGTGTTCTACATCTAAGGACACTCACTGTGAGTTAATGACATAGGAAGAAATTGGACTCCAGTACCCTGATTCCCATTTCTTATGCCCTATCTACAGCTCCCTGTATCTTGGCTCTCTGTAAGCTGGACCTTGAGAGAGATTTTGCTAACATGCATTTGTCTAACTAAAATTTTAACTTACTGGTTTTCTCCTTAAGAAATATTTGTTAGTACACGCTAATTAAAGAAAATCTCTAAAGATCTCTAATCTCTAAACAGTAAGAGAAAAAAAGAGAAGTATCTCTAGCTGCTGCAACTTCTGACCATGGGCACTGCTGCCTCTGAGAACATCTCTGGAGGTATATAAAAGACCAAAATTTGTACAATGGTTTCGAAAAAGACACTGTGTGTCACTGCTTGTACCAAATAACATCTTTTTTATGGTTTTAAGTAAATAGTAGGTGCTGCTCCAGGGTTATACTCACATCCAACATTTATCTTCACTATAAACACTCAAGATGACCATTTTTATAAGGCCAGGAAGCCTTCTGCAGCTAGAGGACCAACTTCCCACCCCATGTGCATATATTCCTCTTTATCATTTCCCCAGCAAAAGGGGACAGCAAAATTTAGTAGGTAATCAAGGTACAGAAGGAAATTAAGACCAACATATTAAAAGCAAAATGTTTGTCATTTCTCATCTGTATGAAAAAGACATTTAAAATTTTTCCTGGAACTGCTCTTAGGGCAGAGGTCCTCATCAAAGTAGACATCATCTAGCTTTTTGTTTCTGAACATTGTGTGGCGTAATGTTTGCATGCACTTTCCCTACACCATGAAAAGTAGATGTTTTCACTTCTATTTTGACACATATTCCTATTTTCTGTACTTGTTGATTTTTGGCAACATGCCTTCAAAATCTTCCAGGAGCAAAACAGCAGTAAGAGCCAAATCCTCAAAAGTAAGGAGAAAAAGATAAAGGTGGTTTCTGTGTCTCAGTTTTTGCTGTTATCTTGAAACATCAAAAGTTGTTCTAAATTTAATTTGCAAGGTCTTGTATACGTATTAGTAGTAATTAACCAATTAGTAGCACTGTGCTGGCTGCAGAACAAACAAAAATACACTAGATGGTAAAACCAATCCCAAATCTTCCGTCATCATGTAACCCAAGAGAGCAACTCGGCCCTACACAGCTGCTTGCTTACCCCCTCACCAACAGGATGGGGGAGACAATCAGAAGGGTAAAAGTGAGAGAACTCATGGGTTGAGGCAAAGGCAATTCAGTAGGTAAAGGAAAAGCTACTCACACAAGCAAAGCCAAACAAGGCACTCATCCACCAGTTCCCGTGGGCAGGCAGGTGTTCTGCCATCTCCGAGACAGCCAGGGCTGCACCACACCTAACAGTGACTTGGGAAAACGAATGTCATGATTCCAATTGTCCACCCTCTTCCTCCTCCTACCCCCTCTTTATATACTGAGCATGATGTCATGTGGTCTGGAATGTCCCTTTGGTCATTGGGGTCACCTGTCCCAGCTGTGTCTCCTCCCAACCTCCCAGGCACCCCCGGCCCCCTCTCCAGCGTGGCCGTACAAGGAGCAGAAAGGGCTTTGGCTCTGTGTGAGCCCTGCTCAGCAAGAACAAAACATCTCTCTATCATCAACCCTGTGTTCAGCACAAATCCAAACACAGCCCCATACAAGCCACTGTGAAGAAAATTAACTCTACCCCAGCCAAAACCAGCACATCTTCATGGCCTGACTTCTGCCAAATGAGTAGCGTTTGGCAATCCAAGGAATCATTTGTTATATCAAAAAATATTTAGATTTTCATTACTGCTTTTTTGATGCTTAATACAAAGATATTTCATAACACAAAAAGTAAAACAACTTTAAAAACTAAAATGATAGAAAGCAATATCCAGTGAACCAGGAAAACCTTTCAAATATAACACCAAACAAAAAAGTAGAAGCTCAGTGATAGATGTATCAGTGAAGAGGCATATAAAAACTAAGCTATAAATGAGATTTGCGTTTAGTTTTTCCATAAATGTGTACCATTGTTGCACATATTCTACTTTTTTTAAAAAAAATTATTTAATTAAACACTATCAAGGAAAAGATACTGAGGAAGAGAATTTAGCAGGCTTATGTGGTATTTTGTTCTTCATATCTGAACTGAGATAAAAGCCCTGACTTCGTGTGCAAGTAGAAAAGGAAAATAAAAGGTTGCTATCACATCCTGTGAGCTTTTAGACTTTACTGACATGAAAAACAATACCATTAAGTTTGTCAATGTTTTTTCTTGATGTCCCAGATTGTAATACCAGTGGTCTGAAGAATCAGGGTTGTGGTGCATTGATGGAGCAAAATTCTTGTGGCTAATTCTGCTACGTGTGGTGGCTGTAACCAGTTCAATTAAATCTTTTTCTTTGACAAGCTTCACAATCACATAAAATCACGTGTGTTATGCGTGTGTAGATTCTCACATATATGCATTTTATAGGTCTACCACCTAAATAAATATATTTATCAGATATTATCTCTCAAAAATCATATTTTCTTTACAAATATTTTCAATGTTGGAGATAGTTTGACCCAGTTCAGAATCATATGGGCTTGTGGAATATCTACATAATTACTAGTGTGTATTTTGCTACATGGCGTTAATGGGTCTGGTAGTTCAGACATGTGATTACGACTCTGTGCCTCCTGTATATTTATCCCATGGTTCCCTTGTGCATCTGTTATTTATTTAAGTATTTTTTTACTGTTAGCTTTAGATATATTTATGCTGCTGAGCATCTTTTCCATTAAAGACCATATAGAGGAAAATGTAATGCAGCAAGAAATACTAGCACATTAGGTAGTGCAACAAGGGACTGAAGCACATTTCATCAAGAGTAAAGTGTTGAACGTCATATAAGGTATAAAAATAGAATGAGCTGGTAAGTCTGACTTTCTCACACTGGGTATTCCAATAGGCAATTTGTATATATACTCCATTAGGATGCAAGAGCCTAACACTGAAGTAGCTAAGTCAATTCATTTTTTCAATAACAAGGCAATTATTTCACAGCAAATGACTACAGATTTAAAGCATGGACTGATAACTATTTATATATAAATACAGAAAAATCTAAATGAGGCTAGCTTTACACTGATCAGTGATAATAAAATATTATGTATATTTGGATGAGCACTGAGTAAGAGGCAAGGTCTTTCAAGTGCAGAGGTTTTTGTCTTTGAAGTAAAAAGTTCAGCAATGCATCTAAAAACAACAAATGCAAAGCGTCATATACACTTTTAAATTACTTTTGTTTTCATTTCTAAATATCTATTTTGTAGCTAATTTAATAAAGTAGTTGAAATTTAGGGTATAAAACTCAGCATTGCTTAGTGTAGGATGAGGGGGCAGTTAAAGGTCATTTCATTAGAGGTGAAAGACAGAAAAAAATTGCAGAAAAAGTATGTTGAAAATCTTTTTTCTGCCGTTTCAATTTCAATCTGACAGGGACTTGGCAGCTAACAGCAAAATCTGGGGAAGCCATGAACAAGGTTCAAAGCTGCTTTTTAAACGATAGCAAGCAGAAAAAAAGAAACGTGGAAAATAGACTCTTACTCATTTTTTCCCCCTGTACTAGATTAGGACAAACATAACATACCAGGCAAGGTTTTGAAGACTGAACAGTCATGCACTTACCATTGATCAATACTAAAAGTATTGTTTTCCTGAAAGAAACAAATGGCATGATTATATATACCCAAACATTGTTTACCTATCCAACAGTGAGAAAATGGGAATGTGTTTAAGTGCTTTTGAACATATGGACATTCACATACACGGCGACATGTCACAGAATAGGCTGGTGCAGATTAAGCTGGTGATCAGGAGAACTATGAATCAACACATTCTACAGCAGAAAGTAAACAAGCAAATAACAGAAAAGTAAATACGTCATAAGCCCTACTTTAAATTGACCGCTTTGTTTTAATTTGTTAATGGTTCATAATACACTGGAAACGCACTGTAACACATTAATTATTCATTAAATAATTTTCTTTTAGTAGCACAAAACCCCTCAATAGCAGCTTCTTAACTTAAAGCAGGGGAAAGCTGCTGACATACCAGCAAGTCTTCAGCATTTTCTTGGAAGTATTTCATCCTCTATCTCTAGAAAAAAAACCCACACTAATTTTGAACCTTACGCATTCACACAGTTCAGTCCCTTTTAGATTTGTCTGCATAGCTACTATTTCAGTTGGATATATTTGTTTCCCCTTAGAGACTTATTCATATAACAAGGATTACAGCAGCTCCTCAGCTTTAGCATAGCTCTTCAAGTTCTATGGCCCTGTCCAGACAGAGCAGATAAATAGAGGAGGCCAAACTGCAGGGTCAGTTAAGTGGGTGATGGAGAGGGACAGTGGTTTGATGAGGGTGAGTACTCGATTGCAGTCATTTTAGACATTGATCATTAATTAAGCTCCAAATGTGTTCAATAACTCAGCTACTCCTGAGTTTATTTTTCTATTGTAAAGGAGGATGAGGTCTTCCTATGATGAAAACAATTGAGATCACAGCTGTACGCTTTATATATTTCATAGTTCAGAAAATTCAAAGTCTGGAAAAACAAGATAGTTCTTACAGAAGAAAGATTAACAGGACTAAATTGAAAACTAGGTTTTTGTAAGCCTGGCTCTGGAGAGAATCTTAGCTACATATGTGGAGTATTGCAAAAGCATCAGCAGCACTCATCAAGGATAAAAAGGAGTCTGGAATACATAACAGATTCATCCCCTAATGAAACCTGTTTGTGAGACAAACAAAAAACATGTTGGCACTGAAAAATGTATTAAACACCTTCATAAACAGCTAAAACCATTGCTTATGAAATTTCAATACTCAATGATTTCCAAGGACCTTCCTTGGGATATTTTGGGCAAATGAAACATTTGACCAGTTTTCGGACTATCCACAATGAAGAACAGACTTCTCGAAGTAGTCGCCATAGCTTGAACTAAAATGCTCTTTATTAATGGTGACTACGCCAAAAATGGCAAATCATTATTTACTTGTTAACTCATTTAAAAGTTTTACATTTTACAACTAAACGTCTTTTAAAAGGTATAAAAATCAGAACTTAAGTTACAAACATGAATATTACTGTTTTGGGGTGTTTTCTCCGTTTCTTTTCAGAATGGCTGTATCACAAAGCCATCCATTCATGTCTTCTACAGATTCCTGTAGTATCACTCATTTAATAAGAAAATTCTTTTAATTCTGATCTGCATTACTTACTGAAAGGAGTTATGCAAAAATGATCTATTTTGTCATAGGCAATACTAAAACATTGAAGAAGCCTGCATTAGTTTTCCAGATGGCTCTTGTTTAGCATTCCCCCTTTGAAACTACATCCTACCAGGCAAAGGCAAAACCAGGCAACTCGGAGTTCCTCTAGTAGTCAGTCCAAAACCTTTTGACCAGGATCCATCTGTGCTGTCTTATTAAAAAGGAACACTGCTACTAAAGCCAATATTTCTATTATTTGCAATTTATAAGAACATTTTGCACAGTGCATTCTTCTCCTTGTTTTCAGGTCATCTACCTGCCTTTCATGGGCTATTGCTGCTCAGAGGCAACTAGCTGGGATAGCTGTGAGACGGACAGGGGAGCGGACTAACACATATTTTTAGGGAAAGGTGTCTGCCCCAACTCCACATTCACCATTAGTTCTTTGCATATCCTCACAAGTGTATTTGACATTTGCTGCATCAGAAGAGATCACTGACATCCTGTCCAATACAAGTTTCTCTAATTTCACCCGCTATGGCCAAACAGTCTTCTGTGTAGTAGTGGGCAACAGAAAGGCATCCAGACCTTTGTAAGGCATCTGGAGAGTGAGGACCTACCATTTCACTTCAGAGTTGGTTGCAGTGAGTAATTATTGTCAGCATTAAAATTGAATGCCTCATTTCTAGTCTGAATTTACCTAGCTTCTTCTGAACACCAGTTCTTGAGATGTCTTCCTCTGACAGACTGACGAATCCTTTGGCACTTGGCATCTCTCACTTTGTAAAGTATGCATATACTTTCAACACGGATTCTTCTTCTGATAACCTCAAAGTCGTGCTACATAAGACATTTACTCCATCTCCCAAATCATTTCCATGGTCCTTCTTGAATCTTTTCCAATTTTCAACATCTTTTAAAAAAAATGAACGGCAAAGGTAGATACAGAATTCTGACATACTACTCTCCTTTATAATATACAAAGATTAGGCTAGGCCCCATTGCCACCATATCTATTGGGATCTCATGTTTAATTGCTTGTCCACAATGACCTTTAAATATCTTCCACTCACTCCTTACTAAAATACAGTTCCTCATGCTGTAAGTATGAATTTGTTTCTGGATATATATGACTGTGTATCTGGTTCTACTAAACCATATTTTGTTTAAATATGTTCTGGTGATAAAACTTAATTATGCACAGTTATACCATTGACAACTTGGTGATCAATACTAATTTTTATGACATCCGTTTTACTCCCAGCTTTATGATTTTAACTAACAGTGGAGTAAGGTGTATAAATGTGGAAGAATTCTCCCCAAAATAACAGGATTTTTTTTAAATTCACAACTGTTGCTCTAAGTGTTTAAATCTATGTTATCATGCATATGCTATATTATCTTTCCTTTTCTCTGGAGTTATATAGGTGGCATTATAAATTAAATGTGCTTGTTCATGAAACATTTAATGTCAATTCTTTTCAGAAGAATTTCATTTATTAATCAAGAACTTGCAATTTTCACAGAGAGAACAATCTGATAATCAGTCATAGTTTTATAACTAGCTCATTAAAAGCAAGAATATTTTAAACAGCAGTCTCCTAATAGCAAAAAATGTAAATACTCTACTAGGTGCAAAGATCTTGGTAAATTCTAAAGTTCCTCTAATATCCTTCTATTTTTCTTGGCTATTATAATTTCTTTCAGGAAAATAAAATCCTTTATTTCACAGAGGGATTAAGAAAATGAATATGCATGTACTGATTATAATCAATCCATTTAATGGGAAAATGCCATAAAGGTACTAAAGAATATGAGCAAGACGGCAAAATAGATGTTCAGTTTCTGGCACTCACACATGGTCATAGAGGGGATTCAGTATTACCAGAATTTATTGTGTCTCCATTCAATTTCAGTGATATTACCCATTTTCGACTACCAAGGTCAGAAATGAAAAGAAGTGAAGACAACCTAGGAATATGGCAAAAACAATCCTGTGAAGGCTGGTTTTGGTTTTTTTTTAGATATAACCCTCACAAAAAAAGGTCAATTACTTCACATTTATCTCATAAATATCTACATATGGTGGAGCAGAACCTAACGTTGTTGGGAAAGGAATAGAGTGTAAGTGTTGATGTAATTTCTATAATGACAAATCAAGAGGAGGTATATAAGGAATTGTTAAAACTGCAAAGGCCCAATGTCTCTGTTCTTGAAACTCCTTGAATTTGGGTGGAATGCATTGGTACCCTTCATAGTTTTGTCTACACCTCCAGTCTTGATGTTGACTAGTCGCAAGCCTGCTGAACATCATTCAATGGTGACAAAGAGCAAGCATGACCTTGCAGCAGCAGTGAAGGATCCTTGTTTTACAATATCCTTTGAAGCACAGAAACCCATCTAATGTCATCAAGGATGCACACATAGCTTAAAGTTCTGTCCTGACTAGCAAAGAATAAGAGCCAGGGTTTCTAAGTCTGTAGGTTTTACAAAAAGAGGTATATGAAAGAGGTTTGTTATAAAGCTCACTAAATTAGTTGTGTATGCTGGGCAGAACATTCCTAAGATGCAATAATGAAGAGTTTGTTTAGAATCAACCATATAATTTACTATAACATACTCATACGAAGAAACTGTTTATACTGTATTAAGATGTTGCTCTCTTATAGCATACAACCACCGAATGGAGAAGGGGAGCTAATGCAGCTGTCAACTGTCAGCAGTCTCTGAGCATCCCAGGATAAATGAATCCCCCAGGAGTAATTCTGCTGAAGTCACTAGCAGATATATTTGGGCTTAGTTCAACTGTTGTTCTCTGAGGCAGAGAACAGTTGGGGTATTTATTCTATTCTCTCATATGTCCCCAAAAAGGGAGCCTCATCTTCAGTACTCTTATACCTGCATTCCAACACCTGTATGATCCCTATACAATAATGACACAGATATACAGTTATTTAAAAAATTTGACTTTTAGTGGAAAAATACGTACCATCTATATTACACATATATCATACGTATTCATCTGCACATCAGAGTGGGAATTGTTTTATCATTTTAAATCCACGTATTAAAGAATTTCATCCTGTTCCTATGTATTTTTTTAAATTTACCATTCACTTTTTTGAAATGAAGCAAGGAGAGGAGAAACAATGAGAGGGGGCTCCAGTTTGCTTCAGGATGATGTGTTTCAGCTTATGGTGCTTTACTGTATCTCTCAAACCACACTAGTACTAGATATCTCCCTGTGGAAAGTAGCAATTACCTTCAATCTCTCTGATCTGAAGTAATCCCTGCTACATGCGCAGCTCATTTTGAGTGATGAGGGCCTACTGTTTGCTGAGTCTAAAACCAAATGATCTTTCACAAGCAAAATTTAAACTTGAAATAGAATTCTCTGGCTCTTGATTCCTACTCTATTTTTTCGGTGTACTTCATATATTCCCAAATAAGGTTCAGGCTGGCTACAGATGGTGCTGGTGCGTAATGAGACGGGCTCAGAAGCTGCTCCAGTTCCCAGGGGAGAGTTCTGTAATGGAACTAACTATGTATTGTCCACCTTATACACTAGATTTGATTTTGGACTATTTGCCAAACTGTGTTTGTTTATTGCTTAGCACTGGAGGGCTTCCATTAACTGTGCGTTGATTGAACATAGACTACGGAGCTAGGACAAATGGAGCATTTTTTTCTTCTGAGAGCTGATGCAATCCCCTTTCTTTAGCTGAGAGTTTATCCCCTTCGTTGACAGTAACTGCTAGAAATAGTCTGGCATCTACGTGATGCTAGTGAGAGACAGGTTTTTTTGACCCTTTGAATGAGCTCCACACGATTTACTGAAAATAAATGCTTCCAAAGTTTTTAAGACCACAAAAATTTCACTGTCACTCACAGATGAGAATGGAAATGGCTATCGCTCACTTGGAGAGAGATTAGTATGGAATATCCTAGACATTTTGTTCGCATAGCAAAAAACCATGTTTTTGCAATCCTGAGACAAAAACTTCAGCATAGCAAATAAATTTCCAATCAGATGTAAATTGAAGGGCTTTTTTAAACTAATTAAAGCATTCATCATTTTAGTGAAACAAATAATCAAGAAACTAAATTAAGGATAAATAAATTGTTGTTATAATAGTCGTGATTTAATTCTTTGGAATTACATTTGAACATAAAGGTCCAGGATAAGCTTCTGTTTTCTTGTCCAGTTTGATACCACTGAAAATAAACATCATGGCTATAGCTTTTAATATCCACTGTATTTGTATCTATATATATATCTGTATATCTATACATCTATATATATATATATATCTCCTTCTAAGAAATAGCATGAGAACAGAACATAGGTAAACTGCTGATTCACCAGTATTGCATACAAATTCAGTTCAGCTAAAAAATTCCAGAATTTAAAACAACTGTTTTATCATTCTGGCTGTACGTGGGAAAGGAGTAATCAGAATCCTAACAGGCTGCTAATAGATGGAAGAAAAAATTCTATTTTAACATACAGGTATTCACCTGTTTAGTATACAGACAAAAAGATAATTTTAAAGTCAGACATGGCAGTAACTATCGAACTTGTTCTTATTACCTTTTATTGTATTGGTGCTATTTAACCTCCTAAACTATTGATTTAACAGTAAAATAAGATTATGAGAATATAAGACACAGGGAGAAGATAAATTGAGAAATTATTTATATATATCTACTATAAGCACATAGATATGATTTTATAGAAATTCATTTGAATATATATAAACATGTATATGCCTTAGATGCTACACTTCTTAATATTTGTAATAGCATGAGGTAGGTGAAATTATATTCAAGGAATCACACTGAGTGGGGATTTTGTAGTCTTTGCCCACATCAAATCTACTCCAAGTATATTGGGGAGACGTACAAAATACGATCACTGATGCTGTCTGCGTATTTTGAGGCCCCTGACAGGGAGTTCACTGTGACCCACTAGGCTTTTGAACTTAGTTTCCTGGCAAAAGATGGTCAGATGGTTTCTGCTTACCCTGCTGATCTTAGTTCTTCCTTCACATTGTAGAGATGGGATTCATGGTGCTGGAGTAAGCTGTCAATCACTTCAGAAGATAGATCTTTTCAGAGAACAATACTCTCTGATTCTGGACAAGCTGCATTAGGGAGATTACCTTTATTCAGTGTGCACGGTCTCAACACAGGCATGACTACATGTGGGAACAGGCTGGGAGCACAGACCTCAGTGACAGTGCAGGTAGATGGATGTGGTTTTCGAGTCACACTTAAAATGTGCATCTTAGTAGTACAAATCTGCCCTCCCACATAGAATCAAAGCCATTTTAGATATGATGACACAACCCATAGTATAGGCATAGACACCCAAATACAAGACAAGAAAAATGCTCTTTTCGCCATCTCTCTGCAGATATGCTGGCACAGCAAAGTCAGCCAGCCTCTGTGAAGTTTAACGTGCTGGGAACATCACCCATAACATGGCAAGGAAGCAGGAGACAGGGAATGTGGTCCCATAGCACCACCATTCACATCTGCTTTTATGAAAATGTTTCAAGTAAGAAGAAGGAAATCTTGCAAACAAAAGCAAAAGGAAGCCACAAACAAAACGAAGTCTCTGCTTAAAAACAAGTTTTGTGGTTAAAGTTTATAATCTTCAAATTAATTGAAGAGGCCACTGACTTTCAAATATTTTTGTTTTTCCTTTCACTCTGAAATAGTTATCTGTTCTTCTGTGTTTTACATGACTGCACTGCACAGCACAGCACAGCATATGGTCACTGAGAACACTAATTTTTCTTTGTTTCCAGCAATAATGGCTTTGGAGAATTCAATCACAACTGGAAATTCAGAAAGCTGGTCCCAGGCTATCAAAAGAGGAAGTTAGTCTTAAAAACACTTACCATAAAGGCAAAGTCATACATTTCCTTTCTGTATGACACAGTAAGACAACAGTGCATGAATACCAATATTGCTGAAATCTCATTCACTTAATAAGTGATTTAGTAACAGTTGCCTCACTTTCTAAAGTTTTTGTGATATCTTCAGACTTTCACAGCCTTAACAAATATTAGCACTACTTAGACTCAATTCTGTCTTGCAGAGAGGATAATTGAGGCACTCAGGAGTAGGTTCACAAGGAGAAACTTTGATGCCTGCTTGCCTGCCTGTGTCAGATACTAACTGCATCTCTGTTACTCTCAGAACCCAAAAGCTCACAGCACATATGATCATTATGTAAACATTATTAAGATTCTCATCATCTGTTTCAAACCCAAGGTAACAAAAAATTGCAAAACAAGTTTTCATCTATGTACTTTGGGTTACAGTATGATAAGTATTGACTAGAAATCCTTAAACTCAGGTCCTTTTCCAGTGACTGCCATCACAAAGGGAGCATGGAGTCAGCCACATTTTCTCTCGAACACTCCACCTTAATCAGGGCTATTTCATACAAAGAAGGCCAGATTCAGCAGAAAGGACTGGGAGCAACCCTGGAGTCATTTGTTACGTTTGTCTTGCAGTGAGCAGAGTGGCTTTGAAAGAATCACTGAGCCACCGCTCACCCAGGAGTGAAGGCTCCTTTCCAGCCAGGTTTGTAAATTTTTGATATTTCATTCTTCCCAGCTTGGAAAACTGCTTTCTTGTCATGCTGAACTTCCTTCCAGGAGTCCCTCTGTTTGGTACCCATGACCCCATCTGTAGTGTAGGAGACCCTCAGGATCCACACTGGGCCCAAGGAAACTTCAATCACCATGAGACTTTCTCCTTGCTTACCCTTAGAAGAAAAGGCACCAGGTAATGGAAAATATCTCTTTTGAAAGTACTTTGCCAGGCATCACAGGCTGTATTTAAAGACTACATACTAGAACAAAGAAATGGCATTTTGACTTTCCAATTCTGAAATCATAACAACCCAACGAGAAAAATTAGGGGTTTGGTTATATTTTCTGAATGACTTTTGCCAGTGGAATTTTCACAACATTTTCGTTTATATGTTTCTTTGCTGGAGTTTTCAGAACAACCAGAAGTCACAGCCAGATTGGTCTTGCATGAACTGAATGAAGAATTTCCATTTTAAGGTCTTTTCTGCTTACTTTTAGGTTTTGTTGATGTGACTTTGTGTCTCTCTGTGTTTGAGACTACTTTGGGGACCTCATGCAGTAAGTTACAATGATGGAGCATGACAGTCAGAATAGCACACACTATTAGCTAGAGCTCAACTCTATTACAGTACTATGTTTGGTGACACAGAATCAAGAGACTCAAGGATACAAGGTCAAAGGTAGCAAAACATTACATTAATCTGTTCTGTTTGCAGGCACAAGTATGTCAATCTCCAAGTATAACATAGTGTTGACTGTTTAATTATAAGAACCAAAGTGTTAAGTGCTTTATTCAACATAAAAAACCGTTTTTCTCTACAAGTAAAAAAAAAAACTAGTAAATATCACATTATTTAGCTTAGCATTTATAAACAGGAGTCATTTCCCCTTATTCTATTAATTCATTGATTACTGTCAGTTTTATGGAGTAGTCAATATACTCACAATAAATAAAAATTACAGGAAGGTGCAACAAAACAGAGGAACCAAAGACGAGCACTCTGACTCTAAGTTTGGCAAATTTAATTGATTTAAAACAAACACAGGTGTATGGTTTCTTGGAAAGGGAATCTAAATTTGCAACTATGTACTAAAGTATCATGAATTCTCTTTATTTTAACTAAATTTCTGGGTAAGAAAATATATTCTCACTTTATTATGGGATATTTCTTGGTTTGAAGATTAATTCATCTTGTAAAGGTAAAAGATAAGTATTAACTGAAGCGCTGTGGCATTCATTTATAAGTGAGTTTGGATAATACAGCAAAC
>VWZW01006492.1:257988-390488 GCA_013397115.1 Edolisoma coerulescens | reverse complement strand
CCCAAATCAAGATGAAACCTGTGCTCTCGAAACAGAACAAACTTTGGTGATAATAAACAAATTAAAATTTATGTTTGATAAAGAAAATACTTTCTCCAATTCTTCTGGAGTTTCTGAGATCTTTTCTATTATCTTTTCAAAAAGACGAGCAGATGTATTCTATGAAGCAGTACTTACATCCCTCTCCTGGCTTGTTCTAAAGCATTCAGGCGTTCACACTCACTTTTCTGCTAGAGCACCAGAGCGGGACTGTGTACCAAGATATTTACATCCTCTCACTCTCTCAGTGCTCTTTTTTGGCACTGGCTTACAAGATATAGTCCCTCATTCTCAGGTATTAAGTGTATGTATGAAGAGATCCTAAATGTGCGATTTATCTGCATTCAGAAAATGCTTTAAGAAGTCTTAGTTTAGCTACTAATTATAAGGCTTCAGACTTTTGATTTTTTTTCCCAATATTTTATATTTTTCAGAGCTTTTATTTCATGTTTGATTTTAGAATCTTGATAAAAAGTAGTGATTTTGCCTAAAATCTTGAAAAATTCTACTAAAGAAGGAATTCACTGTTATAGTAAAAAGAGGTGATGTTCTAATTGCTGACTGACAGTATAGAGAGTGGTTTTTAATCACAGTACCATGAGGTATCAATTCAAGCGATTCTGAATGCTTGAGAAGTACAACTGTGCAGTTGTATGGAATGCTACATTTCTAATCAAAACAAATAATATAATCGGGATTATTTGACAGACTCTACTTTCTTAACACTTGTTGACTGGTATCGATCATAAATGTTCTTAGCCATTCTCTCAGAAGAATCCTATATTTTAACTCTTCTTTTACTTGGACTACTCTTCAGTTAACTGGCCTAATTCTAGCCCTATTACCCCATTGACTACAAAGTGTATGAGCAGCTAGTTTGTACTGGGACTGTATGCATACCCACATTCTTTCCCACAAACATTAAACCATTAGACTCACTAATACTTGTAATTTACTCACGTTTGAGATAGGCAAATAATATTTCCTTCTCTCACAGGCCAAGAGTAGTCAGCTTACAGAGCATTTTGGGGAAAACTGAGAGATATTTTCTGCCTGGAAATATTACCGAAGAGATGAGAAAAAAAGAAATCTGAATCATTATTGTTATCTGCAGCTAGCCAATGTCATAATGAGAGAAACTGAGAGTAAAAAAACCAACAAAACACTCTAAGAGCTAGATTTTAATGAAGAATCATTGTTTATTTTCTTTAATTAAATTCCTAAGTTTGATGAGTTAGGGGGTTTTTTTTGTGGAGCATCTACTCACCAGGCAGGCCTTATCATAGTCATCTCCATTTTAATTACTTGATTACTTTGATGAGAGAAGAATCTATATCAACTTTTATTTCAGATTAGAAGGAAAGAAAAAAATCTTCTATGTGTCAGTCTCAACAGTTTATATTTGTACTTTGAAGGAGAGAAGTCACGGTCAAATTAGTGGCTCTGCATCCACTGCATTTAAAAGGTGCCCCTGGACCTATAGCTAGCAATTTCTTAATAATTATGACAAACCAAGGATAGTTAATCTTGGAACACAGAATATACAAGCCTCAAACTAAAGCTCACTCAAGTCAGCAAACTAAGCCCCTTCATTTGCTCGGCTTGTTGATAAGTCTTTGTGCTCCCCAGGGACATGTAGCCATCCATCCAGTCTTTCTTCACCTAGGTCTTGATTAGAAGTGATACATATTCTTAAACAGTACTTATCTATGCCACTATTTTAAGCTATGAGACCAATAATGGCATTTCTATATCCTTGGAAAAAATGCTTTAAAAGAGGCAAGATTTAAGCCACAACAAGAGTGAAATCTAGATGTTGCTTAATATAAGGTAACAGAAAAGTTTTGTTTGTACTTCAAATAGTGTTTGCTGTATATGCTCCCACACAAATCTTTTTTTTTTTTTTTTTTATCAGAAATTAGGTATCTTATATGCTGCACATAATTCAGATCTGTGGCATTAAAGAAATGTAACAGCTAACCTGTTCTAATTCTGTTCAGGCCAATATGTGAGTATGTCTCTGTGCATATAAAGCATATAAAATAACATTTTGGAAACTAAAGTTACTCAGAAATAATTACATATTATGAAGTTAGGTTTAATATATAGATACGTATTTGATTTGTTCCCCCTTTTTACAATATTCCCATCAGAGCAACCTGGAGTAGTGAGGAATCCAGTATCCATTTGAAATTCCTGAGACACTTTCTTAATTTAAAAATTAATTTTAAAAAAATTTATTACACTTTGTAAACTTTAATTCCAATTTGACACTACTGGATTTAACAAGTAATTGAGTATGTAGCAACTACCACATCTCTGTACAGGTGAGGTTGCTGTTCATGGCAGAAGCTGTTGGCTGATGATGTGCAAGACCCAGACTCCCAAAGACCTCACACAGAATTGCATTCAGTCACTTCAGCCTCATGCAGCATAAATAAATCTTGTGGGACTGAATCCCTTATCATGGCTCAAAATGAACCCAACTCACCAAGGACTTAAACCTGGGCAGACACAATGCCTTCTTTCATCCAATAAAGTATCCTGAAATCATTCAAATCTGGTCTGATGCTAAGGTCTAACCCTAAGTTTTTGGCACATACAGTAGCAGTATCATAATTCAGCATTACACACTGGCTCAAAATATCATTACTACATTGTCAAAAGATGCCAGCTTTCTGGAACTGAGTCAAACTACATCTTCTGCTCTCCAGACCTTGGGTACACATCCCCAAACTTGGACACCTTATCAGATATTTGAAGGGTTCTTTGGAATGGGAATTTTAGTGCCTGCTGAAACTGGTCCCCTAAATGCTCATGTCCTGAACTTAAAAAACTTACTTACACTGCTGTGACATTTGACCCACCTCTCAGTGCTCATGAATTATGTTTGAGACAACATGACAAGAAAACAAGGAACACGAGCTCAGTGTTCTTATAAAGAACTTAAAAGAAAACAGATCACTGAAAAAAAAAAATTGAAAATCACTCTGTTTAATTTCACCTTTTGTTTTCAACTGATCTTTCAGCCTTGTAGGTTTCTAGGTAAAAAGCCTGGTGTTCCTCAGGATTTGAGACCAGTACACAGCTGATACCTCACACTGTACTTTGATAGCTCTTAGTACTGACCTTTGAATGGAATGTCAAATGCTGACTGACCCTGGTGCATAAACTGGTGCATAAACATTAGAGTTTACATTTAAGGAAGTCCAGGCTTATGTAGTTACTCCAAAAATATGCAACATAAACTCATTATTCGACAGAATTTAACGGCCTACTTTAGCAAGATCTCAGCTTCTCTAATTCTTAATCTTCTTTTACGTTCAGAAGGCAACAGAACTGCTGATGTGATGTTGGTTTTTTTATACTCCTTCTGAAGGTAGAAGGCCACCCACTAAGACTGCCACCAACCAGCAATCTATGCTATTCTTGACAAGGTCTCATGAAAATAATGACCAAACCTAACCCAGCTTCTGCTGTGAGAAAATCATAACCTTGAGTTCAGTGTCTAATCCTGGGATGAAATGTCAGCATTCCCAAAAATATTGCAAAATTGTCATTACCTAAGGAAAATCTACTCAAACAGCCATTGTCTATGGGGCAATTCAGAAGCTGAAGCTTTTTGACTAGCATGGTAAGGCTGTGGCTGCTAAAAATGAACAGTTGCTAATTGATAGGGGCTTTAAAATGAAGATATCTGGTATTTGACATCCTGTTTTGATCTTTTTTACTTTCACACATGTGCCCTTCTGTATCCTGTGGATCTTCTATGTGGCTCGGTGGGTACATGCTCCACATGGTATTCTCTCTTTCAGATGTTAAAATACAGCACATAGGCTCTTACACGTGGTGTAGGAGCCTCTCTTTGATGGACATATAATCAAGCAGGAATTTGAAATATGTCCAAGACTTTGCTTTTATTTCTTGGCTATTGGACATAAGTGTGAATTTAGCCTATAAAATTTATTCCTTTTTTATTGTATTAAATAAATTGAAATAAGTGGGAAAATCCTTCTTCTTAATTCCTTCTCCTGCAGTCAGTTCCACAAAGCACGGTTTAAGCTATCAGTACTTAAACATATATGATATAATACCATTGTCAATAACAGACATTATTAGGAACTATTTTATGCCATGAAAGAAGAGAAGTGTGTTTCTTTCCTTTCTCTTTTAGTCTTACAAATCAATGCCATTACACCCACTGGTTTTTTCCTATGTGAGCACACTTCCATTAACTCCCATGTGTCACTCATTTCAGCCTGCACAATAAAATACTTGTCCTCCAATAAAATTTCTCAAACAGCCCTCTCTATCAAGGTACTTTCTACTATTATTTGTTGTAGATGTATTTGTGAGCAGTTCTTCTAAGCACCTATTTGAAGTGTTATGTTTATATATGATATATATCATAGGCTAATATTTTATATGCATACACCCTTACATAAAAGCATCTATATTCTATTTTAAAATATATAAAATGTAATTTGATCAAGCATGTTTATTATAACTTCCCTCTTTTTTTATTGTTTTCTTCTAAATTTAAATAATCTTCCATGTTTGGCATAGACTATCCTCCTCAATAACTAAAGCTTTATCACTGAGTGTAAACTTCAATAAGAATAGCATGTTCCTGTAGCATTAGTGCAGTTTTGTTTACTGTGAAACAAACTACTATTCAGTTATCCTACTCAGTTATTTTTAAAGTTACAAAAGCATATTTTCATCCTAGAAGAAAGTTGAAACCCAAGGCATTTGTTTTTCTTATAAAATGCAATGGAAAGATAAAATACATATGCATGAAAAAGTTTAATTGTTTTGAAGTATTGAAATATTATTCTAAATGCAGCTGACAAAGAGTGAAACAAATGGACAATTCTGAACAAAAACTCTATTGAAATAAATTATTTCATTTAAATTTCTACCACCACCACCCCCTTCCAGCCCTCATCAATAGTTGATTCACTTGTCCCAGATCTACATGAGGTCATACAGATGGCCTTGGATCCTTTTGCAATTTCTTAGCACCCAAAAGAATGTAAGCAGAACTCATGTTCTGGCTCTAAATGTACAAGGTCATAAGGTTCTTCTGAGGGAGAAATTTTACCATTTCAGTAACGCTGCAGCTCATTTTATGCTGCCAGTGATCACCAAACAAGCAATATATTGATTCAGTTATCCAAAATGAAAATATTTCTTAAGCACATCTACAAGAAATGCAACCAAAAAAAAAAACCCCTACCAAACCACTAGGCCTCAAATATTTTGTGTAAAATACCAGAGTATCTTCTGTTCAAAAAGCAGACTGATCAAATATCAATACCTGCTTTGCAATCGTTGTGAATTTCTTATCACTACTGTCTCTGTAATGTGATCTTGCTGTGGTTGAGGGCATTGCAGAAAACAAACCACAGAAGTGCAGTGTGTCGGAGGCTCCCGCCATCACACAGCAAGCCCAGCATCCAACTATTGTCCTTTTATTCTCCAGAACTGCTGGAGGTTTATGCCTAGTTTGGTTTTGATGGCCTTTGTCTAACTTACACTATGATCTACAGTCCTTGCTCTGTTTAACCCTTCTTTAAGCTGTGTAGCCCATGCATTCAAGACCTGTGCCTAATACATTGACCATGCTAGAATTACAGCCCATCCAGCATTATTTCCGAAAGAGAGACGGGTTAATTTATCACTACCGTGAAGTCAGACTCCCTCTTACAAGTACCTATCAAGGACAATTCACCAGCTACTATTTCCTTAGCCACACATATTCGTTTCCTAACTTAGAACAAAAAAAAAATCATTGTAAAAATATGTCTTCTAAAATACAATAAGAAGTAACACTGAAATATAATTATTTTTATTAACAAAGCTTTATATTATAGTTTCAAAAAATCCTCTTGCTTTTTAAATTTTGCTTACGGAGGAATAAATTTTAACGTGAAAAGTAACTGATATCCAATCAAGCCTGATCTCCAGATAAATGAAACAAAGCAAGATAAAGTGAAAATACGGAAGACAGATTAGGCAGTTTGCTGATCGCTAAGATCAAAATCAATAGAGAGTGTAAAACTTCAAGAGATAAATAGTGGTGTATTCTTGTTTTCTAGAAGGATAGCACAGAGTACTAACTAGAGACGATACTATGTGCTTTTAACTTTCGATTCAAATGGAAAAGGTGTAGTCTTCAATCCCTATTTATATAAGAGTGGAGCATGGCTGTAGAGAAACAAAGGTGTAAATATTGAATATAAAGCCTTATTCTTAAATACATGGAAGGGGTATTAATATGCTCCATTTTTCTTTGTTCTTTGGTTTCTTTCTCTGTGAATAACCAGCTAAATTCATGAGCAGCACATGTGAGCTGCTAAGAAGTCATCAAACAGTTTATCACTCCAGAAGAGGGCTTCAGAACAGACGTCCTCGTGAAAATGATGAAGTATCATTAATACAGCCAAAACTAGAGTATTACCCGTAGAAGAACCCATATTTCACAATTCTTTCCATTCTTCTGCACTATTAAGATCTTTTTCTTATCCCACTCTTTACACAAATACATATACACAAATGTATGTGACATTGATTAGTTCCTTCAAAAGATTCTTGGATGTAGTGAAAAATCAAGCTAAAGATTATTCGGACACAAGAAATAGGAGAAAAAATACATTGTACGTCTAACGGGTATTGGAAGTTTTTCCTCAGCCACCAAGCAAAGAGGAGGTCCGCACCAAGCCACGTGGGCATGTCAGGGAGGCAGGAGGACATGCTTTTAGTGGTGGAGCTTTCCTATTCTTGTTCATTCTTCAGGAGCTAGAATTCTTTTTTCCTTTTTTTTTGACTTTTTTATTTTGGAGAGCTGATGCCCTACAGCCTTCTTATTCTTACTGAAAGAGCAATCCTCAAAACAGTCCCAAGCAAATTCTCTTGCAGTAAAATAGTTCTGGTTTCGCAGTTATGAAAACATCCATAATATCTGATTGCATATATTCATAGACATACTAGTCCTAAGACATTGGAGGGATGGGAAGCGTTCAAATAGTGTAAGTCTCTTTACAGCCTCTCCCCTACAAAAACATTGGTACTTTTTTTGTGTCTCCAGCAAAAGCCACTTTTGTGTTGGTGAATAAAGTCCATTACGGAAAACAATCACTTCAGGAGCTTGTTTTTATGTTACTGATGGCTAAGGCTACACCACAGAATGAACTGCAAAATACTCCTTTACTTCTCCTTCATTTTAGTGACGTAGAAAGTTTAATCCATATCAAAGAAATTCCACATGAAAAATACTTATGGACAACGCTGGATATACAAGAAGACATGCATTTCTATTTTTTGAAAGAAACAATAGATCACCATGTAGTCACATCTAATAAATCCTTAGCCCAACAGTCCATCTCTCTGAAGAAACATCTACCAGAAATACTTGCCATGTCCTCTTTATTTTGAATTCAAAAAGCATTCACAACAGTATGAAAGGTTTTTGCAACTTCTAAACTTGCGAGTTAGTGGGAATCATCCTGGTTTTACATTTTAAAAAGCTGCTACAGAAATCCTATTAAAATACAACAACAACAACAACAACAACAGCTTTTTTTATGTTATGCCCTATTCAGCTGATACCGTCCTTTTGGAAAGCCAATGACTTGTTAGTACCTCTAGCAGGAGTGTGAACAGATGCGTCCCTGACAGGCGATGGATGGTCAGGGTCCATCTGGCCAGTGCAGCTTGGACAGAAATGATGTATACAGCTTCATCAGCGAATGACTGTCATCAATCCTGTGCCATGGATAGCGTAAATGACAGCTACACTGCAGCTGAGGCCCAGGTGTGAGAACCAAGAAGGGTTTGATTTAAGAATGCTGGGTAATCAGGAATGTATAGTCTCCAGGACTTTAATTTGTATCTTTAACCTCCTATAAATATCCCTGTATGCTCTAGGAGGTATGTGTTTTTAAAGAGTCCAATAGTGAAATTAGCTTCAGGATGACAGACATTTCTTGCTCTCCTTTAACTGCTGATTACCCCAGTTCCCAGTATACTTAACAAATGCATGCTGAGCTTTGGTCACTGTACTGTGGGCTCCACAATTTAATTATTACCTCATTGATTTTTCATGTATTTCAATTTTATTTTCTTCAAGTCACGGTGACTGTCCTATTGGATGCAATGTTTGTTTTTTTCTTTCCAAGATTTCCTTGTGGAATTTATTTTGAATTCAAGCATTTTTTTTTTTTTTAAACCATCAGGAGCTCATATTTGCTTAGCCTGTCAGTTCATAGACAGGTAGATGCACAAACCCTTAAAATGAAACTGAACTTTATGGTTAAATCTAGATATAAACAGAAAACAACAATGCATTGACCACTGGTATTAAAGGCACCTCTGTTTTTTGAAAGTGGCCTCTTTTTAGCATGCATCAAAGAGCATGCATAATTTGCATTTATTAGCATTTTATTATTTCATAGCATTGGAGACAGGAAAATGGACACAATTATTGTATCCTCGCAGGGTATTTCTCTATTTATATCTATTTCACAATAAATTGCTTTTCTTTATCAGTGGATCATATAGATTAATGCAGTGATTTTAAAGCACAAGAAATTATCAATGTTTTTTTTAAGGATATGAATCGGTCCTTTCAGTACAAAGAAATACGTTCATAGTCATAAAAGGACATTGTGTACAATCATATCCTCTCAAGAGGCAGTTGATTGCCAAGGGCTACATTTTGACCAGGTAAAGGTGTGTTGCATGCCTGAAGCAAGACCTGTATGCACACATCATACTATATCTATCATACTGGATGCACAATTTGTCTATCAACACACACACAAAAAAAATCTCAGATTTCCAAAGTATAATGCATGCTTGCAGGCATAAGACTTATGGTGTATTTGTTTCAGACAGAAACCTGGAAAACACAACAAATCACTGTCAGTCTAGGAAGAGAAGTTTTAGGAAAGCATGGTGTAAATTTTGGTAATATCATTAAAAGGGGGTGGTGTGGGACAGTATGCCAAACATCCCCATTCCAGACACAGAACTCAGTCAATATGCAACATAACCAGCAAAGAGGCCTTAATGTGAACTTTGCAGAAGAGGCTACAATGAGCCACATTAATTGCAGGTTACAAGGAATGTGATCAATTTTCGTCTCCAAGAACTGACTTTTGCTGGCCCTTCTTCAGGTTCCTGGAGCAGATGTGGAGCATAAGGGCAACGGAGAAAAGCAGAGATGTCTTAAGAATGGGGTGCCCTGGTACAGCTCCTTTTCCATCCAAACAGAGTGGATGAATTAGACTTGGCTTGGAAAGGAATCCCAGTTTTAAGTGCCTAAATATATATATATATATATTTATACATATATGCATATGCTTGAGTATGTGCGAATTTGCATGTGAGAGCTTTTGAGCATGTGCATATATACTTCCCAATAGCAATTTTCTGGAAACAGTTTCACTCATATTCTGAAAACAGTCTTCTTCAAGCTCACTGAAAGTCAAAGGCAAGAATTATTCTGTAAAAAGAGATTGGAAAATTCCTTGAAAAAAAATTCGTCTTTGGGCAACATGGAACTTTTTGGCCTCCAGACAGAAAATTTAATTGATAAAAAAAATTCCAATAAACAGATTAAGACTTGTCATCTGGATGTTCCTGAAGAAAATCTATCTACTCCAACAGGAGGAAAACAAATTAAAAAAAAAAAAGTTTTGTAGAAAGGAAAATTTTCAGCAGAATACTAATACAACAAACCCCCTGACAAGTCTACAAAAAGACCATAGTGCAGGTTTCTATGAAACAGGGATGAGTTGTACATACACAGACTACTGGCTTTAAGTGGTTTAGGGAGAGATTTTCAAAAAGCACATGTGGAAGTTAGTGTTGGTGATCTCCAGAAAGTCTTTGCAATTTGTGCTATGAAATTCTTGTGCACTTGAAAAAATATCCCTTTTAATATTTTATAGGGCTGTGGTTTAACCTTTAGAATATGAATAGAGCCCCCATCTGTGTAGGCCTACTTGTTACCCAGTAGTGCAGGTCAGTACCCATCAGATCAATATGACCCCAGGAGAAGACGGAAGTGGAAAAGGGCCATTGAGCAGGGAGCATTTACATCAATGAATCACAATTACAGGAACACCAGTGCTAACAAACTGTGTCCTGGTCCACTGGGAAAACCTGCACGGTGCTCAGTAGCCCTCAGAATTTCTCATTTATTATCAGTGGTGGGTTGGCCTGAAGTTATATATTGTGTTGCAGTGTAAAATTCAGAAGGACACTGGTCAAGACCTCTTAGGAGGACTGAGCTTTCATAGGGCTTTTGGCTGCTTCTCCTGTATGTGCATTTTAGCATTATCTTCAAGGTACTACTGGAGGCTTTTAATCCATACATCTGTTTCAAACAGCAATGCACATGTTCAAGGAACACAGTTTCAAAAAAGTTACATCCGAAATCATGCTCACATTGAAAGTGATGTATGTTAATGAACTGTTTATAAGCTGTGGCTATATATCATATAACAGAGAAAAAGAGAAAACAGGAAAAAAAAACATACAATCCTTGAAAACACCTCCCTTGCACACTGCTACGATATTATCTGTTATTATAGGTTTATTATTGCTGTGTCATTACAGTAAACTATCTACCTGAAGTGTAAGGAAAGGCAGCAGCATAATGAGGAACTGCCACGGTGTGAGAGTTTGGACTGGCAGGAAATAGAGGCATTACTGCCCTTAAAACCTCTCTCTAAAGCAAGGGTATATTAGTACATCTTGAGTTTCTTCACTTCTGTGCTATCATAATACTGTAAAACATCTGTTTTGCCACATATACCAGAAAACTAATAAATGCATCACTGAACAATGGACCTTTAAAATCACATAGAAGCCAGAAAGCTTCCAAACACTTGCTGTGAAATTTGGCAGATAATATTGGTGGTATGCAGCAGGCAGAGCCATGTCTTGTGTATTTTACATATATTTCACAGTGAGAAAGCATCAGAGTAGGAGACCACACCACACAGCTGAGAGGAAAGTGTCCATTCAGCACACCTTGTTCTTCTGGCTTCAGAAATCATGCTTTTAACATCATGCTGAGAAACAGCTACTTGGAGATTAGGACAGGTGAAGATCTGGATATGTTCTCTTTTTCTATCTCAAAATTTTGTCTAGGCAAAATCTAAGGCTTTGAACATATGTTCAGGATATTTGTCTGGATGCCCTTCAGCCCTGGTAAAAGAACAGCTGCTTTACCTCTGACTAGGCTTTGGCACATCTGAAAATCCCACATAGTAGGATTGGTGAAGTACACACCCAGCGCACTGATACATTGAAGACGTGTCACAACACTTAGGCTGATGACATGGACAACTAAAATATCCCACATGCAAGGTCATCTGTGAAATATCCTCATGTTAGGGGACATTGCACTGCCCAGGCACTATTCAGCACATTTATGTGTATTTGTGAGTACAGGTAAGGAATACTGAGTATCACAAAACTCCTGTATCTTAAAGCCAGAAGAAAGGTAAGAGGTGGGACTGAAGATATATGAAGGAAGGAAAAGAATGAAACATCTGGATGAACTCTTCATTTTCTGTAAAGACTGTACATGACAAAGTGCTTTAGGGGAAGAGAGTTAGCTGGGCACTAAGCCATTTAATTTATCACTCTGCAGAGCAGAATGGAGATATCCATTCTCACTTGCCACACATGAGTACTTCTCAGGATTTGAATTCAGATTTGATCACAACTAGAAAACTATTCAGCTGAGTTAGCCTTTCCCTCATTTCTCATAAAATGAGAATGTATTTATTTTGTTTAACCTAAGGGAGAAAAAA
Organism: Edolisoma coerulescens; assembly: GCA_013397115.1. Taxonomy (NCBI): domain Eukaryota; kingdom Metazoa; phylum Chordata; class Aves; order Passeriformes; family Campephagidae; genus Edolisoma; species Edolisoma coerulescens. Next base: position 378,618 of record VWZW01006492.1, on the reverse strand, counting down.
ATCACCAAAGTTCTGTTCATTTCTGGACCTCTCTCTGTTTTCTGACTCCTCCTACAACTGCTATTTTCCCAGTGTTTGGTTTTTCTCAGGGTCTCTCAGATACCCATTGCTATCACCCTAAATCTTCCCAACCAGACCATATTTAACAAAATTCCTGCTCAAATCTCATCAGATTTTTCAAGGCAAAATACTACATGGTACTGAACAAATGAAATAAAAGGAGGGGAAGTCCCCAAATAGAGTGTATGTGTGTTATCATTGATACTGACTTTTCAGTCATTGCTCTAGCCTGAAAACCAGCATAGAACAAAATGATAAAGGACATACAGATTTGTATTCTTACTACGATCAATTTCCAGCTCTGTAGGAAAATTAGGGAGGGAATGTCTAATCTCAGATATTAGTAATTTTTTAAACTAAGTTTCCATTAAGATTACTTGCATTTTCAAGATTTTATATAAGTCCAGTGTGCCTTAAAACTCTTTTGATGCGTTTTTGCTATTCTGGTTTTGGGACCTGCTTGATTGGAAACCACTAAGCATGCTTAACTGTGCCACTTATTTTTCCTTCTGATTAAAATGCAGGCTGGCACAAGCAGAGACTGATGGCCTCTGAGTTTATAGATTGACCAGGGCACCTGCCGTGCAAGCATCTTTGTGCTGCCCCATCACTGAATTTCATTCTGACCTTGAAGCATCACACTTGATAAAGCTGAAAGTTAGTTTCTATTTCTATTTCCAGCCCTGTTTTTTAGTATCCCTTAGCAGACTGTCAATTGTACTCTGACACAATACTGTCTGCTTCTTCCAGGTTGTAGCTCTCAAGAGATAGTGAAGTTGATGCTTCTAACTAGAAACTTCTGCAGCTTTTTTGCATGATAATGATTTAAAATATTTTTAAATTAATCCTAGTAATAAGACCAGGAAAACATTTGGTGATGACAGCTTGAATCTCCAGCAATTTTGCTGGATACCTAAGACTGTACCTGACCATGTTGGTACTAGAGGAGGTTTTTTGGTTAAAGGTCTGTTCAACCTAGTTCATAAGCAATAGTTGGAAGCGAAGTTTTCTCAGGAAACAGGAACACTTTCTGAAATGTCTCTTACAGCACAACAACTGTAGATACATGTCACAATGAATGCAAGCTTTATCCAGTATAAATCTTTCACACTCTGCTTCAGTGTAAGGAAAATGAATACAAAAATCAGAAAAAAATAATATATTTGTGTTTGCAATGTTTCAAATAATTGACCTTTTCTGTCCATAATCAAAAACTCAAGTAGCCCAGAAACTAATGTATCCATAACTGTGCAAAAGATAATCACATTTTACAACAGCAGGGATTGGGTAGAAGTGCATTGCGAAAGATTATCCTGAAACAGATGTAACTCTGAGAACAAAAGCATGCACATAGAGCTCTGCCTCAGATGATAAAGGCCCTACTTTCTGAATCACATACGAAAACTTTTCCAGCACACAAATAGAATAAACTTAGTGTAACTACTAGAATTAGAGCCCTGATTTTTTTTTTTTTTGGCCTGTGAAATGTATGCAAAACCGACAAGTATTTCACTGTCCAATGATCATGACGTTGCATAGACTCCACAACAGCTTCCTAGAAGGGTTTATGCATAAAGCAGAGCAATAACTGCAGCTACAAAGCACACCAAACATCTGAGGACAAGCCATCAAAAGCAAGGAAATTCTGATTTCTAGTTGAGGCCTGTGACATTTACAGGCTGTACAAGAATACATGGGATGTTATACAGCATTGCGCATCATTATTGTGGAAGTCATTGTTTCCCTCATTAGTGCTCTAGATCTGTACATTACTTTCATTCCAGGTCAACGACCTCCATGCTGACAGTCCATCCTTAACTCACCCTTTTGTGCCTAGGTATTGTAGCAAATTTGCTACAGTACGTGACATCTCACACTTGAATTTTCTGCAATATTTGAAGACATGTATCCCATTCAAATGCACTACTTATCAACTCAGAGGTCTTCAGAAAACCATTAAGAAGATATGGGACACATATCTAAAGGAAAATTAGGTATAATTTCATTTGTAAGTGTTGTATTTTATTATAATATTTAAGCTGTATTTCTCTGTAGAGCTTTTAATTTTATGTGATAGAATGATGTGCAAATCATGCAGCACAGTTGCAGTATTCCTGAAATGTTTTTAAACTTTAATAAGGTTTTCCAAATGAATAAAGATATTTACCCACTAAAAACATGCAAAACATTAAACATTTCTGTGCTCATTGTCCAGATTTCTTCAAGTGTTAATTAGAAGCATAACTTAATAGGCTGCAAACATGTTAGCCTTTCATTTTTAATGCAATTGAAGATAAATGACTAAAATTTAGCAGGGATTCTGGACTCCTGAAAAACTGTGATTGACACAGTATCATCCTGTAATGAAGCAGTTAATATGCAGACATTGACATGGCAGAGCCATTATGATAGATCATATCAATTCATAATTTGGCTTCATAAATATGTAGAATTATTGACATAATATCTTACAATGGCACTTCCTTTTCTACAATGCTAATGCACAGGACTGGCCTTTGCAGTGAGGACTTTAAAGTATAACCTGAGAGGATGTGACACATGGAGAGGAGATAATGTTCATGTTGCAGTAAGTCACTTTCTGTTTTAATATCAGAAAACCAGTGTTAAAACCAGGGAAAGGAATCCATTCGGGTTTTTATGCCTGGAAGTCACTTTAATACTTAGTTAGGTTTACTGTCCACATTCCTTATTTTGCTGTTCAGGAAATTGCTCAGAATTTGTCAGAGAGTGGGAAATTGTTTGATCAAACTAGATGGAAAAAATGTAAACCCCATTTTGGTTTTATGGTTAGATAAAGAAAGAAGATAACTGACCAACTGCAGCATTTTCCTTTGTGTTTTTCAAAGAAATCTTGTGTGGACTTGTCCTATGAAATTAGATTTTGAGGTTTTGTTCAAAATGTGGAAAGGAACTTTTCTAATAACTTAATGCCAGTGATATTAGCGTGCAGGGAAACAAGGGCAAAACATCAGAACCAAACAAATGCAGCTAGTAAAGCCAGCTTTGTCCAGTTTAAAGAGCACCCTGTCTCTAATACTCCTGTGGAAACTAGCAAGGATTTGAATTAAAACATAGAATTCTGACAGCTCCAGAAAATGCTGATGGGTATACAAAGGATTTGTGTTTGTTTGTCCTGGTGTTCTTAGGTGCTATCATGATATTCATACTGGGTGTCCAGCAACACTTCTAACATTTTAGTTCCATGTCTTAGCTTTGGTTTTCACTCTTCTTGCCCTTGTACTTAGAGTAAGACTAATAATGAGGAGAGGTTGCTTGATGGATGTAAACAAGTCACTTGGCTGATCTCAAATCTCAAAAGACAGAAGACAGTCAGCTGATTCACCCCAGCAGAGGGTATGCATATTTAAATTTTACTTTCACAATTAGCTTCTGTTTAAATTGTGAACAAAAGTACTCTTTAAAGTAAGCTAAATCATTGCTATGTATACAGGATAAACAGAGGCTGAAATGATATAAATATACTTTAAAAAAACCCTAAAACATATTGTATGGGCTGAGTGCTTTATATTGACTTCTGGTGCAAGGAGAATTTTACAATGGAATTATAAAACCCTCAAAAAAGGGGTTTGTAAAGGAAACTCTAATATACCTTTATCTATCATGGCACGGCTGGGGGCTACTATAATAATCCTTTTGCTTTCATGTGGCCATCTGGAGGCCTATTAAAACTAGTATCTAAAACAGACTCCCAAGTGTGTTGAGTTTGCCAGTTCCCACTAAGTCACTAAAACCAGGGAGTTAGCCCTGCTATAGGGTGAACTGTCTGCTACAGAGAGAAGACAGCTTGAACTCTAACCTTTTATACTGCGAATATGTTGTGTACAGCCTGATTTTGATACATACACTTTAATTGTGAAAAACCCCTAGCCCTAGGACTTTTGTGCACCTCTGGGGTTGTAGGACAAGATGGAAGAGAGTAGCCAAAGCAAGAATCAAAATATTGCAAATTTAATGAAGTATTCTGTTTCAGCTGAGAAATAGTCTATTCTGATTTTTATGGAGAGCAGCAATGAAATATTGAGAATTTTGCATTAGCCTACTTTCCTTGCTCAAATATAAACACAGAGATTATATATAACATTTGTTTAGTGCTGTGAGTTTTTATCCAAAATGTTTTGGAAATAAATATTTGAATATGCAAATTATTTTAAAGCGTAACTTGGTCTCTCTCTTTGGTTTTTTTTTCAATTAAGATTAGGTTCATGTGAATTTACTCAGTGAAACATTGTGATTCAGTGGAGAATGGGTATCATCTGTCCAAAATAAAGTCCTTTCCATATACTCATTACTGATCTTATTCAGTAATGTGGTTACATCCTATTATACCTGATACATTAAAAAAAAAAAAAAAGAAATTAAGTTGCTGTCTAAAACCGCACTAGAACTCAGATCTAGGACCAAATAAGATGCATTAATTGCTTTACTGCTTCGCTGCAAAGCCACTCTTAAAACATAATTCCTTAATGAAGTCCGTTAATTTGTTCATGGCAGTACACAAGCTGTTCACAATGACACAGAATTGCACTCTGTTTTCTAACCCCTGCAGTTTCTTCTGTTAGTCACTCTGCCTTGTGTTGTTATCCCATGGATAGTAATTATTTTATAGTGGCTGTAATTAGGAGAGAATTAGGCTTGGTAAACAAAACCTGCCTTCTCCTGTTAATAGCTAAGGATAATAAATTTGGCTCTGACATTCACTATATTTGGACAAGGCTTGGCCTTCTTCCAGTTTTCCCAATAAGAACTTTATTATATAATTATGCCTTGGAGGAGCTCATATTACAGGGTAATTTTTTTTTTGTTAAGACACATATTGCATGGCTTCCAGCCAGTAAATGATATACTGTAATATATGCCTTCAATAAATGTTTTAAACAAAATCTCTCAAAGCAATGTTCTGCTAGAGCTGCACATTGCAATTCAGTAGCTATATTTACAGGAGTTTCTCATAATGCAAATTATTTTCTTTTGGTCCCATTGTCCAATATAAAAGTGTTTAAAAAGAAGCCTGGGATTATTTTTATCAGCAAACGTCATGGTTAGATCTTTAACTTATCATATCTCAGTAGCTTAAAAAAAAGTCATACTTTTTACTCTGTGAGTAAAGTTATAGTTTTGTTGACATGCACAGAAGTGCAGCAAATGTCTTATTTTCTATTTTCAGCTTGAATTAAAAAACAACCCTTTGTTCCGTCTCTCAACCCAAAAATTACTGCATCATGTCCCACCCTTTCCTTTATTTATCTTTTACCTTTTATGTAAGGTACAATTTAAGTCAACACACAATAGCACAAAATGCTTTTCAATGGGAGTCAATCATAAGCTAAACAGAAAAGGAGGGGTTTAAAGGAAAATACATGAACTAGTGAGTGGCTCAAAAGACAGAAAGAAAGTGTTTCAGTGACAAGGAGGAGCAGAGATAGGATCAAGGCTGGGAAAAGGGAGCAAGCAATTAAATTCTGAAAAAAATACAGTAATAAAAACCAAACAAGACAAGTACACTAATTTTAAATATTTCTCCTGCTGCTGAGTTATCATTTCTCAGAAGATAAAGATAAATCATTTATCATAATTGCATTCACCATTTTTTGTAAAAACTCTGTAGGTAAGCACAATTGGGTTTACATACTTAAAGACATAAACCAAGTCCAAATAGATTAAAAACTAGGTAAACAAAACAAGGATCCAAAAGTCATGTTTCCAGGTTGTCTTTTGTGGTCGCTAAACAGCATCCAGCACCTTTTCAGTTTTCCTGTACACTATTTAATGCTACAGGTTAAAGAGCAGGAATTCTTCAACTACAAAACCAGGGTGGTTCAGATAAGATACGCTGACCATCAAATGGTTTTGGTTTAAAACCAGCATATTTTGCATATTTTTACTTCACTCATTTGAAAGCTCAATCTATTTTCTGGTGACACAAATCAGATCAGTATTGATAACTCAGTACACAATTCCCAGGGTAAGAGTAGTCAAAAAGATCAGGAGAAGGGAACTGGGATATGTGTCAAGACAATGATGCCAAAGTGCTCTTGCATAGAATATGCAAGATATATTAGCTTTAAAATCACTATGCTCACACAGAATGCAGAAAATAAGTTTCATTATGATGCAAAATTTCAAATATTAAAAAGAAATCACACTGCCTCAGACAAATGCTTCAAATTTTAAGGCATAACTTGGCATTAAAAAAATTAAAAATCTTGAGCAAAATTCATCTGCACTAGCAGCACACGGTGGATCAACTTGGCCCTTGTTAAGAAATCTGAAAAGCACAAGGGCAGGGACCAAGTACATCAACACTCATTGCAAACAGAAAGAGACTATTAGATTAGCTAGGCCAGTCTTATTCCAATTTCTTAATGTAATACTGTCCAAGACATATTTCTTCCATGTTCTCTCAAATATATATTTTTAATTACTCAAGTTAAAGAACTAACTTGCCTTTCCTTGGGAAACAAATGCCTAAGCATTCCTTACTGTTTCAATCATATATTGGAGGATATAGAATCTACATTCCTCCAGAAAGTGTCCTATTATTTTACTGTTGTCTGTTAGCTCTTCAAAACTTTTAAATTATCTTTGTTCTTTTCATCTGACTTCCTGGAACTGCCTTAGAAGGGGGTCCTCAGAATTGTCATGGCCCTTGAGACAACAAGGTTCAAAGAAACACCTCTTCTACAGATTCACATGGAAATGTCAGGGAAGCAGGGCGAGACTACTTTTTTTCATCAGGAGAGCACAGACCAGTAGTGATTTTGTAGTGTTAGCCTGCGTATAAAGGTGCTGTTGACAAAAAGGACTCATCTCAAGATCTCTCCAAGAGTTGGATTCTATAATTTTTTGAAGATCAAGTGGCAAAGAAACTCCTATTGTTGCCTTTCCTCTCTCTATTTTCTCCTCTTCCTTTCCTCTTCTTTCCTTTCTCAAAAGGATTGCAGAAGAAGGAAATGAAAATAAACCTGAAAGGGCACAAAATATATTCAGGGTACATCCTTTCTGTTTCCAAGGTGCAGAAGGAGATGCAAGACCATGAGCAACTGGTTTATGTATAATAGCATTGATTTAGAATTTCTTTTGCCATCTTAAGCTAACATGATCTCAGTGTCTGGAAGGTTTTATATGGTTCATAATTTTAAAATATCACTTTAGAAGGATGAGAAGGTGGGAAACAGACATAATTCTGTCCTGTACTGAAAGCTCAGCTACCTGACAAACACTAAGAACCCATAAATGTGCATGTTGCCCTATGATGCACAAGGTGACCAGACTCAGACTTTGATAGATGACCAGTGGAAGCACATTCTAACACCAAAGAACCTCCTCTTGAAGTCTCTAGGATTTTTCATGATTACCCTCCAAATGTTTTGTAAATTTGGACAAAGATGAAGTGACAGAATAGCCGGTCTCTTCAGAAAAAAAAAAAAAAGCATGTCTTAATAAATAAAAACCTCTATAAATAGTAAGGGTAAAAATATAGTTCAGAAACACTGTATATAGGCTATAAAGAAGTATACAGACTATTATACTCTTCCTCCTTCCCATTCTGTCTCCATACTTCTGCAGCTATAGTAAAAGGCAGGATGAAGTTTAAATAATCATGTTGCAACTTCCTATACTGACAACTTACTGAAATCCTATCTTAGGATACTTACTATTCTGGAAGAGAGCTGGGGGTATATGGCCTTAACAGGTACTCAAAAAACTTCTTTCAGGACTCCACAGCTGCACTTTACATTGAAGAGCTCTGAGTTTATTCTAAATTGTGCACAGAGCCAAATTATACCCTGGTCAGAGCCAGGGTGTAAATGAAATACGGAAAATTTTGCACATCTATTATATCTGTAACTGAGAGCATTTCTGACAGATCCAAGGATTAAGCATACTTTGTTTCAAACAGGGTTTTGGAGTTTTACTTTTTTAAAGGCTGAGGAAAGCAAGCTCAGAGAAGGGCATTGTGAGCAGCAGGGAAGCAAAACTCCCTTTACCATTATTCTAAAATGAAATAAAGTCAAGAAATGGTCATGAAGAATATCAGACATTAAATAGCATCCCTGTGTGCAAATCATAACTGTAAGGTCTGTTTTAGATAATGGCTTACAGTGGGAGATGGCTTTTCATAATGAAAAAACACTAAAAAAGCTGATAGAGAGACCTGATGGTATCCTTATGAGAAGTATTAGGGAATAAAGATAAAGTGTTTCATTTGAGAAGAATATTTATAATATGTGCCCTGGTTCTTTCTTCATTATTGGTAAGCCATCCTATGAACAGGAAAACAATATGTGAAGTCCATAGCATATAGCCAGCCATTCAGCTTTCCAGAAACTGTGAAAGCTCCGTGCAGTGGTGAGGAAAGGTCTAAATAATATCAACTCTAATTCTTTGATTTACCACAAAAGGCTTTCAGGCAACTAGCTTGGTAATACATCCTTGGCTGGATGTCTGATGAGGATGGTCATTTATAAATGTGCAAAATCTCTCCAGCTCCGCACTGGTCAGGTCACATTGGAAATAATTGCTTCTGCTCCTGACCCATCTGTCTGTAAACACATCAGACTGACAGCTCACTTTAATCGCAGTGCCCAATAGGCCTGGGGACAGCACCATGCTCTAACAAAGGCCTAAGTCACTGACTAGCTTTTGGCAAGTCTGTGTGATACCAAACAAGAGCATTGGTCTGGATGCTGATGATGCATAGCTTGCAGGTGTAGGAGATATGAGGGAATGTGATTCTTCTCATACATGGTAAGATAAATGTGTTAAAACTGCAAATGGAGTAAACAACTTCTGATTTGTTTAGGGCTGGTCAGTGTCTTTATCCATATCATCAACTGTGTGAATAACTACTACAATCAGCTAACAGAGACTCTCCTTTATATAAACAGTAGATGGCTGTGGTTTTGGAAACAAAGGACAAAGGGAAGCTGAGCTGTCTATACAGTGTAACACTTAGACCGATATCTCACATCCAGTCAAGATGCTTTGGTAAAACTGTGGCATCTGGGCCAGAGCTGGAGCATTTGGTTTGCAGAAATAACAATATTTTGATCCCTTTCACCTTGAAAAACATTTCTATGCATTTGACTGCAGCAACATTTTACAATTCTCTGGGAAAATAAATTATTTGGGGGGTTAACAACTCTGGCAGAAGCATCAGAATGTCAGCACTTTATTTTCAAGCTTCCTCGTGATGTCAATACCCACACCAAAATGACTTGTATTCAGATTTCATGACTACTTGGGAGAAATCACAAAAGTAACAGAAAACCAAAGATTGCTCACACAAAGAAAAGGTGATGGTCCTCAAGAACAGAAAGGTTAATACAAGAAGAAAACTGGATTGTGTGAATGCCAGTTTCTGTCCACCTCCCAGACCAGTAGCGAGGGCGAAGTGTTTGCTTAGCCATTTCTGTCCCTCTCCAAAGGTGAGCAAAGTGCTATTAATAACTAAAACTTCTGTAAGTCTAACTACCAGGAAGCAAGAAACAACAAGAAAGGAATTAAAAACACACCAACAGAAGAACGTGGGAGAATGAAATAAACATTTATGGAGTTTTTTTCCCCTGGATGTCAGTTCATTACCAGTCTGATACCATAACTTCAAGAGTCATTTCTCTGCAGTCACTAAAATACCAAAACAAGGGAAAAGCTGCATGTAAGTAGAAGCAAAATCAAAACCCTTAGATTCTCAAAAGAATTTTTACATAAAAGAGGCCTTGTAAAAGAAAGTCCCCCTAACTCATACACTGTTAACTGCATTCCCCTGCTAATGAAAGAGAGAACACATTATATGAAGGAAGGACTCATAGGAAAGACACTGGAAAATAAGATTAGGTAAAACATTTGATTTTAAATACTTTTAGTGCTTTTTAGAGGGGAAGAAAATGGTAGGACAGTAGTAGATATGTCTTCCTATGCTATTTCAACGTATCTAAGTGTAGCTTGAGTATGAACTTTGCCTCACTAAGGTGATTGCCCACATATTTTCAACAACATTGTACACATAGTTCATTTTTAGGACTCAAACATGGAACTTTTTTTGCATTTCAGATTTCTGCAAGGATTAACAGATGAGATTCCCCTCTGGTAGCTGTGCAACTCACCAGACAAATTCAGATGATGTACAGATATTGCTACTCTCACATCAAGACAGTAGTTACACAGTTTGTGCACAATATGCTCACAAATATCAATCAAACAAATTGTCTTTGTAAAATAGCCATATTTGAAGTCCAACCACTACTCTCCAAATATTTCAGAGATAACACAAATTCAGACCAGTAAATGAATTCTTGGACAAGCTAAATTTTTTAAGCCGTTATTTGCCCAAAACCAGCGCATAAAATAATAATTGCCAGGTAGCTTTAGTGGTAGCAGAAAGCACTTTGATAATCTAGGGGTAAAACTATTTCACATTCATTCCAAATAGGAGGTGAAATAATAAAAGTAGTTTGAAAAATACACCAGTGAACCAGCATGTCAGTGCAGCTCCTCATAACATGACTGGTATGAAGTTTATCTGACCATACACACTTCTTCATGAGTGCCCACTTAAAAATTAGGTAAAGACAATCTTTTGTACACAGATCCTTTAAGTTCAGACTGAAAAGAAACACCCCCTAGACAAATACGTGACTATCAAATTCTATAGGGCCATGTGTACCAAACTGATTCATTTCACAACCCAGGTGAGGCTGTGCTCCAAACCAGGGACCTGCTTAGATCCTCTTCTCCTGACCTTGAGCAGCAGCTCTCATGGAAAAATCTGTTTAACCAGATAGAGATTATTTAATTTTATATTTTGGGAAGACATAGTCAGATACAAGACTTCCTGGTTACTTTAATCCTTGTCAGAGAACAAAGAGCAAGATAAAATGGAACTCAGGGCTTGAGCCAAAATCCTTTGAAATCAATTAGATTCTTTTCATTGATTTCAATGAGTTGTGGATCAGACCACCTCTTCCTCAAGGCAGCAATAAGACACTTCCTAGAGAAGGCAGGGGTCCTCAGTTTCGCCATTCATTCATTTTGATCTTTCACTGTTTAATGAATCTCTTCATCCTGCTCTTATTCTCAGCTCTCAGCCAGGCAGGCATTAGCAGTGCATTCACTAGGTAGTAGACGACCACCAGCATCCATCTTTCAAAAGAGACGTACAACTGAGGCCACTCAGGGCCATTAAAGATCCCATGGTATTTTGCAAGAGCAGAAATAACAATGCCAGCGTCTTGGCCAAATTCCAGCCTCTTTAATTACATTCTGTCCATCCACATTCCCTCTTTAGTTTCAGCTGGAAAAATTAGCCACTATTTTCCACTATCTTATTAATCTTTTAATGTAGAATTAATTATAACAGAAAGACTATGAGTGTAAAATATTGGCACTTACAGCTATAATGAGAATGTCATTGCTGTCCATAAAAACCAGAAAATGCAACTCTCTTTTCATAGAAAAAGTGTACATGATTAGTACAGCAAAAGCAATCATATAACTGTTTTCCATTTTTAAAAGAGAAAAAATATGCCTAAGTGGGGAAAAACAAACAAACAAAAACAACCCAAACAGCCTAAACGAAAACTAAAATTTAAAAAAAAAAAAAAAGAGAAAGGAAAAGGAAAAGAATACTTAGCACAGGTTGGACAAGCTCCACATTACTATTTATCATCAGGAACCACTCAGAATTCTTGACCAGTGGGATTATTTATGTGCCTTTTGGAGTTGGAGGAGACAGTGTGATAAGATATCCAACTATCCTCAGGAGCTCTAGACTACAAGAACATGCAGTTATTTTTCAGGATCCTAACTTAAAAACAAACAAACAACATTTAATCCAGGTAATTGATAATGTGTTAAATAGATGATCATTCTGCTCCTTGAGGACACTAAAAATCTAGACAACATCTTTACATTTTTGTCTTAAGAAAGAAAGAGACCTTAATGCTTTTCTTTCCACCGTATGGATGTAACAGATCATGGAGAAGACAGTCGCCCAAAGAGATCTCAGGTGGTACAAAATTTTAAGTAACAATTTGGGATAAAGATGCAGGATAACTACATCTCTGTGGAATACCGTGAAAAAGGGTTCAACCATGAAAGCTTACAACTCATTCACTTTTCTAGCAGATGTGATTGTGATTAAAAGGTTGTTGTTGGCAACAAGTAAAATGAAGAGCACTCTAGGGGGCCCAGAGAGCAAGTCCATTAACTTCATCAGCCCTAGATTTAGTTCCCATCTCAGTACAGTCTTAGGAAACAGTGAAATTGCATTTACCCATCCTAATTATGGGATTCACTGAAAATGTAGGGCAATAGATAGAGAATTCATAGCTAGAAATAAGGTCATGTTGGTATCTTTCTGTAGAAATAATTTGGTCATTTGCAGATCATATTAGGTCAAGTCACTTGTGGTACTATAATCAAAGCTACGGAGTGGAGAGCTTCAGAGTGATGATAAATGACAGGAGATATTTTTCAAGAGTCAAGAGATCTGAAAGGAGAGAAAAAAACTAAGGAGAACCTTGCAATAAGTTCAACTGACCAAAGAGCTGCTGTTGTTTAGTTGAACTCAGGGCAATCTTCATGTTATCTGGGCTCTATTTTGCCTCTTCAGCACAATTGACAAAGTCCCTCATTTGCTAAGACATCTAACAGTGAAAAGCTGATATTTGGGGATTCCTAGGAAGAAACAATTCATCAATGTCAGGAAATAGCCTAGGTAACTTCAGAAGCTTCTTCCTTCAGTCCTCATGATAATTTCTGAAGAAAAGCACTTTAAAAACTAAGGTATTGTTATCTATTATTGGTATTATTTTCTCTCCGAGGCACCAGTATTATTTTGATAGTAAAATTCTGCTGCTCAAATCATCTGCAATGTTCAACCATCCTGGAATGCATGCTATCTGTAGAGGTTTTTACCTGGCATTGAGAGAGAGACTGAGAAACTGAGCTTCTGTCTAATTTCTGACGTCCTCCTGATGGTTGCTGCTGTATGAGCTGTACTCATTACACAACACACATGTAATGTTTCTCAATGAGCCAACTCTAGTACTGACATGCACATTTCTCTTGAATCCCTGCCACACATGACTATATTTGTTGAGCCTCAATGCTGAAATGATGGCTGATGATTTCACTAGCTACAGAAAATATTAGAACGCTCTCTTAACTCCAGAGATTTGTTTTTCTTTTGCAAAGCAGACAGCAACTTCCACACAGATTTACAAGAAAAATTGGAAGCCTAAGATGTTGAATTCAGAACTTTTTTCAGTAAGAAGTAACTTTCATCAGGCAGCCCCCAATGCTGTTCACAGAGCATGCAGAAAATAATTTTTAAAAATACAGGGAGAAATTATCTTCACTATTATGATAAGGACTTTTTAAATGTCCAGAAAATATTTCAATTTTTTTTGTGTTACATTTTTTAGACATTACACCTGCCCAAGTTCTCAGGGTTTGCGAACATAACTAACTCTGTCAACACTCTCGTGAGAGGAATATTTTTTTAAAGTGTTTCATTTCTCCCACAGCCCATTTAATTGCTTTTACTCGCTATTTGTGCAAGATGTACAGACAGGAAAGGCTGAAAGTGTGTTCAGAAACTCCAGTAAAACTCTTTATTACACAAGTCACTGCTAAATGGACAACTTTAAAAAATAGATAAATACATTGTTAATCAAATATTTTACAGATATCTCAATCCTGTAATAAGGAAAGACCAAATAATTTTCAGGCAAGTGTGTGCCCTTTCTCTACCGGTATTGCCAAGCACTGGGAAACCCCTGGTGCCCTCTTGCTCACTAACACTGGCTTTTTTCAGCAACTAATTATCCTTGATAATTTGCATTGGGCATGAAGAACCACTTGAAGTAGAACATATTTAAAAAGTGTTCTCTGCAACTGATGTCTCCAAATGCAGCATGTCCTGTCCCACAGATTCAAATTAAGGACCTTACAGCAGTTACCCACCCATTGCTTACCCAAACAAGAAATCTCTACCTATCAAATCTAGCTAATAGGTTATAGACAGAGAAAATAAATCTAGCAGCCTAATCTAATTTATGAATGTACATAATTATGAATAATTGAATGAAGCTAAAAGAAGAAAACTCCAAGTGAATGACAGTGCAGATCAATTCCCAAGTAAAGCATTGCACACCCAATGGTTTACCACAAATTAAATTTGACCGGAAAAAAACTGAAAAAAATTACTCTTCTGGCAAGAAATGGAAGTGATGATCTAGCACATCCTATGAGCCCATGATTAATTGCCAAAAAAGCCCTTTACATATTAATAACTTTCTTTTTTTGATTCTCTTGAAATGTGCTTTGCTTTTGAAAACAGAGGTGTTTTCAATGCTGATAAAAAAATAATAATAATAAAAAAAGTTGTCCTCACCAAGAAAAGTATATTTCCTAATTAAAAAGCTAGATATAGCCTCATTTCTAGTTTGGGGGTCAGCCTGGATGACACAATGGCCATTTCTGGCTGGACTATCTACAAATACGTAATTGGAGTGTAAATTATTTCCACTATATAAATAGCTCATGATGATATCACAACTTGTAAATAGCACAGTTTGTTTTCCCAGAAGCAGCTTTGTGCTAGCTGACAGCTCTGAAAAGTTTCTGCACTTGATTATGCAATTCTCCTCTTTATAGTTCAATAGGAAACCAGATGTCATGTGCCCAGTATGAATCAGGTCTGCTTTTCCAAATGTTCTGTTACATCCATGACATGTAACCACCTTTAACACCCTTGGGTGGGAAAGAAAGCTGCTTGCACATATATGCATTATTTTTAAGTCTTTATTTTTATGTAGCTGTAATAGTGTATTTCACAGCTGGCTGATGAAACACACTAGAATTATTTGGAATTCCTCAGTGCTCCTCAACAGGCAATTAAACCGAAAATAGAAATGGCAGTATGTGGTCAGGTGCATTTCTGCCACTGTATTGCTTACACTGTTGCCAGCAGAATATTTAAAGCATACTTTGGTGCAGCTGTGCTAATGGCTTTCCAAACTTCACTATTCAAACTTGCCCTAGAGAAGCCTTAAAAATGCATCTGTTTACTAAGTTTTTTCCATTAACCTTTCCAGTATCATGGCATCTTTTCAACTTGCTTAGTGATTATAATAACACTATACTGTATAGTTTATATCTGAAGACATTTAAACACACCCAAAGTATTACAGAAACCTTCTATCCTTCTCAAATAATAAAATAGTGTTAAGAAACAGCTTCAAAGGAGAATATCCTCCTTTTCTACTTACAGAAGTTGAAGTTAAATGCATCACAGAAAAGGCTAGAAAATCCTGTGCTGAGATACTCTAGAAGCTGGCAAAACATATGGCAAGATGAAATGGGATGAGTCTCTGGGCTAATGTGGTCCCTCAGAGAGAAATCATCTTCTGTTACCTTGCAAAAATTGCCTTTTCTTGAAAGACTAGAGATTGTTGTATCCACCTGCCTTCATCCTCCAGAAGAGACAAAACTGTTACTACTTTCCTGTCTGTTCCTTAGGCAAGAATGCGCAAGAACAAGAGCTTACCCAGGACCCAAACAGAAGGGAGGGCTTTTTACAGAAGGAAGTATAAGATAAAATGTGTACATAAATAGTACTATTTTCAATATATATGTCCATAAACAGTACTATTTTCAATATAAACATTTTCTTCCTTGTGTCCATAGAGAAAGAAATGGGGAAGGAAAAAGATATATAGCATTTATCTACTTATGTGAGTATTTTTAAAGTGCAGCTCAGTTATAGAAAATCTTATAGAAATTATAAATAGTTTCTATTGTATGTAGCAGTTTTTGGAGAAACATCTGTAGACTCCAGCTGAGTTAGATCATATCCGATTCTGTAAGAATTGTCAGTCGTAGGGAAGAAGTGGAAGCATGTAGGCTGATATAACCATACAAACAAGTGGGGCCATTTCTAGGGAAAAGAGAACACCGGTCATAGAAACCTGCAGCACCCAGAGGAGAAGCAATCGGCCCAGGTGGAGGGAGAAAGCAGCAGTTTGAGATTCAAACTCTAGATCAGGAAGCCCGAGAAGCTCCTCCCTCCATGCCCACACGTGGCAGGGGTGGCAGGGCTGCCAGAAGAAGAGAGGAAATTATCCCAGCTCTCAGTTACAGGAGTCAGAACTGTGGCTTAGCAAAGTAAAACACAGCTGAAATGAGGACTACAGACAGCTGTGTTGTATCAGTTTGAAGTTGTTTCCAAGTTTCTGCACTGAAACTACCATTGTTGAAGTCGTATAAGATTTACTTATCTACACATGAAGTCTTGTTAAGGTTAATGAGAATTCCTGTTAGATAGGCGATAACAGACTTTTTCATTATTATTACAACACCAAAATGTTTTCCTATGTTTCAGGATTAGAAAGCAGTAGGCATCCTGAATTTGAGGTCTCTGAAAAGGCCCATGAGAAGTTCATATATTTAGATCAGCAGCAATGTGGAAGCTGTCAGCAAATCATATTTTGAACCTAACTGCAACACAGATTAATTGGAAATACAATAAAAGTAGCCTGTTTGAGGAGAGGGTGAGGCACTGAGCTGATAGACATATCATGTCTTTTTTTCACTGACATGTCATATGTTTCTTATTATTTAGATCCAGATTCTTTCTAGATTTTCTTTTAAGCTGAAATATAAAATGGCATTTATCTAGGCTTTTTAAAATCATGACAAGATAAAAGCCAATCTTTTTGTAATCAGTATGCAGAGAAGAAAAGAAGCAGTAGTAAAGCAGTTGATGCATGTTTGCTGACAAAATATTTAATCCAAACATTTAATTTCAATCTGCCACTGTTCTCAGTTGGTATAATTACTTTAAGCAAATATCATGTAGAAAGGAACAGAAAATAGTCTCAGCTACTGAAATGTAAATAATAAAACATAATCATAATCAAATGTTTAAAGCAATATAATTCCATTCTAGGATCATTTTATGTGGACTATTTTAAATGTTTAAGTGATTTTAAATTATTTCTGACATAATGGCCTATGATGCTGCCTAAACTGGCAAGCAGTGGAAAAGACTTAATTCTCTCATCTGTTCATACACATCATTCTTCAAAGGTACTATAGGGAAATTGCGCCGCAGTCCATGGAAAATTGTAGTCTTTTGCCTTCCATGGCATCAAACATTAAAATCAACACAAACTTTGGGTAGTGATCATAACAAATTTTTGTGGGATTTAACCAAATTAATATGAACAATGTTTATCACTGTTTTAAGCTTACTTGAAACCTGATTAGCTCAGCACCTGGTGACAGAGCCTCCAACTTTTTAGGACAAAATTTTTGAGCAAATTTTCTATTTTCTGGAAAATCAGGGGTGTAAAACACCACTCCACCCAAAAGCCACTTTGATTTTCTACAATAAGTTAATCAATCCATCACAAGTCTTGTGGCCCTACAAAGGGCTAAGAGTGTGAATAAGTTGGATTTCATTGATGACTAATTCTTTTCTTGTGGTTTTCCACATTCTTGACTCTATTACAATGCTTGTCTCTAGCACTGATGAGATTTTGGATTCTGTTCTATAAGTTATATAGGCTTGAAATACTTAAATACAATATAAAAGTGCAAGCCAAATGTATGCATTATTCAAAACAAAACCAAAAAAGAAAGAAAAAAGGCTGCTCTTTAGTTCTATTCTCTAGTGAGTAGAATTTACTTTTGTGCAGAGGATCATTACAAAGGAAGAGCAGAACTCAAGTCTTGTTTAAACACTGACTTGCAGATTAATTGGGAAAATTGCAATTACTCCAACTACAAAGTTTTTAGATTGTTTCACATTTTGGAAAAAAAAAATCAGTTTAATCACATGTGTCCCAATCACATGAGGAAAATTATTACAAGGCTGAGAAGGGGCCAGGATAAAGAATAGAAGAAGCTTTGTTTGGTAATTGAGTGCAATTTTTTATTAGCAAAGGTCTGTACTATATTATAAAGTTTGATCCCCAAAGTAACTTGCCTTCACCTTTTCCTCTTCAAAGACTTCCTCTCGAAGAGAAACAGGTAAGAGCATTAATGGGAAGTATAAGAGACCATGGAAAATCAGTGCTCTCCTCTCCCTCAGCTACTCAGGCCAGTCCATAGCACTTGCATGTCCTTGCAGACTGGGTGCAGGGAGCCCAGCTCACAGCCTGCACTGCCAGTTCCCAGCCAAGCTCCAGTCTCTCGGTTCACCTAGACACGTAGCACTGTTTGCACGTATAGGAGGTGAGAGAGAAAACATTTCTACTTGCAATGGTGAGAGGCAGGCATTTTTGTTTGTTTCTGTATATACCAAAAGCATAAGTTCATTTCAAAGCAAAATGACGGATGTCCTTAATTTGCTACTTGTGAAGTGCATGAGCAAATGAGATAATCCAAACCAGAGAGGTTAGCCGGGCTAACTAGATATAACAAGGAAATCAGAAACAATCCAGAAAAAAAAAAAAAAAAAAGAAATGTTGTAAAGTGAACTAAGCAGGATCCAAAGACACTCTCAGAGTCATGTAATCTCTAACATAATTACACCAATATTTCTCTGAAGTGAAGTTACAATTTTGTTTACTTCTCAGGCAGACTCGCCTGTATTACAGGTCAAGCATGCGTGTCAAAACCGGCCGGCTTTTCAGCAGTGATTGCTGCTACTTATCGGGTTTGTTTCCGTGGCTAAACAGGTAGCGCTCCCCTCTCCTCCCCAGCCCTGGTACCACACTAGAGCGGGGCGGGCGGGGAAGGCACAGCTGACAGTGGCAGCAGAGGCTTTATTTATTGCTCCCAGCGGGGGTGCGATGCCGCAGCTTCTTTACAACCATCAACACCCTGGGGCTTTTTAGTTCCACATATAAGACAAGGAAGATGGGGGATGACAACTAACCTCAAGGGATTAGGTACCTGAATCCTATCCCAACTACTAGCAGACTCCAGCTGTGTTTAAATGTTTTTTGAAGAATTTCTGATGTTCAGTGGCTGCTGATTACTTCCAGATTTTAGTTCTACACCAGTGGAGCTCTGCTACAAAGAGTTTAGCAGTTGTTAAAAATTGCAATTGCACCAAAGAAATGTCTTCTTTAAAACCAGTTTCAAAAATATCACAGCACTGTTAAAAAAAAAAAACGAACAAAAACACCAAACCAAACCAAACCTACAGGCTCTTCACAGTGAAAGAATGCAGAGGAGTAGGGGGCAAGCGAGGAAGTGACGAGAGAGAGTGGAGATGACAGTGATCACTTTAGCTTTAAGGCCTTCTCAAACTTTCCTTTAAATGTTATGATGATATTTTAATCTTCAGGATCATGATTTAGATAAGTGTTCTATGGAAAACATTTCCTTTCTGTTGAGTCTACATAATTTCAGCTTCAACCTGGGCCATGTCTGGGACTTTTCTCCATTATTAAATGTCAATGTAAGAGAATGTGTATATTCAGATATAGCTTTCTTTTGAGTAAGTTAGATACCATTAGATAGTAAGAGACAATTTCAATATTATAAAATGAAATAGAAAGTGGTTTTTAACACACACAAAAAATCCCATGTATTCTGTTTTCAGCTGAATACGTCTTTCTAATAAATCAGAGGCCATCCAGTGAGTTGCCTGAAGGTAAACTTGGTGAGTCTGAGCTACTTAGTCTAGAAAACTACCAGTAAGGTGTCACTTGAGTTTTCTTCCACTTCCTAGAGAATGAAAGGCATAATCACCACATTTACATCTAAATATTTCATTGCTTTGTCAACAAAGAAAACATATTAAGAAAAAAAACATTTAAAAAAACCACTTATATAACTACCTTTTGTATATTTCTCCACTGAATTTAAGACAAGTTTTGAACAAAACTCAGTGAAAGACAGAGTTCCTTTGCAAGGTTGGTTTGTTTGTTTGTTTCCAGGTATGTACACAGTTTTAAATAGCAGTCAAGGCTAAAACAGACATTTTAGTCGTAGAAGATTTTACAAGAATTATTATTTCCATCAACTTTTTTTCAATGTAGGTGTAAACTGTTTAATTCACCAAAGCACCTTCCCACAAAAGTAAAGGGAAAGAAAAAAGAGAAGTATGAGAAAAGGGAAAAATAAAAGAGAGAGACTAATGGAAGATTTTCCAGTACTCTTAAGCAACTGTGAAAGTCCTTAAAATCTTGGTAGTAAGACACATAAACCACAATTCATCTTCAGAAATGCTCACCATGTTTAGATAAACACTGTTCACACAGCAGAGTTCAATTCTGACATGAACTTCTTCTAGTTTTGCAATGCAATACAGGAGGAGCTCACATCTTTCTAGCAAGCTCCAGGACAGCACAAAAATAAACTATTTGAGCAGGCTATAGCCCAAGCAGCAAAAGGCAGATACTACTGCATATTCACACAGTGCAAACCAGACAATATGCCTGTTTCATGGCACTGGGGTTTTTGTGAGTACAAATTCAACATGGGAATAGATTTCAAATCTTTTCAGATCCAAAATGGATGTGAAGTTGGATGTACAGGCTCCTGATGCATCATCAGCACTATTATCTTATTCCAACATATGCGTTCATTAGAGAGGAGTTGTTGTGATTTTGTGTGAAATAATTCTCTGATGGTGAGCTGTATTTGTAGCACTGACTCTTGGCAGCATGCAATATACCACAGCCAGCATTGTCCGAGAGGGGATTATTTCATTCCACTACATCATATCACAACTGACTGTACCTCATAGTACAAATGCAACCTTGTCATTGCAATTTGTCACACTTTTTTGTGTGCATTATAGCTCACTGAAGTCTCATCTCCCGCGCTGAATAGCCCATTGCCATATAATACATGACACTATAAATGAAAAAAGCGAGATCACAACAAGGGACATATTGGTCATAGCTTCCGTTACAGAGCTGGCTGTCTCCCAGATCACACATGTTCTGGATCTGCATCCAAAGCTCAAGCAGGGGACAGTTTTGCTGGCATCATCATGTGTCTGCTGGCCTCTTTGCAAACATGGTTTGCTTTATTTAATCATTCGACAACTTAGCAGCAGTTGCACATAAAACATCTGATGTCAACACTGTTTGTTCCTTAGTTATCCAAGAAGGCAATGTATAACTGAAAACAACAAAATCTACATCCGCATTCTCATCATTGTGGATGCTTTTCTTCCATTTAAAATCACCTCTGCCGTATCAAGAGACGTAAAGGTAGAAATGAGAAGGTAGGAAGAGTTAGGCCTAGTTAGATGGGAAGTGGTGGGGAGAGGGTACACAACAGGGTGAGGTGGCCTTCTCTTCTCTGGGTCTGCATTCAAGCTCTGCCCTGCAGCCAGGGTGAAAACCCAGCTTCCTCTGTGCACTGGGTCAAATGATAACTATGCTGGGGGATGGCTGTTTGACTGGGACTCCATGCCTAGGTCTCTTTGTTGAGGTATATTGAAACAGTGTAAAACAACCTACACCAAGAAAAGTGGTGGAGGTGAGGGAGTTGTTTGGGATTTTCCAAAAGGATTAAGTCCCCCTCCAGTTTCCCATCATAACACTTTCTCATGCCATAATACCTGATGCTAAGCAGCTGCATTGCCTTGACCATTGTTGTTCATAAACGAGAGTACCGTCTCATTGTTCCCTTATGTTATCCTTCTTTCATCCATCCTTTGTGTACGAGTGCAAACCTTTTACTTACACCGCAGGTTTTCCTGCGCAGTGATTGTCTTTGTTATACATTTGTAAAGTGCTTAACTCAAAGAGTCCATGGCCTATACGCACTACTGTCATAAAATGATAATAATAGGAGGCAGATGATTTAGAGGGAAATGCATGAATTTTTCAAACAGGTATGTGCAAATCCGGAAAAAAGCCTCAGCAGTGAAAAATTCTTGATAGTTAGCAGAGTAAGTGAAATACATGAGTGGGCAATTGCCTATTGTATTGTTTTATACCATTGTGAAAAATCTTTTGACACGCTTCCCCCCTCAAGGATTATTTCCATCTAGTTAACATGGAACCACTAACTCCAAAGTTTCAGTTTTGTTTAGGATATAAAACAATTCAGTCAGCACAGAAAAACAATGCACAGCAGGGAAACATTTTAGATAAAATGGAAGTGTAATTTCTGCTATTCTTACATACCTAATCAACACAGTTTAGTACAGCAGTACAATAGAGATTAAGATTTCTTCAATCACAGACACATGGAAAATGTTTGTATGTAAACAATTTTATTCCTGTCCTACCACTTCTGATTTTCTAGCAAAACAAAAACTTTTTAATGCATTTAGGACTACACAGTAAAATGTTCTGTTTCTCAATATTAAGGGGTTTCTGTTGCTCTTAACAAGTCCAAGAGGTGCTTTTTATTGGTGAGAACTTTCTTTCTAATCCTCAAAACAAATACGGGTTATTTCAGGTTCAGATCAACTTACTTGGCACAGTTCGCAACACCTTATCTGTACAGAATGCTTTCCAAAAACCAGATTTCAGTTCATTATCAAAGGATGGGTATGGTACAATAACTCACAAAAGAACTTTATAAATGCTCTGAATGATACAGTTAATTTTAGCCCACTTGCCAAGTTTTGCACTACACATCCCATGGCCTGCCTGCACAGTGCTCCCCACTCCTTGGCAAATTTAGAGTCTTGAGCTAATCACTTTACAGTTATCTCTGAATCAATCACATAGCCAGGCTGCAAATGGCTTGTCAGGGCACTGTTTTCCTTCTTCATTCTGCGTCCTTTTAAGTTAGTAGCAGCACTTTACAACAGAAGAGCATCAATTAATAGTAAATTATGACAGGATTCATGTGGGATCATTTATTACAACCTCCTTGATGCCAAAACCTTTCACAGTGATGAATACCAAGACAGTGAATACCAAACACAACTTACAATGGTTTTGCCATTTCCGGAAAAGTGTTGCCAATCTACCTTTGATTCCAAAGAAGCAGCACATCTTTATCTGTTTGAAAACACGAACTTTTGCTCATGAGATCTACACAAAGGCTCTTTTATGTAGGTCAAAGGATGCTTCCCCTATGCCCATTTAATATGTTTTCTGTGAAGTTCTGTGTGCTGCCCTTAGGGCCATGCACATGCTGGCTATATGCATGCAAGTTGCACAGCAAGTTCTTCCCCCTGCCCCATCACAATATCTACAGTTCCATCTGCCCTGTAATGAAATTGTGTACCTCCGTCTATTTTTCAAGCATTTTTAAGTGTCACACATACAGTAAATCACTGCTTTATGAATAGGCCTCTAAGACAAGGACACAGTTTACAAGAAACTTAGCATTTAAGCTATTTTCATCTTGACAATAACTGACATGTCTCTCAGAGAATAATATATATTTAGAGTACTTTGAAGGCACTGTACTTAAGAAACATGTCTCGTCAATTGGATGAACTACTGAACTAAGTCTTAAATGTTTAAAGAAGGGTCAAAAAGACACCCTGCTACACAAGTGTGCAACCTACACCTGACTCATATCAGAGTAGAAATCCACTCAATGAATAATTTTTGCACGTTTTCTTTCTATTTAAAAAAAAATCTTATACTTTATCTCTGGATATTTATCAGACCTGGAATTGATATCTTAAGAAATAAAAGCCAAACTCTAAAGGAAAAAAAAAATAGCACACCCCATTCTTCATAAACTTCATGAGAATTTCCTCAACACGTGTCTCCATTTATACAATGCATCAAGGAAGGCTAGAATCCAATTTCAAATCAAATAACCTCCATATCGATGTGTGGTGTAGTTGACAATGCACTCTTATCAAGTCGTGCTTTCTGCTGGGTAATGCGCACAATATAACTTAGAGCAGCCATTTGGCAGAACACTGCTGTAGTCAAATTGAAATAGCCTTTAGTACTTTGGTTAAAATGGAGAGCCATAAGGAATGCCTCTCATTTGATGAAAAACAGTGTCTTTAAATTAAGAAAAAGAATTTCCCATGAAAATACAACAATGGCACAGATCTTATTTAAAACTGTAAAGGCACAGTGCAGCACAGAGACACAATATGTTAGGAAACAAAAGATCATGTGCCAGTGACCAAAGATTTGCTGCTAGATTCCTGTCATAGAGGTAGCAAGAAAATGTGAGTTACCTACATAGAATTGCTCATTCC
Source organism: Edolisoma coerulescens (assembly GCA_013397115.1). Classification (NCBI taxonomy): domain Eukaryota; kingdom Metazoa; phylum Chordata; class Aves; order Passeriformes; family Campephagidae; genus Edolisoma; species Edolisoma coerulescens. Next base: position 354,410 of record VWZW01006492.1, on the reverse strand, counting down.
TCAAGGGAACTGACACCTTTAAACTGACATCACAGTACAGAAAAAATATATACTTTACCAAAAATAAAGACCATGGTAAAAACCATATTTGATCACATGAAATAGGTAGAGTAGCTGATGTAACATTATACATTTAAGAAAAGTACAGCTTTTTTTTAAGCACTAAGATATATCTGATGGACTGTATAAATAAGGAGTCAGCTAATATAAATAGAAATGTATACCAAAAATAGATTATGAATGGGATTTAAAAATCACTGAAGGTCACGGAAAAAAATTCCGCTTACATCAACAGATCCTTTGAAATGTCCAGCTACTTCACCAAACCAAATCACATAGCTAAATCGGGGACCTGAAACACCAGTCTTAAATAAGAACCTTGGCAGTATCAAAGAGCTGAAACTCTGTCTTTTCCTAAGCCAGCAGTACACTGGACTGTTACCATCAAGAGCTCAACTAGTAGGTTGAGGACAGCAATTCCTTCCCTTTCCTGGGTACTTGTTAGGGCACACCAGAGCAATCCACTTTGGCTCTCCAGTGTCACCAATATCTTTGATGGTGAATTTTAGGGACTCCAGCAGAGGCCACTAACACAAGCAGGGAGCACATAAGCTCCAAGGAGGGGCCAAGACTTGTTCAGCCCAGAAAGGAAGGGGCTTTGGGGGGACCTCAGAGCATCTCCCTGTGCAAGAGGGGAGATTACCTTGTTCTAGAGCAAGAGTCCTCACTGAGGTGATACAGGAGAAGGAGAATCAAGTGTCACAGATTAAATCAGAAGACTAGAAATAATGAAAATAAAAATCCTTAAAAGGATGTTTAGGGACTGGAATAGATTTCACCAAGAAGTTGTGGAATCTCTGTCCTTGGGGAGTTTCATGGCCCAACTGACTGAACCTCTCCACAGCTGATATTGCTCCTACATCACGCAAACTAGGGCTCCCCGAGCTTGATCTAAATACGTAACAGAGCACCACTGAGATAGTTTTCTTCTATGACATGACAGCAGACACATTAGGGAAATTACAGTGATAAAACCAAACAGTGCTTGTTTTGTTTAAGAATCAGCATTCACTGCTGAAATTTATAAATACTTAAAGAAGTTTGTATGTTAAATATGTGTGCTTTCCACTTTGCTAATAGTGGTGGATATAAGAACATATGAAATTCGAAAATCTGTGTTAATTCAATGCCATATGGCTATAGGCATTCATCCAAGAAACTGGCATCTCAACAAATGATTAGAAGAGCTTTCCAGATTTGAAGTTGGAGTTCAGTAGAGAATCCAGTTGACTGGCTGCTCAAAGTAAATGAACCTCTTGCAGGGCCTGCCTGCATGTCTTTACTTTGGGAAAGGCAGTCTCTCACTTCCGATAGCAACAGCAACTCCAGAAGGCTTTGCAGGGGTTTTTACACCTCTCTGTTTCCCTAGCACTCTCTGAGAAAGGATTATGCTCTACCTTCCACCTCACCCAAAACAATGGCAGGAAGAAACACAATAAAGCACACTAGCCTATTGGAAAGGGCTACATGATCTTCTGAAATTTCCCCACCCAGCACAGCAGAATGCAGAAGGAGCTGAACAACTCTACCCCAATGCTACTGTGAGAAACTGCTAGCTGCCAGGAACTGTTAACTGCCAGGAACAATCATAAGAATAAGAAGAATTTAAAGAAATAATTATTATTCCACAGTGAAAAATAGCATTTTAAGTAATCTAAATATTAGGCAAAATTTAATCAATTATTAATATCAACCGAAAATAGAGGCCACCAATACCATATTGCAACCATTCAGGAATTTCAAGGGAAGACTAAGAACACTACGAGATTACCTTGCTTAAACTTGATCAGGGAAAAATAAAAAGAAGCTCCTTAAAATCATGCAAGCTAAAGCGTAAGTTAGTGTGCACATATACAATAGAAAGATAAAGATGTGGTAAATCAACAAAACTTGTGGGTTTTTCTTCACATCAATAGTTCTGTTACTGCATGATGAATCTGACTAGAAAGCCTAAATGGAAGCAAAAAAGTAGATACAATTATATCAAAACTGTACAAGTACTATTTTTGATAATGTATCAGAGTAACTAGAAAATCTACAAACTTCCAGATTCAGACATCACAAACCGCAAAGGAGTGGTCAGACTGGATGCAGTGGGATTAATCAGCATGTGAAAAATCTCTTCTTTGTGCATCTGAAGAATTAGAACCCTCATTTAAGCCATTTCACAAGAAAACAATTCCCTCTGCATAAGTGGTTTCTGCAAAGATATGGTATTACTTTGTTTCAATTACTGTATTTTAGAATTTTGATTCTTGACTCCCTGCTGGAGATGTATGAACATTTTAAAAATTTGTCAGACTTTTCAAAATTCATGTTCCTGTTTAAGTCTCTGTAAGTATTGCTGATGGAGACTTTTATCTGAATCAGTTTGTTCATTACTAAGTGCTAAGAAACGTTAGAGACAAAGCACGTCTGTGATCTTAGATAAAAGTATTCTGTTCTGTTCATAGTTAACTCAATAAAAGAATTGCATCAGACCAAATTAACACATGATGGGAAATCTCGAAAGAAAGGCCTCTGAGAAAAGTGATGTTGGCAAAAAGGTACAAACCACTTTTGTCTCCAGAAACAGTAGTGAATCAGTATCCAGCAGAACAGGATGCTTGAATACATTGTCACAATACCTAAAATTAAGGGTTTAACCTTTTATAAAAATGAAATATGCTGTAGATATTTTCTTAATGCTAGGAGGTCATGCATGATCTCCTGTCCAGATTAGAGACATAGAACATTTCACTTAATTAAATATAAACTGTAATGTATCACTGTATACCCCAAATACATAGATTTTATACATTTGCCAAATTCTTGTTATTTAACTAAACCTAACTTTCATCACAAAAAATGGAATTCTTCTTACCAATTTCAGTGATAGTGTATCCTGTTTGTCTGAAAAATTCAGTACATATATCACAGCCCCTAGGCTTCCTCTTTACCAGAATAGTATAAATGATAATAGTAAAACAGATAGGCAATTAACTATTATATAATTATTTCAGCTAGATATTAGAATTAAATAAAACATGATTTTATCTACTCCCTGTTTCTGGGGGACAGACCAAAATCTTGACCTTTTTGTAGTATTTCCTTAAATTGTCTTATCATGATTTGCAAGTTGAATCCAAACAGGAAAAAAAAAAATCATACTTGTGTGGTCTTATACTTGATAGTGGGCAAAGCTTAGGGGAGTGTGCAGCACTGCATGCGAAGCAATCACATATTATCTAGAGGATTCTCGTCTTTCAGGCTGTGTGAGGTACATGGGAAATTCCATTACAGAGTTTGCATCTCCATCATTTATTATCTGCAGAGACAGACTGGCATTTCTTGCAATCAGGAAGAAAAATACTGAGTGGATAACAACTCAATTATGTCTTAAAATTAAGTTTGGGAGAAAAGTTTATGCACTGTATAGCTCATGCAAGTATTTTCTCAGAGGCTTTTAGCTCTGAGAAAGCAAATTGTGAAAGGATCTTGTGAAGCAGAATATAAAAAAATATGAGAACTACTAATTAAGTTGAAAGATACATTACATACTTTAAAGTATGTAAGTCATTAAATGTCTTCCCTAGCAGAGAAACATCTTCATTTATGAGATTTCACTAAGACATTGTGAAACAAGGAGGGAGTTTCCAAGGAGAATGTTTAGTGCATCTAAGTCACACCATTTTTAAGCAGCACCTGTTCCTTTCACTATTACTCGCTCCAGAATAACAGTCACAGAAACTTTACAATTTTATTGGAGAAAAATTAGTATAGTCTCATTAACTGTAGCTACACAAAAATTTTAATTTGGTGCTTTTTTCTTTCGATATTTAAAGGGATAATTTTAGATTTCATTTTAAAAAAATATTATTTTTATTTTCTGTTGTAAAAACAGGCCCAAACAGTAGCTAGTGGTCTTTCTGAAAACACTTGTCATCTTATGCAGGAAAGACAAAACATGCAGCTTCTAGGTCATTTAGAAGTTCTACTGCAACATCCAGATGTGATGAAGAAAATCCCAAATTTCTAATAATTTAGCATTCTGCGCAACTGCGGCCAGCAGCGCCAGATTTGAGTGAAGATTGTACCTGTTCTGATGCCACTGCTAACACCATGGGCAAAGGCTAAACCAGCTGACTTACAGAAACTGCTGAAATGCCGCAAAACTGGTTCATACCCTGACACATACTAGAGCAGAGACAGCAACAGTACTTTGCTGCTGGAAGGTTTCATTTTGCCTGTGTGTTATTTACTTTTTGTTCTGTACTTTCATTCATCATGGATATGCATGTAGTAGCAAGTGAATAAGTGATATATTAAAGTGTTCTTTTTAATACAGGACAAAACTGGGACCACACATCCCTTCCTGGCATTGGACAGGGAGGTCTGTCAGTGACAATGTGCCTTCAAGAGTCAAAGTTTTTTGCACTGCCTCCCTCCCCCTAAAATTTGTGAATGGGCAGGCAGACAACATCACTCCTCAAAAACAGCAGCTTCAAGTCTTGGTCAATCACTAGGACAAGACTGGGTACTCCAGCAACAGCAAATCTTCACTGATCTCCTCTGATGCCTCCATAAAGGGAAGGCAAGGGCAGGACTATACTAGGGTAAAAAGAAGAGCAGACAACCTTGCTTCCACTTCTCACTGAATACTGTCATAGAAATAAGCAGATTTGAGCTCAAAATCGCAAAACTTGTAAAGCACTCAAGCATAAATAGGTGATTTTCAACAAAAAGGAGAGTAAAAGCATTTTAGATGCTGTGTTTTACTCTTAATTCTTGGGTAATATGCAGCCAAAGCTTGTTTATTAACATTCCAGTTACCTGTCATTAGTGAGAGGCTAAGATTAAAGACTAGGGATGTCAGTAGCTGTGATTTGGTGTTTTGCTTTTGTAGTGGGGTTTTTTGGCTTGCTTTTGTGTTATTTTTGAGGGGGGAGGGCCTAGTGTTTGTGTTTAGCTGTGGAAAGGTTTGAAAAGCTAAATGAAATGTGACATGCTTTCTAGAGCAACTTTGATTTAGCCAGCAAGGAAGTGTGAAGATGACTGCATCTCCTATATCATTGTGTGCTTTCTGCTTGGCTTTGGCAATAAGCAACCCAAAAAGATAAAATGTATTTGCAATAACTGAAAGGAAAACTATGAATAGAGAAATTACCATACCAGTGGAAATGATCTGCTCTCACATTGTGAGACCAGCTGTTCTAGCCTTCATCATTTGTACGTTTGCGGTATGAAGGGTGAATATACCCCATTATTGGAGCTGTGCACAACCTAGCCTGACCTAAATGCCAAGAAATAAGCAAGTGAGAGTGAAGCATCAGTGGCAAATTGGAATCTAAGGCCTTTTGTGCTTGTTAAATGGTGGAATGATTATAATTGGAAAAAGTGATGTGCATTAGTTCTGAGTGAATGTACAAGAAATGACAAGCGTGTAACTTAATGATTACTTCACAACACCCAGGACTGCCTTCTAGTCTTGCACTGAGAGGCTGAGCCCTACAGCAGAGAAAACTGCATGTCTTCTCCTGCTATTCATGGGCATCCTCCACAGGTCACATGGAAATAACCCTGAAGTGATAAGTCTCGGTTTAGGAAGTCTGCTGCTTAAGCTTGTATAAGTCATTGTGACAGAGCATTTTTTCTCTCTCTCCACAAACCTTTGTCTGTATTAGTAGCAACTGAGCAGAGTCCAGCTTTAAACGAAAACATACACTCATTGTTTATTCTCACAGGTAGAAAGCATATTCGCAATCAACATCTATAAGACTTGCTTGACTACACATCATTTAGGCTTTATTATTTTTCATGTTTTCATTGTGTAGCTCACCATGATGGCGGCAAAAAAGCACCAAAAAACCCCCCAGTAAAACATTAGTCCAAACATACTAATGAATAATTTCAAGCAAATAAGAAAATTAATAACTGCAGATTAATTAAACTTCTTTTTACAGCTGGCAGAAACTATTTCCCAGGATATTAGAAATTCAGTACAATTAATTTTTCTTCATGTTACAATAATTTCTGTCTAGGAAAAGCATTGCCAAGCATTTCCTGGATGATAGGCATGTGCTTTATGGTAGACTCATATAAAGATTCAGGGTTAAATGCTCAATGAAAATGTATAGTACATAAATCCACACACAGAAGTGGCAGGCAGAGTGTCAAGAAGCAATCATCTCCAAAGTCAGTTTACCCTCACAACAGGGGCCTTGTCACCATCGGAGTTAAACAGGCTCTGGATAGGACGGAACTTCCGTCTGCATAAAAGAGTCAGAACTGGGGAGTTTACCAGGACACTGGAAATTCACAATTAAGCAATATAATAAACAAACCAATCCTAGTTACTTTTTACAGGGAAGCTCTTGAAAAGCAGTTTACCAAGAATCATTCCACAGAATTTTTTTACTGATGTTTGTTTATATGTTACTTTCAATATGCTGTCTTTAAACTGGAAGAATTCCCATATCCTCAAGTAATTAAGACCTGTTTTTTTCCTAAATAAAAAGTTGCAATCAATTTCTACATCACTAGCTGAAGTCCATTGGAAACTGCTGAAGATGCTTAGCTGAAGAAGTATTTTTTTGACATATTATGAGGATAGAGATCTCTCAGTATGAAACAAAAAAATATAAAAGTTGATCTTTAAAAAAATAAATTACTAACATAATTTTCTTACTCTTGTTTAATACAGATATTGAAGCTCTCATAAGTCAAGAGGTAACCCAATACTGTAGACAATTTACATACATCCAAAAATAAGCCAGAAATTGAATGACTGCTATAAGTAACACATGCAACAGAAGTCCCTAATCTTCAGGTGCCAAACAGGGACTTATGACAGCTCTTAATGTTTTGCCAGCTCTCACAACAGAAGAAAATGCAGTCCTATTTCAATGAAAGAACCTTTCTTGTTTCTATGGTAGAATGTCTAAGGAACCTGTAGAAATGCAAAAGAGCAGGTACTGCCTTCTTACTTGTTACTTCAGATACGTCGGCCTTCCAGAACAGCCTGGAGGCTCCCAGTCTTGCCCCCCGTTTTCCCATGCAATGTTTGGAAAGATGGAACATCAGGGAAAGAGCTGTTCTTCCCTTGTTCTCTTTCATTAGTAATGTTCATTTGAATATGATTTACTATGGAAAAGGATGTTAATAAGAAATGCTTTTTTACATTTATTAGTGGAGAGATGGCCTGACAGTTGGGAAGGAGAATGTATTATAAAGACGATAGTGCAGGTAATATCCTGTATATTGACTCTAATCACCCATTTAAAGTTAAAACAGGAGTTGTTAAGAATGTAGTGAATCACACTCTAATGATTAGTGATGAGAATCACCTAGATAATGAAATTGGTATTGAGAAACAGATTTTTCGGCAGGATGATTATCCTGCAAGATTGATTAAAAGGATAATTGTAGAACAATGTAACCTTTTCCATAATTATAGCACTGAACTTGTTTAAAGCCATTTGTCATAACAGTGTGGCTCTGCCATATCACAAAGAGACTGACCACTGATTAACACAGTATTTTATTACCTTCCAGGAAAGTGAGGTATTGCCACACCTGTATAAGGTAGTTTTAGTATCTCTGCATCAAAAGTTAAGAATATTGTGAAACCACTTCAAGCAGTCAGAACTATAAAATTCCATGTGGTTGCACATTTCTAATTGCTGAATCTCAAGGATGAGTTTTCCATCCCTTTTACTGTGAAGTCCCGTGAGACTGACACTATAGCACTCTCTCCCTGGTACTGGCATGTTTATGAGATGAGACTGCTTTTCAACAGTTGGCGCAGCAAAAGAAAACATCAGAAAGCTTTAAAATTGTACTCAAAGAAGTTCTAAAAGATCTGCGGCTGGAAATGCTAAAAGTTCTAGTATTTGAGAAATGACAGAGCAGGGGGGAAAAAGATTAGTTTTTTTGGTTTGTGGTTTTAGTTGGGTTTTTTTTTCTTTAATATTTTAATGACCCGTTTTAATTAGCTTCAGTGAGAAATTCCTTAAGATTTTAAAGAACTTCCTGGCATTCTTTACAACACAATTAAATTTTTCAATATTTTAGCCACATAATAAAGTTTTAGCATGGGGGAATCTTTTCATCCCTAAGAATGACGAAATCAGGCAGCAACCTTATCAAAAGAAACAAACAAGTATGATGATGCTGACATGAATGTGGGCTACAGCATTTAGGGGAAAGAACTAAAATGTCTAGTACCCACAAGTAAACTTTTTAAAGTTTTCTCCACAGGCTAGATTTTTCAGACAATTCCGTCAGTTTACAGACAAGTTTCTCCCTTAGCTTTGTTATGACATAGTTTTGCTAGCTCATGTGTGGCCTTTTTCATGAACAAAGCAGAACCCACAGCTTCACACTAGAAAACACTCACAGGATGTGTATGAGAAACACTCTCAGACATTAAATAGCGGTGAGTTAAAATGCAGCCACAGAGGCCCAGGGAAGGGCCTTCACCTAAACATCTTTCTCAGGCAGACACACCAGCAACACCAGAACAAGCCATGTTTTTAAAACCTCCACAAATGAAAATTCCCCAGCCTCTCTGCATAACCAGCACCTCCTAGTGAAAACATTTCAAGCAAGTGTCTCTTCTTTAACCATCTGGTATTATAAAAAAGAGTTCTCTCCCTAGCTGTAGGATACTTCTTCTTCCCCTCTCAGTTCCCTCTTTGCCAGCCTAAACAACTCAGTCCCCTCAACCTCTCATCTTAGGTCAAGTACAGGAGGTCCTTTACTTCTTGTGGGTTCTCTACTGGATCATGTCTAACTTTCCAACATCCTTCTTGCACAAGGACAGCCCAAAACTGAATACAGTATTCCAGGTAATGCCCAACCTGTGCCAGGCAGAGGTAGATAACAATGTCCCTCCACTTGCCATGTTTCTCCTAATGTAGCCAAGGGCGCAGCTCACAATACTTCCCATATGCACACGCTGTTGGTATCCATCATATTCCCAGGAATGTTATGCATTCAGTCAGGTTTCAGTCTCTACTGACACATGGAGTTACTTTTCTTCAAGTGCAGGACTGTCAAAGGTTTTGAAGTTTCCATCAGACCAGCCTTCCAGTCCCTTGCTTCTACTCAACGGAAGCTCAGGTGGATGGGATTATCATCCCCTACCTGTCACTTAGTGTCCTCAGCAAATTTCCTGAGGTTTACGTCATCATCCAGCTTGCTAATGAAAACACTGAACTCTACCAGCTCCAGTATCAACCCTCAAGGTCATACAGAGGTTTCATTCTAAAGTTTGATATATTGTTAGTTTTTCTTAAATTTGCAATTTGAGACAAGATGAACACTCTGTGGTATCATAAATCACATTTTAACTTTAAAATTGTGCCACTAATCTATGGATTGATCAGGTGTGGAGTAGTAGGGGAAGGCAGAAATATCTTGATAACTGTATTTTGGTCAGGCAGCCCTAACTCTCAGAGGTGCAGTAGTTTTCAGTTAAGAATGATGCTCTGCTCTTCAACAGGCTCTGATAAAGTAAATGCAGTGCTTGGTAATAACACTAATAACACATTATCATTACTATTGGGCTACTATATTCCAAATTTTTAGGTACCACGTTGTGCTAATGTATTTCAATTAACATGTGAGTAAATTTGATGGAGAGAAGTGTATATAGGCTAAGTTCTTCATTCTCCTCCTGTTGTTTTAGCCTGTAGAATAATAATTATGGGAATCCACCATCTGGTGAACATATGTAAGGTTTGGCTCAGCCTAGGGAGAGGACGATAAGTGGCCTACTTCAGGTGAGCTACTGTAGGGCCTCTAATCTGTCCAAGGTAATGACGGATTCCTTCCTTCCTCCTGGAGCAGGCAACAGTACATTAGGGGGCCAGCAAGAGACTTTATTTGTTTTAACTCACCTAGGGCTCTTGCATTCATTTGCGGAAGCCAGCGGCAGCAATTCCAGACGCTAATGAGTAATGACATGGCAGGAGGAAGTATGTGGCACACAGTCAGTGTGTGGCTAGGCACCATTTGATTATGTGCTGAGCTAAGAAGTGGGAACAGCCTGACAACGGCAGCTCCTGCAAGGCCTCCCGCTACAGCCATCTAATGGATGCTGTTGGAGTGGGAGCAGACCCTGCCACTGTGTAAAGCTCCCAAACACGCTTGTGACACAGAAAAGATAATACAGGCCAGCAAGAAATCAAAAGAAAAACAAAAGTTTTGCCTAACTGGGGCCAAACCACATTGTTAAGTCTAAATACAGCCCATCGCTTTCCTCTCTCACATTTGGCATTTGGACACAGAACAAAAGTCAATTGAACAGGAAAAAAAAAAAAAAAGATTTTCCAAGCAGTATTTTCAACACAATCCATTCCAGGCATGTGCCTTTGCTGAATTTACATTGGAAGTGTCTGGCATCACACGGTGGGAGACAAAGGCAGAAGCTACTCCACATTCACAATGAGAAAGATGTCTTGAAGGACTGGTTGCTGAAAGAGAGAACTCTGAAACTAGGTAGTGGAGGCTGAATTAAAAGCCAGGACAAGGTAGCCTTTTTGCTTATATTACTTTGTGTGGTTCATACTTATAATGCTTCTCTCCTGCTGAAAAGTCCTGGCTGCCTGGCATTTTTGCTCAGTCATCTCTGTCACTTTTACACATGGATTTTACTGGAATGAGAGAATTAGAGCAAGAACATGATCGTTATTCTTTCACAGCTGATGAAGAGCAACAGTAGAAAAGTAGTTACGAAATTTTACACACCTACCTCAGACAATGGGCAAATTTTTGCCTTAAGGTTTTCGTTATGTTTCTCAAGGGATAAGTGAAATTACTTGGTTTTTCAATCATTCAGGGTATCTGCTTCAAAGGTTAAAATACAATGGAGCTTCCCTGAATTTTCTCTGTGTAGACACAGATAGCTCTGCAAAGACTACAGCACAAAGATAAAGATTCGTAAAGCTGACATTTCTTTTTTCAAATGTGCATGTGGTGACGAAGGTTCATTTCTCCTGAAGCAGATGTGTGAAAAATATTGCATGACTTTTGTAGAACAAAAGTGAGAATTAATTTCAGAGCTCTGACAGATCTAAAACCCCCTAATATTACAATTTGTTAGGGAACATAATCCAATAGCAGATTCAGACAATGTGAAAAAATATACAACACATATTTGGGCTGAAGATCTTATACTGCTTTACAACTTTGGTTCTATTGTCACTTAGAATAAAATCAGGGGGAAAGACCTTGAGAGATAAGCTGCTTATTTATTTGTTCCTGAAGCTTTGATAGCGTGTAGGTTGCTGTGTGATCTTTATAAACTCAGAGGTGCTAAGCACAGCTTGTTTTTGAAAGTCACTGCCAGCAAGAAACAGACTTTTTGCAATAACACCCGGTGAGCTGTGGCACTCTTATACTCATATATTTTTCTGTGCCAAATCCTTACCTAGTCTATATTAACAGAGTTCTTTTGACTTCATGCTGGGGATTTGGCCCATTATCCATTTCTTGAATATGTATATCCAACTAGGACAGACATACTCAAGAAGATATTTCTCATCTTCACACTCACCAAAATCAAAACACCTTTAAACTGGAAATAAAGCCAGTAATCCCTTCCTTTTCCTAAATCTTACAGGACAGAGGCTGATCAGATGAGAAAATCCTGGTTTTTTTTTTTTTTTTTTAGGTTTTAATGGAACAGGTAGATGGTTTTAAAAGAAAAAGGAATGAATTTGTCAATTGCCCTAATTCCACATGCAAACTGAACTCAGATAACCTGCACTCTCAAAAAGGATACACCGCCTTTAAAAAAAATCATGTAATAATCCTCATCATCAACATACACAAAATCAGGTAGAGGATTTATTGAGAAAAGGGAATTTGGGGTAAACTTCTATTTGCGTTATCCTACATCATTGCAGATTTTTAGTGTGTTTGTAAGTGTTTCAGATGCAGAAGTATGAAAGGAATCCAGCACCTGTGCCCATTTTCCCTATCCCAACATGGGTAACAGGACCCAGCAAGGGACCTCTCCCTTGATCCATGGCTTTGCCCTGCTAGAAAGTTATGACATGGTTTTAGAAGAATTTCACTCTCTTAGAAGGTTGTTATCCTACATGAAGAGGTGATGCCAAAATGCTGCAGCTTCTGCAGAGAAATAGAAGCATCAAGATTAGGTGTTCATATATGTGCATGTGAATTTCATGATTCACTGGTATGATGAGCTGTGATGACTGGGAAGGTTGGGAATACCACAGCCCAACATATGCCTTTTCCTTTTAATTTTTTAATTGACCCATTTTCTCACTTTTCTCCTAAATTTGTCCATTCTTCCAGTCTGTGCACCACATTGCATTCCAGAAACATGACATTCATGCTTGAAGCCCCAAACAAGCAATGGATAAATTAGAGGGTAACACATTGTTTCTGCACCAAAGGCAGTTTGACATGCTGCATCGTGCAGGCTGTTAATCTTTTATTTTCTGTCCTATGAACAAAACAGTGATTTAGTTGTATAGTGGAGATGCTGTTGCCCAGAAGGAAAGCACTTATACTAATGACATCAAACACTAGCATAAATACACACCAGCCACTGTTTCTGATCTAAAAATGTTATTTTGCCTCAGAAGGGTTATAGTGTCTCCTTTTTCTCTTCTTTGCAATTCAGTGATAGATTTCACAAAAAGAAAGCAACTCTGTAGCACTTTTATAGCCAATGAATCAAGGAAAATGGGAGGTCCTGTCCATTAATTCTTTTTAAATCCAGAGTACTGGCAGAACAGCAAGTATAGGAAAAGGTATCAAAAAACCCACACTCCATAATGCAGAACGCCTTCTATAACACTCCACAGAAGGGCATCTAGCTGTCCACAGAGGTGTACAAGAATTTCTTACTGAAGAACAGTCATAGTATGCATCCATCCACTACGCCACCTCCCATATATGCTGAAGGAGAAATTAAATACACAGATCTTATTTCTAGGAAAATTCCTCCAAAAACCAAGTTATAAATTCTAGGTTTTAAGTCCTGAAGTTTTTGCTTCCACTGTCTCCTCTTATGAGCTTGGGTTGTCTGTTGTACATGTACACTAACATTCCTTTGTTAGCAGTGGCAATGAGTTGCACAGCTCCATGATTTTTATTTATTTTTTAGCAAGCATTTTCCCCTATTTTAAATTTCCCACTATTCATTTTAATTGAATATCCCATTCCTATTAAGACAGAAGATGTCCTAAAAAAAGTATACAACACAAAGGATGATCTAAAAGAGACATATACTTAAAAGAGTAGCTGTATTGTACAATACCTTTCTCATGTCTTTTCTTGGTTTTCTTCTGTTTGCAGTTAACAACCCATGTTTTTCTCTCTTTCCCTATATAAGCATGTTTCAACTAAACTTTGAGTCGTGTGCTTCTATAGACCCTCTATTCTTTTCAGTGTTGAAACCAGACCCAAACTTCCAGATCTGAATATTGTAAGACAAATAAGACAGAAAGTCAATTTTTAGCAAGGATTTCTAACTTCTTTGGCATTCTCCATATTCTATTCCACCAGCTCCCTAATAAGATGGAGGGGACTGATTAGTCCTCTCCAATCTTACCCTATATTCTGCATTGATAAAATTAACTAGAATGTGCATGAATAGTTCTTTTATGACTCTCTTCAGGGAGGGTGGTTTTTCGTGAGCGATATAGTCCATCAGTGTCTACTGTTTTGATATTTCTTTATCTCTCTGGTGAAATTCTCCACAACAAAGTTTCTGGAAATAATTGACCAACAGGATCTTGTATCATGCAACAAAATTTGACTTTAACACTTACTGCTTGTGTCTTTGTTTTACTCACTCTATCTTCCTATTTTTCCAGCTTATTAAAAAATATTAGATTTAAAAGAAAAACTTGAGGCACCTCTTACCCATTTTCTTGGCATGAAAACCTTCTAGTTAATTGCTGATTTATAACAATACTTTGTCTTCCTGCACAAAAATTAGTTTCTTCTTCAACAACCTAACTTAGATGAACAACTCCTGAGAGTTCACTTAGCATTTTTGTAGGGCCAGATTTCATGTCTGTGAAATCCCCTAGCTTGAGACTTGAATTTTCTAATGCTGGATGATTGAACGGCACAGTCTACAGGCTTACATCTTATCTAGGCCTACGCCAGCACCTGGCAGTGTCTTGGAGAAAGGAGCCTGCAGATTCCCTGTCAATGTATCACTATTTGCCTCAACGTGTTGGGAGTGCTCAGCAGTGGCTATTCCCTCAGAACAAACTGTCACACAATTAAAAGAAAATACGAAAATCAAAAAAAGGAAAAATGTTAATATTCCAAAATCTAATGTCAAAGGAAGTATGGTTAGCCAGCCTGTGCATGCTTTTTGCAAACTGTTATTTAGAAATAATTATCAAAAGAGATTGTCTGAGTCTTTTCTTTTAGCCTCAAACTCAGCATGACCATGTGTCAAATGATCCATCAGATTTCATCAAAGTTAAGAATCCCATATGGCTAGTATTGCTACAGTTTAAAACTTCCCATGATTCAAAATGTGTCTACCCTGCTCATAAAGAAATACTTCAGTTAAGATTACAACTTGGTTGCTCAGTCTAAATAGCACCAGTCCTGCCTGAGAAGCTGGATGAAAACTTAGGCTTTGCATCACATGAGAAGCTCTGTGTTGCCGGGCCCAGCAGGTTCTTGAGCTGGTTCCTTTGAAACTGAGCCCAGGCAGGTCAATATATCTGAGCTACTTGTTTGATGGTAACATCAGAATAACTTTTTTTGGGCCCTAAGTGTAAATAGTTGTTAATATACTGGAATAGTCCATGAATATGAATTATTGCCTGTGTGCATATACACACACACTTTACAAACAAGCATTTCTAAAGATTTAGCACGCTTCATTTTTCGTATACAAACAGGGTGTGAGGTTTGGGCTGGGGTTATTTTCAGTGCAATGGCTACAGTTTTCAAACAAAACCTGCTCCTAAAACCCTCAAATGACTTGCAGTGTTTTCAGTCTAATATCTAGATCCTTAAACATCCCTATCTGAAGGCCTTCAGATGAGCTGCACTGGAAACCTAATTTTGGATTTTTTTTTCTTTTCTCTTCCATGCCAAAGCTTCTAGAATTTGTGTGAAAAGAGGTGCTCCTGAGTGTATTTTATTTCAACCTAGTTTTGTCAAAAAGAGCAATATTCTACAGTACACTACAAGAGCATGCATATTGTACAAGACAGTGTGCAGCCCAGCCCTTTGAGACCTAAGTCTTCCAGAGGTGGCAAAGATACAGATAAAGGACATAAAAATCTCCAGTAAATAATTCAGGAATTACAGCTCAATATGTTACAAAACTTTCATTTATCTAGAGAGGAAATCTTTCACCTAGACTCAACTTCTACACCTGTCCTTCAAGGCTTAACAACACAACACAAAAGCAATACTGCCATTTCTTAAACATATTACTTGCATGATGTAAGTAACTTAGACTCAAATTAGTAGTAATTGAAATTACTGAATATTTCATCCATTAAAATGGCTGTGCTTAATATTGCTTATTTCAGACTGGCAATGCATATTTGTTCACTTGAACTCTCTGAGGAATATTTATCATACAAAACCATATATTAGAACAAAGGAATATCATTTTGACTTTTTGATGCACTGTCCAAAGAACAGAATAACAAAAAGGAGAATTCAAGTGGGGTTTTTGGGGACCATTTTTGCAGGTTATAGAATAGTATTGGTTTTGTTTCAAAAAATTTCAACCACAATTAGAGTGGGATGTAAAAAAGAACATGTGAAAGATGCTGACATAAGTATTCTGCTCTGAATTGTGCATTTCTTCAGCAGACTTCGGTGAAATGTGGTATGGGAAAGTTACTTTAAGATGAAAAGGCCTTGAAATAAATAGTACATGTAAATTCCATATTTTGCAGTAGTGGAAAACTCAAAAGTATTTTCATTTTTAAAATATAAAACAGAACTATTAAGACCATTTTGATTCTGTACATAAAATTAATATAAACTATTTTCTCTCCTTTTCTACCACTGGTATTTATCTCTTCATTGAAATCTAGAGGAATATGGTCAGATATTAAATGGCTATTCTCCAGACAGAACAAAGAATATGACACAATTAATTAATTATTCATTAGATTATGATATGATTAAAGGTGAACTAGAACAACAACAATCCATAAGAGTACCTGTTGTAAATCAACTGTTTTCCAGGGGAAAAAAATAAAAATCAAAAACCTTCAACAATAATTACAAGAAACATTGTTCCAATGTCTGTAAATTAGAAAAACAGAATGCCAAAGAAAACACAAATATAAGATGACAAGATTACCATTAACTTCAGATTATGTGGTATTTAAATACCTTTCAAATGTCATTTATTTATAGTAATCTCTCTCATGTTATTACACTGAGTTAGGAGATCGGAGTCCTATTTTTCAGACTGTCTCACTTCTCTTGTGCCTCCATTTCTAGTTTCTTATCTGAAAATGAAGACGATACCCAAGTGCTACCTTTGCAAAAGTGTTATGAGGGTTAGATAAGTACCATCTATAAAGCCCTTTGAGATCCTTAGATGAAAAGCTCTGTAAGACACAAGAAAAGCTCTCTGTAAGTGCAGTATTTTTACTGTAGTTCTCACTATGTTTATTTGTTTACTCTCCTCTAGAGAACATAATTCTGAAGAGATTTACGTTTGAACTTTGAAAGGGTTCTGTTATCTGTCTCTCAAATTGCTCTTAAGGGCTCTGTAGAGGAAAGGCAAATGCTCACAAAAGCACACTCAAATCTTTCCAAAGATCCCATTCTGCAAGATATTCAGTGTTTCTTGAGCAGCACAGAGCATTCTCAGCTGACTGCACTCATCACATTGCAAAATTTGGCCTTGGATTTCAGGTGCCAGCCTTCCTACAAACAAGAATCCCAGCACAAAAATAAATGTAATTCTACAATTCTTTCTCAGTTCCTTGTTAGCTGCTCATGGATCAGGTGAGCAGATACAGTTATTGAGCCCACTGCCTCAGTGCTCATCAGAACGCTGACATACTCAGCAAAGCACAAAGAGCTTTTTACTGTCATTGATGCTGCAGAAGAGACACTGCCCATGGGTCACTGCAGGTATTTTTATTTCATTGCTGGACATTATGGACAGATTGAACATCCAACTGGGTTATCATAATGTCGTGTCTCCCTTTGATTTCTGAAAAAAACAAACTTAAGGCCATTCAAACAGTTTTATATGGAATTTTAATGCCGTTCCTATCTTGAAGAATGAGAGCGTGGGAAGTGGCACATGGATGAGAAGGAAGGATGGATAAGTAGGAAAGGAAACTGACAACTTAAACATAAAATTAGGAGAGTCAAAACTTTCCTGAAATTATGTACTATTTTAGAACCTTGTCTGGTAGCCTTTGACCAAATATTTTCTGAGGTGGCAATGGAGGACAAAGGGCTTCCAAAAAACCTCAAAACTAAAACCAAAACCAAGTGAAAATACCCCTGTAATAACTGCATCAGTTATAGGAAGGAAGCAAAATGTTGGTTTTGGTCTTCTGAGGGTATCTTAAAACACTTTGCATGCTGTGAAATTATTGCTTCAAGTTTTTCTTGAAGACAAAATTGCTCATTCTTGAGGTTCAATAAACCAACATAACTAAGAGGCATCATTTTCTCCTTCATTTCAAAGCACAATGAAACTCTTGCAAAAAATCAACCAGACCTATACCAGACTTCCAATTTTACAGAAAAAATGTAGATAATATTCTGAGTTTTCTCTTCAAAAATATCTTTTGGAAGAATGCTACACATCTTGGAAATATAGTTGCATCAGAAGATGTCATCCATACTAAGAGCGGAGTCACAGGACACAGCAAATGTCCTTTGCCTCGAGGATCAGGGAAGATGAGCAGCATACGCAGTGGCTTTTTGGAGGGGTTAAGTGTTGTGGCTTTTTGTTGGTTTTCCCTCCATTATCCACATTAGCAAGAGTATTTCTGTGTCTTAGGGCAGCTCAAAAAAATAGAAAAATTTTCTTGCCACACTTCAGCTGAGTTTTAGGCCTTGAGGGTATTCACCAATACGGGAAATTCTTTCTAGAACAATCCTGGTTAAACAACGCTCTTATTTCAGCTCTGTACATTATTATGCTTTGTTTAAGATTTGATGGATCAAGGATGTGCGAGAAAGTGGAGTAAATGAAGCTTGCATGACAAGTGGTAAAATTTAAAATTGTCATAATTTAGGATTATTACTAGAAAAGTGTTTAAAAGTTGGGTTTTTAGAAAACCTTGTAAATTCATTATATTTAATATTTGCTTCAAGTTTCCCAGCTTGCATCCTTAGATTCTCTCAGACTTACCTGAATATCCACTACTTTGGTGCAAGTTACTGTTTTTGCACATCTCCATTGGTCATTTTTTCCACATATAATCTCATTTCACTGTGAGTAAGGATAAGAGAATTTGAAAGGAAGCAAACCAGAAAAAGAAAAAGAAAAAAAAAAGAAAAAAGAAACCATTTATTGGCTTTATTTATTTCTTTGGGACACAGCTGCTAGTGAATAAGAAATGTGGAGTGTGAAGTCATTCCAGTCAAAAAACTCTGTTCACTCAGTAAGTCAGGAAGATACCATACACCTGTGGATCTCATGAGCACAAAAAATGAAACTTTTGCAGGGAAAACTGGAAATATTGTTAACTAGGTCCTTCAAATTAGAAACGTCCATACTTAGGGAGTTTATATGTGGTTAAAATCTCCAATTTCAGAAAAATATATAGTTGACAATAACAGAGTAATTACAGTCACTGATTTAATATTGCTGTATAAATCATCATGATTCAACCTACAGTAGTAATAAAAATAAATGATATTGGGTATGGTTCATTACTGCTGATCTAATAAAATATTATGAATTTTAAAAAATCCTGAGTGTAATAGTTTCATAAAAATAACAATTTACCAATGGCTTCTTAACAACTTATATGGATGTAATACATAAGAATTTTATTTTTGATAAAAATAATCTTCTGGTAAGAAATTATTTTAATTTTATTCCATTCCTCATAGTATTTTTGTCCAACATGTGTTTTCCTCAGTGAGTGCCTCTTCATAATTCAGATTTTCTTGATTTAGTAAATGAGACAAGAGGAGGAGTTTATTGACATAAATATTAAATGAATGAGATTCATTTTGAAAAAGGTTATATGATCATGTGCAATATTACTTCTCAGAGCAGAAAACAGAGAAAACTCTGCAATAAAATATCCCAAAGCAAGTTTCTTTCTCTACCTGTTCCTGTACAAGAAGATTTATTTCCCCCACCAAACCTGGATGGCAACTGCAAGAAATCAATGTATGGTTCTTTCGAACATGTCTCCCTCATTAACTAGACCTCTCTGCTGTAATAGAAAATTTTAAGATACCTTCAGGTTCTATAATAGCAGCTTCAGGTGAGACTACTCATTTAAATGTTTGTTTTTTTTTTTAAATCCTGCATCAGATCAAGCTGCCTGAATACACCTGTTTGATCAATAGCACAGTGGCCATATCAACCTATGAAGCATAAGACCTATGCCCAGAGACAGCCAGCTGGGGCTTTGCACCAAATTCAAGCTATGATGTTTTGCTAAGACTGAAGCCCTCCACTTCTGGTGCTGACAGGCGCAGGTCAGACTGTCAATCCATAAAAAACTAGTGTTGAAGTTAAACCCTAAAGGTTTTCCCACTGAACATAGTCTCAGGAAGTGGTAACAAAGTGCTGAGATGTTTTGCGTGTGTTGGAAAGCGTTACGCAAACTGCCTTTCTGATTTCTTTATAAATAACATCACTGTTACAAGAAACAGCTTTTATCTTAAGTATTCCAGAAGAACATAATTACACTTTGAATATAGCTGGAAGCTTGTTACAGTAAGCACTGTTGAAATGTCTCCAAAATATAAGTGTTAATTTCCAAAATTCAGCTGAAAAACCAGAAATCACAGATGATAATTCAAGCTCTCCGTGGGAGAGGATATGATTAATTACTTTGACATGAAGTAATCATTTCTAACTAGGAATGAAAATTCAGTGAACATTGCTAACATTATTAATTTTAAAAAAATTCAAACTAGTTGACAAATTTTTGGTTAAATAAAAAAATAGCCTCGTGAGATAAAGTTATGGAGAGATGCCAAAAATCTGCATGGGTCTGCAGGGGATGAAACCACCAAAGCATTTAGAATTAGTTGGAGACTTATACTTTGTAGAGGAAATGAATCACTTGTTTCCTGCAAGAAAAGGTTTAGAGGACCTTAAGATTAAGTTAAAGCAGAGGATCAGCCTGAGTTCTGTAACCATGGATTTCTGCATGTCTGGAACAGGTTATTTCCCAGTCCCTCACTGACACCTAGTCAAGGATGAGGGAAAGATCAAAAAACAACGTAAAGGTGAATAAAACCAAGTGTTTAGGAGACCAGAGAGAAATCAAAGTCAATGTAACAGGCCAACCTGTGTAGAGCTCGGCAAAATCTGTCTCCTTGCCAGCAGATGGGCAGCAAATTCCTGATACCCATTACTACAAGGTTTCAGTCTATCTGCCATGATAAACGGTATCCCATTTTGATTTCTGAAAGGACAGACAAGGCATGAAAACTCTCTGAGTGTTCTATATGAGAAGGACACAAATATTCCACACTTACTGGAATATTTAAAGTTAAAATGACATATACCACATTCAAATGGCCATTACCATAAATGCTGTATATCACATATACTGGGTATGAAAAACTTTTGAATCGGGGTCAGCAAACAGAAGAAAAAGGGCAGAAAAATTCCTGAAAATAGTTTTTTGACTAACGGTGGAGTAGTTACTCTCTGCAAACTCTAAATACCTTGACAGTGCTTGGTAAGGTTTTTAGAGGGAAGAATGGGATATTCAGGGAATGAGTAACTATCACTTAGTAGCATGTGTCCCATTTGCACTTTTTCCTTAGGAAAAAATTATTAAGATATGAAAATTTACCAGTGGAGTGCACCATTAAGTTGTGAAGGCTCATTCTCTCAAACACTGCTCTTAATGCAAACATGGACCAGCCACATACTGTAAAAATATTTTTCAATTTAAGAATCTGAATTTGCACACAGTCAGAAATATTCATGTATCTTTGCCGTAAACTACAAAAACCTTACAAAACCACGGCATAATCTGGGTATGTGAACACCTACTTTGCTGTTTAACGGAGATAATAGAAGAGTTGGAAGCAACAGGATCAAGGGAATTAGAGGAAACGCTCATTAAAACAAAATTAAAAGGTCTAATGATTAAAATATTGATTAATTAGCCAAACATTGATTAACAGTCACACTTTATCAACTACAAAGGTTCTAATTACTGCACCATTTTTCCATAGATTGACCTGCTCTCTCTTGTCACTTACGATGAAGAACAATTTTTATTAAGTGGGTTTTGGATTTTTGACCTGTAAAATTTTAATAGGGAGTGCAAAGAGGGTGTTGTGTGTGGTTTGGCATTTTAGTCACTGAGGGACTCATAGTTACTGTCTCTAGTTAACCAAAGGCACAGAAGTGCAAGAGGGATGTGAGTACTCAGGGATTAAAGCCCTCCCGCAACTTCCCAATCATGAGGGAGAGATGCATTCAAAACTACTCTAAGACTTCAGTGAAAGGAGAAACTCTATGATCCTAAACTCTAATGATGAATGACAGCAAAGTGTTGTTGTTAACCAGCCAAATCCTGTTTGTAAAGATACACAATAATTTATTGGTGAAGTATAAAATGGAAATCTCTTCTAATTTCTGCACCTACTCCAAAGCAACCCAGCTTAGCCTGGAGATTTAACCATTTTGCCATTCACAGAAAAAGCCAAACCAAACTGACAAAAAAAACCAAACAAAACAAACAAACAACAACAAAAAACAACAACAAAAAACCCCAAAACCCCACAAACAAAGCCCCAACAACAATAAATCAAAGAATAGCTCTAGAAGTTCATCTACCAAAATATTTCCTGCTACGGCAGCCTAGATCTCAGAAACTGCCTCACACTTGAAAAATATTTCCCAGAAAATTTATGGACGTCTCACATGAGACTATCTTGCTGATTTCAATAACTGTCCATTTAAATCTGTTGATGTAGCGTTTAAACCTTGCTTCAGAAAAGAGAGAGGCTAATACACACACGGGGTTACACTCTCAATATAACTGTCTCAAAGTGATGGTCTGGATTTACTCCTGATGAGATCAGCTCTAAGGCCAGAAAGCAGATTTATAGCATGAACATAAATGAGCATGGAGGAGGGGGCCCTTTTTGATCATACATATGCTTGTCAGGCAAAAGGTCCTTAAGACCTCATTGCCAAATAAGCAAAAGCAAGTCCGTTACAGCCAGTGGAAAATGGCATGAGAAGGACGACTCCAAACCTATGCACCAGGCTGACAGCTTCAATAGCCAAACCCTGGTAAAAGACAAGGGAAGAAAATGGTGTCCAGATGCTAACATAGAGTTTGAGCTTAATTTCCTTCAGACTAAACTTACTGGTTTCTCAGAATGGCAACAGTGTAGAACTACCTGTATTGTTCCTCAGCAGCTTAAAGGAAAAAGAGGAACTACTGCCAAGGTCTGAAACTACCTCAGCTTCTGCATATTGAGGAAATAAGTGCTTCATCCAGTTAGTGGTACTCCAGAGCAAGTGAAGGAATTAATGCTGTAGTAAACAGGTAGATATCCTTGGCCTTTCCACTCCATCCTCCTGTTACACTGTCTATTTTAACCAAAACAATTCCTTTACTTCTATCCTCCACATCAGCAAAACAAAAACTATTTCATTTCCCTTATATAGCATATCATCTCTTGATCTACCTTCTTGATTTTTTACACCAGAAAACCTGTTATATTTGTAATACAATTATAACTTAAATCCACAAAGAGAGTTTACAGCATAATCAGACAGGTCTGCCTGAGTGCTATTTTGCTATGCCAAGGTTTATGGATTTTCTCAGGTTATTCAATGAGAGGGAAACAAGAGGGGGGGCCGGGGGGAAAGACTTTCCTGAGAATCCGTCTCCCTTCTTACATGCATACACATCCAAAATCAATACAGTAAGAAACCCCATGTAAGGCCACCTAAAGGGTATTTTAGGCTAAAAGTCATAAAATAGGTATCTTTCTTCTAGTTACATTACTTTGCTCTTCAGTCCCCGCAGAGGGACAGGCAAAGGTGTAGCAGTTTAATGCCTACCATAGTGCAAGTCAAATTTTGGGCTTGCTTTCAGTTTTGCACTTGGAGACCAGGCTGAGACAATGACACCAGAGAGGAGAATGGTCCCAAGGGACCATAGAAAGTTCACCTCAACAAGACTCGGCTTGTTGCTGCTGGTCAATGTACTTTCCCCTGGTCCACACAAGCCTTCTCAACCCTTTTAGCGCCATGCTTGGTATTGTAGCACCCTCTGAGGAAAACCAGCATCTTTGTGAGGTTCACCACACTACGCAACCACCCCTGACTTGTGTTTTTCCCCTTCAGGATCCAACTTCCCCAAGATACCTTGTAAGGGAGAGTTTTTGTGTATGTTTTTGCTTTTGTACTTTGAGAAGGTACTATTTGCCCTGCCCGCAACACAGTTCTTTGCACTAAGAACAGAAAAATTTGATCCTAACTGAAAAGAAACACAATAAAACAAGGGTTTAACAAAGTGTCCCTTTGCCATTACGATGGGATTTGCGTCCATAAGCTTGATTATATTGTAACAACACTGCAACTATTGCTTCAGTGCCACAGTGAATCTCCAGAGTCAAGTGTGTTCAAGATTAAAAACTGAAATCTCACCTTCAATGAACTATTACCCACTATTTACAGGTAGCTCAGATGTACAAGCCTGTAAAGGGCTTTTGCAAGATGTAATAGCATATTGAATACATACCAAATTAAGATAATGCTAAGGCACCAGCAAAACACAGAAAACATGTGAGCAACCAGCAAGCCAACCTATCAGCCCAACAGTGCTTCTGAAGAGAAATATTAGTTCTTGTTCGAGGGTTAAAGGGAGGGCTGTGAAAAGGTTGCCTTAACAAGAAGGAACCTTTTGATCATCACTGATAGTGAAAAAAACCTTTAAGATTTAAATATATTTGTTTCATCTGAAGATTCTTGACTGCTCTACTCCATGATGACCTTTACTGCTCACTGCTAAAATTTTACTTCCTTCGCTATCCCCCTTCCCCACCAATAGATTCTTTTCACTCTTTGCCTCCCAAACTTGTAAGATCGTCTCTTCTCCTGCTCTTCTATTTGGCAGGTGCCTTCCTAATTAAATAAGTTCTCCTCCCCTCCACCCCAAAAGCATACTAACAATGAAACGTTAGAGAGTAATGCATACAGTATTTAGGCATAAACTTTTTTATGTTTGAGCATTTAGTCTAAAATGATCCCATTTCTTGTGTGATCCTTGGATACTATTCTAACAGTGATGTCTTGACACTATTGATAGTGATGCTTCTACAACTGTATTAATTTTCTATATTTAGATATAACTCCCTATCCAACACCATTCAACTATATCTGATTATGAACACTTGTCAGTGCCATTTCAGAAAAAAAGTGCAAGCAATACTGATTTACGCAATCTAAAATAAAAAAATCCTGCAAATATGCATTTCTGGCCATGTTTCACAAGATATCAGAGTGATTTCAGACAAATTTTCATGCTTAAGAACTTAAATTGAGGTAGCTCTACTGGTTTGATTCAGAGAAATTATTTTAAAGACAACAGAATCAGTGAATTGTTCAGCACTATTAGAAACTGTCTTTTAAATTCAGGTTTGCATTTCAATCAGTGCTGTTTCCATCTCCTTTACAAAAGGGCTGCAAGGAAAAAAACCCTACAGACAGAGGCAATCTGAGTGCATGCTGTATACCACAAGACTGGTACAGGGTCCAGGACTTGCCCTCCAATCCAACAGCTATGGCTACAGGCTCCTTTCCCACCTCCCAAAATTGCTACTTGGGGTGATAGATGACCAGCATGTAGTTGAAAGCAAAATAACTCCAGTTCCCTTTCATGTATTCTTTATCTAACTCCATTTCTTCTACTAACCAGTAAATCAGACATGGAAAACTTTGTCTGGGGACATTTACGACTGCTTTAATACAAAAATGGTAATTTTTTTTCCTGTGTACAGATGCACTATTTTAAATCAAAGATACTGACTTAGCAAAGTAAGCTCCTGTTTCACATTCTACTTATTTAAATATCTACAGTTATGTTTCTCTGAAATTTGGTTCAAGCATTCTATGCTATTCTTAATATCAATTTGCTTAATATTGTAGTCACTTTCAGGTTTAGGAAATGTTTGTCTCTCAGGCATGATGTGGTAGATTTAGTTGCTGGAAAGATAAACACATGCATGCAAAAGCAGCATTTAGACACATCTCTTCAAATAGACCCTGCTGAATGGCAGGGATGAGGCAGAGAATGAAGTTGATCCCTGTGTGTAGTGAGAACATAAAGCTTGTGTACCACTTAAGTCTTCAAAACAGTGTTTAAGTAGGAGTTGAGCACAATTTTTTTCAGGCACTCTTCATGGGGTAAAATTTACTAACAGAAGGCTTGAATAACTTGAGCAGAGGGCAGTAGGGGCCACACAAAGGGAAGGAGTAGGGAATCATGCCTCAACATGGTAACTGTTGGTAAAGGTCAACTTCCTACCGACAATAAAGTGCAGTCGCTGTATTTATCTGGCAGATCCCTGTGACAATGGCTGGTAATCTACAGATAGCTTTTTAGAAAGGTTTGAGCAGTGGCCTTCATTCAGCATAACTATTATTCTCTAAAATGTTTCTGTGTTCATTTCTCATGTGCCCTGAACAATACAGCACAGAAGGAACATTAGGAGCCCATAAAATGATATGCAGTAAAAATCCAAGCTCCAAAGTAAGTTTTTAAGAAAATACACATTTTAATTTTCAAGTTCTGCAGCTGGTACTGCCTAAAATCATATTTTCTACATTGTCAGTAGGGAACTTTCCCTGGAGGCAAAATTGTATAATCACTCAGAAGAGACACTGCAATCATTTGCCCAAAAATATATGCAAGAACCAACAGAAAACAAGTAACAAGAGGGGTAAAGAAAACACAGACTGACCAAACCATATTCTGGTGTAAACAAACATGGGCAATGGTTAGGCTATTTGCCACCGTAAGCTAAATGTCATCCATCCCTTGACTTATGCCATGGGTCTTTTTTGCTCACAGTTGACTTAAGACATCTTTAACTTTGAACCCTCTAGCTTTTATCTGTTTGCATTATAATCTCAGTGTTATTCAGGCTTATTTTTTAGCACGTACGTGTACCCACCCAACCAGACACACACATGGACAGAGAAAAATAAGGAATTTTTTATCCTTATAGTGTTTTGGCAGCATAATGGGAATAGACAGCAACTACTTTGTGTTACAAATTTGAATGTGAAATTTCAGAAAACCTCCTTGCATTAAAAATGAATTAACTGTGTGATTATTAATTGTGCATATTCCAATCCCTTTGTGCTGTACTGAATGTTTCTTGAATCTCATTTGAATCCTTTGGCTAAGTAATGTGTCAAGGGGGGTACTAGCCTGAATGCCTGGGTTATTTAAAAAGCAGGACAGCACTTCCAGATTAGAATACCAATGAGTGGGGTTAAAAAGGCTCTACTGTAGTTGGAGGGCAGCTCTCAGTCTGAGTAGTACCTGAAAAGGACCTCTATGGACTAATTTTCAGAATCACATTGTAATGTGAGCTCATGTCAATCATCAGAACAGACAGCTTCATCCCATGATATAAACTAGTTATACATTCAAGAGCTGCCAGAGGATCTTCATTAAAAAGGGACTTAGCATTAAAAGAAGAAGGTTGTTTTATTATAATACTTCAAACACAGTTTTTTGTTTTATATGTTCTCAGAAATCTTTTTTGTTCTTCTTCACAATATCAAAAAAAGTGCCACAAAAGCAGAAAAAACATTAAATATTCCAATTTTTAATGGGAATCAAGGTAGCTTTCTGGTTTAAGGCATTAAAATCATATACATTTTTCTAAATATATTCATGTCTTTGAATAACAAAAAGAAGTCTCTAGATGTAATAGGAGGATGTTTTTAATCTTTTGTGAGAAGGGATTTGCAGAGCTGACTACTCAAGGTACAATATCTACTGGCAAAGTATATCAGTGAGAGCTTTATACATATAAATTTGTATAAAAGCTTTGGGCTATCCACAAGCTTCCAGATACCACTTAGATATTACAATCCATGTCATTAAAATTTAATATGATTGTGTTAAGAAGAAAACATTAATAATATCCATGTAAGTAAATCATTGACACAGTAATCTAGTATTTCAAGAAAACTTAACAGGGGTTTATCAAAAAATAAATAGATAAATGTATCTATTTACCTATATGTGTATCATTTCAAAGAACCTGATTTAAATATAATTTCACTAATTATGCAGCTTCTTCAAAGTAGCTGGGAGTATCTTGATCTAAAACCGCTGTTGCCTACCTACTTCATACCAGGATAAATAGTTTATAGGAATCTAACTGAAATGAGGTGTTCCTTTTTGAGCAGAATACAGTGCTCGGTCTAATATGTTTTCTGCTATCCTTTTAAGCTATAGTACTCATACTCTGCATTATTTTCTGCCCTGAAAAATTATCTCCATTTTCAGCCTTTTTCCTTTTTTTAAAATCAGCTCAACAATCTTTAAAAATAAGACACACTCTTAGTAATAGTAATTCTGAGCTTTTCATTGCACAGCTCTTTCCATTTTCTATTATTACCTTCACAATTATTAGCTAATTAATTATTAACAAGTTAATGAGTTTTTCTTTTGCCCTCATTACCATAATATCTAATACCTCTCAAAAATTTCAAAATTCCACTTCCAAACTGCCTGTGAAGCAGGAAATATTGTGTCCCCCCCATTTTATAGATGAGAGATGGAGGCACAAAGGATTTCATTCCTATATTCACACTTTGTAAGGATGGTAACATTAAAAGCTAATAGGAATACTTTTAGAACAAAGTTATTTCAGTCATCTTTGGCAAGAAGATTAAGAAACCTAGCACAAAGAGACTTAGGTAAATTTAACAAGGGTTCAGAGGAATCAAACTGTTAATTAAAACTGAAATGCTCTTGTCTCCTATTTCTCTGGACAGATTACGGGGCATTCCATGTTTATTTTTCACATAAATCAGTTATGGTGGTTACAACAGTAACAGTACTTGATTTTATAACACAATATATATTGCATTTTTCAGTGATCCTCTTCAGATATTTCTCTGGAAGCAGTATCATTAAAAATGAGTTTCAAGAGCTTAGAAAACCCTCCCGGTGAGTGAGCTCTAGCAAACTCACATGAACCCAGGGATATCTTAATTAAAGTCTTTCTGATGCTTGAAGATAAAACAGACATAACAATTCTTGCTCTTTCGGGTTCTTAAAAGAACTCTTTTGAGGCCACCTTCTCTCTCTCTCTTCCATGCTGAAGCCTTGAATTACACATAAACACACACAAAATATCCACCTCAAAAAAATCTCTACAGAATGAGAGCATGACAATTACTTTGAAGTGCTAGCACCTTTGCTAGCCCTGGTCTTTGGAGCAGTTAGCGGTTCAATCTTTGATTTGGCCTTTATCCCTGCCTAACAGGTAAATGGCATTCCAATCTCAAGCCCAAAATACGCACATTTGGAGGACTTGTACAGCACAGTTCAAATCACTGGCACAGGGCTCTTTAGAGCACTAAAGAACCAAGAAATTAAGGGAACAATGAAAGCCTGTGCTGCTGCAACAAATTATATATAAAGAAGTACACCGTGGCAATGAACAGGACCATAAAGGACTTGCATACGAAAAATACTCAGTAGGACTGCAGCTGCTGCCAATCATCTGTTGGGCATCCATACCTCTTACTAAACTTGCGGAATCCCCAAACATACTATGTACCTCCCAAAATCAAGACTTAGATTAACATCATCTGTTATTCAGCGTGCTGCTGAACTGGTACAATAGCTGACAATATCAAACTTGTTTATGTTATTTGCCTCTACAGGGGGTATTGCAAGATACTTCACATCTCAGAGCATGAAGAACTATTTTTTTAAAAAAGTCTCCAGCAGGGCTGGTCCAACTTTCTATCTCTGGGGTTTTTTTTAAAAAAACAAACTACTATGTGTTGTATAGTTTTATATCCCTTGCAGGGATTTCCAGAGCTTATTCTGGAAGATGACGCTTATTTATTACAAATAGAATTTTTTTTTTTGGTAAACCATGTAGATGTGTGACAGATTCCCATCAAATTATGCATCTGATTACCCTCGACACCTCATTTGAGGTACAATATATTCTGTGCATTGTCTTCCTTTCTGCCCATGCTCACCTTGTCCGTCTCGTTGCTGTTTTCAATATGCTGATTACACCAACTCAGAGGCTTCAGCACTTTTTAAAATATATAAATCCTTTTGCAGGTGACTTCTAAAGAGGCAGCAGTACTCGTAAATTCAAGATTAAACACTATTCTTTTTAATTTATATTTTGTTTACATATACATTGTAATATATTTATCCTGAAGATAAAACTTACAATGCCATTCACCTGTCATCCATGAAGCATGTGCTGCAGTCTTTCTACTTATGGAAAGAGATGAGGTGCAAGTATACAAGGTAACTATTTTGGACCTGGTGAACCGTTCTGGAGACAAAAGAATTAGTATTTTTTTATGCCACCAAGTTATATGTAATTGTCTTCTAATTTTACCTGTCTGTGTCTTAACATTTTCAGGGTTCTATTTAGCAGTTTATATTGAAACCTGCAGTCAAAAACATGTGTAAGAATGTATTATAGAAAAAAAGCCACGCAATCCATCAAGTCTCAGACTCCAAGTAGAGGGAGCACTTAGAGAGACTTGAATGAAAGGAGGTTATCAGAATTCTTTGGAAGGGATTTATTAACACCACTCAGAGTGCAACACTGGAAAAGGCCTACATATTAATAAAAAAGAAAAATCCTCAACTGCTCCTCTGTGCAACACTAATTTACCTAAGGTTTGACTAAGCTGATGGGTTTCACAGACAGACTGTTATATGACAGCCACAAACCACAGGTTCCCTGGAGTGCATCAATGCCCAGTAAGGAATGCTTTGCTACAGAGAACAAAAACTTCTTTGAGGGAAATAGAGGCAAAAAGAGAATCCAAAACAACCAAAACAGTTACAGGAAACAGCTTGAGGTAGAAAATCCGACAGGCTTGTTACATCCTGCCAAGTCTTAGCTAGCATTTTGTTCTGCCCATAAAAGGATTGAGAAAGGGATAAATATGCTGTAACATCCACGTTATAGTAGCAGACATTAATCAATTTTACAATGGCAGCATCATTAAAATCAACCACTTTTTATTGCTTATTGCAAATAAAAGCAGTTTTTGTGAAAATAGCCTCAAAGATAGTGGCAAGCTGACCCATTCATGAAATGAGGGTCCTAGTTCTCAGGTAGCTGAAAATTCTTGACACCCTTCAAAAGCAGCTAAAAAGGTACACGTAATATCATATGACTACTACTTAACAAGCATTTCGTGTTGTAGAATGTAGAGTGATCCTCATTTCGTATATGAGATCAAGAGACTGCTGTTAGAATTATCTTCATACAACATGAAATTAGCAGAAAAAATACGACTAAACCAGTAATACCCAATTATGCAAAAGTTCAAAATTAAAATTTATTGAGATAGAATTGGTCTTAAATTTTTATGCCTGAATTAAATTTTTGTTAAGAAAACAAAACCTCAAATCATACATCTTCTCAGAAAACCCACTGAAGTTTCCAAAGACATGTACTTTCTAAAGAGTGATAGACACTTCAGTAGCTGCAAATATCTTCAAGTAAGGAGCCCATTTTGTCTATAAATGGCTTAAAGGGTTTTTGAGAAACATTAGGAAATTAATCATCTGAATGAAGCTGTTTTAAGAAAAAAGGGGGGGACTGTTGTTCATATTTTCACATTTTTGTTCCACTTCACACTATGTAGAGAGTATTGAGTTTCTGCCATAATTCCTCATTTATTTGAATTTAATAAGTTTTAGTGTTCTTGATATTATGCTTCACTACTCTGAGCCTATTGATGCATTTCCACCAAATCCTTTTCTGTGTCCTCTTTTGGAAAAATCTTTAGAAAAGCTGTGACAGCAAATGGGCGGGGGGTGGGAGCAGGGAGAGGGATAGAGGAGAGAAGAAAAGAAAAGAAAAGAAAAGAAAAGAAAAGAAAAGAAAAGAAAAGAAAAGAAAAGAAAAGAAAAGAAAAGAAAAGAAAAGAAAAGAAAAGAAAAGAAAAGAAAAGAAAAGAAAAGAAAAACCAGTCTTGCAGATCTTAGACTATTTTTTTTCAAAGGCCTGTAAACCATCACCACACCAGAGAACCTCACACAGATTTTTTTTTTTTTTTTTTTTCAGAAAATGTTTTAACACCAGGATTTGATGTCTAGTCTCTGCTTCACAGGCATATCTCTTTAAAGGAGACTTTCCTCTCTATCATTAATGTGTAAGTCAGTCAGTCAGACCTTTTTAATAAGCAGTTGAAGAGCCACTGTCTTTAGCACAGGAAACTAACAAAAGCCTCATTAGTCAAATGAACAAAGAATAGTTTGAATATCAATGTATTATTTTAGAGGAAAGCCTCCAAGAGAATCTCAATGCAATCCTTTTTACTGGAGTTTCTCCTGTCCAAATTTTAATGTTCTGGACCCTACCTATGAAAAATTGATGAGCAAAGAAAGCTGTTAAAAGAGGACATCCATTGCATGTCGTTTTTGCAATGTGCCACTGCATTTGACAATAATACAAGTAGATAACAGGCCTGTTTAAAAAAAAAAAAAACTTGTCCAACACAACTGTTTTTTTCTGCTCTGTCAGTGATCTGTTGCATAAATAACCTTGCATCAATTAACAAGGTTGTTTAAGTGACCTCTGAGCAGAAGAATAGGGCATCAAAACTCTACAAAATTCGATTAAAACCTCCTGTTCCTGTCACAAGCAAAAGTAAAATCTCTACTGGGAATGTCTATAAACAATTTGGAAAAAAAGTCACAAATGTTCTGCATAAAGATTTCATGAAACTAAATTCAGAGACAAGAGCAAGTCAGATTCTTAATTATTTATTAAAAGAAAGGAGAAAAATCTGAGCAATTACTCCACAGAGATAGTGCACAATGTGTTTTGTTCATACACTAGAAGGTATCATTTATCCACCTTTATGGAAAAATGCTCACAAAACACACTGGAAGTTCTATACAGCAGAAACATACAGAAGGTTCCTACTGAACCACAAGCTTGATACCACAAGCTTTCCTTTTACACCTCCTAGACTTACCATGCAAATACAGATAATTCAATGATAATACAATCTTTTTTATTGGAATGGCATAATTAAAAGAACTAGATGGATCCATGCTTTTTACAGCCAGAGGAGGTACAATAATTGGCTCTTATCAATCTTGTAGTAAATCACAGACACGTGGTACCTGGCATACATGTCTATTAAAATCCTGCAGAATGTAATCAGCATGTTTCTCTCAAAATGCAGCACTATTCTTCAGACAATATTCTGTCTCAAAACAGTGTTGTGAATAACTTCATGCAGAAAGTGAGGAGAAAAAGATGCAAGTGGACATTAAATTTTATGTCAGATAATAATTATAACTAAACATTTAAAACACTTGGGGAAATGAATACATAATAATTATTCATCCAGACATGTTGTTAGGCACTAAAATTACAAGTGCTTTCAATATCCAAATTGTGCCTTTAAGGCATACTAGCATAGGTTGAAGGGGTTTGCCTTGATGCTACGACCTGGAACAGCAAAGATTAGTACCAAATCTTGCAGGTACAGCATGAAACTAGATGAAATCTGTTGCCATATCTGACTATTACAGCAATTCCATAGAAAGACTCAGATACAGAGAAAAGAGCAAGAGGGAAAAAAATTCTGAAGTGATTCTAGAAACAAATAGTAAGAATGGGAAATTACAGAGTTCTTTCTTGAAGTAACAAAAGTGTTGACTAGAGAACTTTCAGACAAAACACATTGGAATTAAGGAATACTTCTGATACAGAATTGCAGAAAATCCTGCCCTATAAAGGTCAAGAAAATATAGCACTAGAGGTGGTTAGAGAACTACCTTGGATATCTGACACAAAGGTTACTTGTGGGGATGTAGGGAGTTGATAAGTGGGATGCCGTGAGCATTAGAATTTGCACTGTTGGGTTTGTTTGGGGCTTTTTTCTTCTCCTTTCTGTATTGATGACCTGGCAGAAGAAATGTGAAGAAAGGTGAGAGAGTTTTTGCTGACACAAAAATGGGCTGGGGGAGTGAGTCAATACAAAAGTGAAAAGCAATATAGGTCAGAAAGTCTTAGGACAAACTAGGAGTCTGAATGGATAAAATTGAGTTCCAAAAGTCAACCTAAAAATCATAAAATAATGAAGCGAGAGAAGAGAAACAGGAGATCAAAACTAATTTTCTTTTCACAGAACTCAATAGTGATATGATAAAATACAACATACCGGCTTCTAGAGCATGATATGCATTATTGGTCATGATGTTGTGATTCACCATAGTTAAAAGGCAAAACAAATTCTGAAATGGTTAAGCAGCAGAGGTGAGTCAAGGAAAGCACTCCATAACGAGGAAGCAATTCAGCCACTGGGATAACACCGGTAAGTCATGGTGTCAGAAAAGAAAGAATAGTTTAGAGTTGCTGAGTATACAACAAAGGAGAGCAACTTTACATGGTAAGACTGGGATGTGGAAAGCTTGATTATTTATAAAGCTGAGGGAAATTTTGCGGCTTTTTTCAAAAGTGAAGGCGATTATGAAGAAACTCTATTAAGGTACACACAATCCTGAAGGGAACAGAAAGGAGAGATGCTGCAGGCTATCTGAGCTTGTGTTAAATAGAAGTACAAGGGGTTATGAACTTAAGCTGGGGGGAGAATTGGACA
This sequence comes from Edolisoma coerulescens, assembly GCA_013397115.1. Lineage (NCBI taxonomy): Eukaryota > Metazoa > Chordata > Aves > Passeriformes > Campephagidae > Edolisoma > Edolisoma coerulescens. Next base: position 320,329 of record VWZW01006492.1, on the reverse strand, counting down.
CTAAAAGAATTTAGGTAGAGTTTCCTTGCACTGCTGCCCTTAGTGAAATAACCTACCAAGGCCAGACATTGTAATAAGCAGTATACAAAAAGAAATATTGGACAAGTATATTGTGACTGTCCATTTAAAGCAGCATGGCAGCTCCATGAGGGTTTTCTGCCCTCAATTTGTCAGAAACTCTCCCAACTTTGCAAAAGTTTTAAGGCACTTGGTACCCTTTTGTGAAAAATATAATTAAATGGGATAAAGTGCTTGAATTCTGAGTATGTGATTCAAAAGTACGAGCACAGAAGAAGAATACTGCCATGCACCATATAACACAAACCATAGAATAAATCACATTTTATATTAATTTAATTGCTGATGGTATGTATCAGGATGGAAAGTACCAGGGACTAAGAACTCCTGGTTCTTAGAAGGGGAACAACTTAGGGATTGACATGTTAAAAAAAAAAAAAATTAAAAGTCTTTTACATTCATATGCCTCAGGAAAAACAATTTTACAGTTAGGAATACAACCCTCAGTTTCCTTATCCAAATTTTCCTAGGTATCCCTCCCATAACTACCAGGATTAGAACAGACAATCTATTCCCAAGATGCTAACAAAACAACACCTTTTTGATTCCTAACAACACATCATTATCTTAAACCTAAGAGAGAATGCTAGCTGTTCTAAAAACAAATATTAGATCCTTCTCTAAGTTGCCTCCCTCCTAAAGATGAGTCTTTTTAACATCTCAGTTTTATCCCAAGCTCTGTAGAATCATACAGTCATTTAGATTGTAAAAGACTTCTACGATCATTAAGCCAAACCACTAACCCAACACTGACAAGTCCACCACTAAACCATGTCCACAAGTGCCACATCTACAGGTCTTTTAAATACCTCCCTGGATTGTGAAAAACTCTTTCCTGGACAGTCTGTTCCAGTGCTTGACAAACATTTCCATGAAGAGATTTTTCCTGACATCCAATTAAACCTCCCTTGGCACAACTTTGAGTCCATTTATTCTTGTCCTATTTCTTTTCACTTGGGAAAAGAGACCAACCCCTGCCTGGCTACAACCTCCTTCAAGGTGGTTGTAGAGAGCAGTATGGTCCCTCCAAGCCTTCTTCTCTCCAGACTAAACAACCCCAGCTCCCTCAGCTGCTCCTCATAGGTTTTGTCCTCCAGAGCCTCCCCCAACTTCATTGCCCTTCTCTGGACACACTCCTGCACCTCAAAGTCTTTCTTGCAGTGAGGTGCCCAGAACTGGACACCTCAACAGCACTCGAGGTGTGGCCTCACCGGTGCCCCCTCACCAGAGGAGCAATTACTGCCCTGATTCTGCTGGCCACAATGTTCCTGATAAAGGCCAGGCTGCCTTTGGCCTTCTTGGCCACCTGGGCATACACTGGCTCATGTTCAGCCATTGTCAACCAGCAACTCCAGCTCCTTTTCCACCAGGCAGCTTTCCAGCTGCTTACCCTGAGATGCAAATAGAGTGTCCTCCAACACTGGCAGCTAGGCATTAATGTGGATTTCACACTGCCCTACTGTTAATGTTTGTGATATCCCCTTGTCTAAATATCCTCACATAGCCAGCACCGGAGACTGATGAAAGATACTGAGATACATAGATCTTCGGGGCTAGCACAGTACGGCTGCTCTTATACTCTCACAAATGCCAGGGAATTCCTTTTGTTTTACTATAGAATTCAGAAATCAAACACATTTTTAGCATTGCACTTCATGAACTTCCGACAGCATTATACGGAGATTGAACGTAATTTTAAAATCAGAGAACTTGATCTGTTCAAGAGAGCATTTTTCGAATAGGACTAACAATTCAGAAACATAATTTTAGACCAAAAGCCAGGTTAACAAGAAAGCACCTGTCCTTTATGGCCTTTATTTAAAATACAACAATGTAATCCCAGAACACCACTGCCTGAAAAACATCTACAGTAGAAACTTTTTATAATAATTTTAAAAGGAAAATGATCAGAAATGATCTTTGTGTCCATATTAAACAACATAGGCATTCAAATTAAAGCTTTGTTACTGACTCCAGTAAAACTATTGTTTGTTACAGGTAAAATCATCTGCTGTGAAATACCATGTTTCAGGACCACCCACAAAATTGTGTGTTTAGAGAGTATAAAGCCTGATTTATACAACTCATATGCTCCAACGTAACATGGAAAGTTTAGGTTCTTACAATTGGACACACTTCGTTATCGTTACAGTAATGCTTTAATTATTTGCTCCTAATGAATGATGAACTGGCAGGTTTGATACAATGCAAAGCTGAAGAGAAGAAGTGACTATATTTTTCTCAACCACCAACTACGAAACAAACTCCACCAAGTTTTGAAATGGAAAATGCACTCCCTAAACATTTCAAAGCACTGAAAAATTGTCTTTGTCTGTTATCTCATTGATTTTTCTGAACGGCAAAGTTGTCAGGAGACCACTGAAGAGACTTCTTGAATCTTCCAGCAGTCTACCCCCTTGATCGCAAAATACTCTCATTTCCTAAGTCAATTTGGTTAGAAACTCAGGTTGCTAACAAGTCGTTTGGAGAGAGGTATTGTTTGAAAAGAGCTTAAAAATACACTGTGTGAATACATGCTGTCTATTAAATAATAAAAACCCCCATCAAACACAGTTAAACTTATACCATGTCTGTTTTGTTGTCTGTTTAACAAAAAAGAAGTTTAAAATACTTGGACCAGTTTTAAGGGATCTCTCACAAAGGTGTTCAATTGTAAATGAAATTAACAAACTGGACTAGTTTTTCTATACCTTTGAGCCTTTAACTCCATCCCCTTGATATACATCATCACACTGATGATTCCTTGCAAACTCCATTTCATACTACCAAGAGAAAACTGCTTAAGTAACAAGGTCTTGAAAAAAAAAAAAACAACAACATTCATTAGAACCTGGACTAAGATCTCAAATTCATTTCACACAGACCACATCACAGATCTACTTTATGGCTACTTAAGTTCTCTATAGACAAATTCAAACCTATTGAAAAGGGTTTTATACCTCATTATCATTTATCTAAGCACTCCTTTATCACCAAATTTACCTCCGCCATATCAAGTAGAGCTCAGAATTAAGAAGGTTTAGTTACAAAAATGCCAAGAGCAGAAAGCTGACACATGCTATGCATATTGTAATGAATGACCTACTTTAAAACATGTGTATATGTTAGTTCCTACACCATTTTACTGGTTATTCTCTGCAGAAATTTGAGTCCTTAACTTGTCAAGGAGGAAGCCAAAAGGCATGTGTTCATGTTCAAGGAAACTGTCGATGGATGGCTGGTGCACATTTTTGTAAAACAGAGAGAACAAAAGAGAGTTGAAGCAAATGGAAGAAGCCTCATCTTAAAAAAAAAGGTCCATATTGCTGAATTAAAGCACCACAATTCTCCAACACTTAGATATGCATAGGTGACTAGCAGTCTTTTTTTCGTGTGGAAAAAAAAACCCACCTAAAAAAAGAAAACAAAACAAAACACCTCAAAGCAAAACAAACAAAATATCCCAAACCATCCCAACCAACCAACAAACTACCAAATGTACTTGTTTTTCAGATGTCAAAAACTACTTATTTTCACAGTTCATGTAGCTTTTGGGGTAGGTTTAGCTGTCCACTCAGGGCATATCTTCCAGAAACTGAGATTTTATTTCTATTGGATTTTTAAATAGATATCATCTAAATTATTACATTTTTAAAATGATGTAGCTTTTTGCAACAGTGTTTCAGACTGATGAGTCCATTATGCAGTTGTGCAGCTTGGTAGCTACTATCAGGATGAACTTTGAAAAGCAGTTAGAGTTTAAAACTTTACTTTCAAATTCATTTCACAGTTTAGCTTTGAGAGAAAGTGGTTTTCTCTATAGGAACTCTCAGACAGCTATGCTGAGCAAACTAGGTGCTTCTTCCTTTCAAGTTAAGCCCTTTAGATTACTTTAACACAGTTCTTTGTGGTTTAATTTATCATATGTCCTGGCACCATTTATCACTAAATGCAGAGTGATGAAGAAATGGCTCTATTAAAATGGAATAACTACTGAATTAAAAAGCTGTTAAATGAGTTGGAGTGCAGACTCCTGTTAACAATATGTGGGAAGAGTGTTTGGCTGAAATAAATTACTTTCACAGTAATAATTTGAGAAGTGCACCTTTGGAGAAACATGTTCAAAAATTCACATCTTGATTTCCTGACTAAAATCACATTCACCATTAATAATATTTTTAAATTAGCTTCATAGCTAAGGTGGAGAAAAAATTAGTCTCAAATACTTTGGTTTAAAACCAAAATACTCTTTATTAAAAAAGCTGTGAATGGCAGTTTTAAAAATACACATGCAAAATAAAATAGCTGGTTCCAATTAAGATATATTTCTCATGCTCACCCTTAACTTTTAAAAAAAAAACCAAAACTTTTACAATCTTTCAATGTTGTCTGCCATATAAACTTGTAAATAATATATAGCCTTGTAATTCAGAGTAGTCTGCATTGTAACTCCGAAAACTGTAAACAGTCAACTACCTAATGAGTCGAGATATAGTTTCGTTTTATTGATTGAAATAGAAAATGCAGGTAAGAGAACGTACTGAATAGATACTCAGTAAGTTCATGATAATTGACATAAGATGTTTCAGATATAAAGCATTTTTTTCATATTCTAACAAAATGTTGGATTCAAAAATTTATAGTTTGTTATTAACAAACAACAGCCCATTTCCAAACAACTATTTAGTGCTGTAGATCACTGCATTCTTACTCTTGTGCTTAATCAACACATTAATCTTGTGGTTAACAGCAGCATTTACTCAACCCTTATTGGGAAATTATTTAGCTCAATAAAAGGAAGGGTCCATCTATCAGTCAGGGCCCTCTCATGCACTGATTGATTTCACTGGAAGCAAAAATAATTTCCCAGAACTCATGTGCATCATCTTGCACCTTTGAAACAACCTGCTAAGGGATATCTTATAGTCACAGAGTGGCATCTTTATGGCTTTAAGAGCAGATTTTATTTCTACGAATTGTTACTAAAAAGCTGCATCCTGACTCTGTTTTCAGGCTCTGCTGTGGCATGGAATACAAAAATAGTTATAACACGCATCTCTGTCAACTTTGCCAACACCATGTGTGGACAAATATCATGCTTGAGATGCCAGTGCAAAGGCATGTCATGATTAGTCACTCCCAGACATTCTAGAAAAAGCTAGCCATCTTACAAAAGAAAAAATCATAATGGCCAGAAGGGCCATTGTATTCAGTACAAGCCAATAGGTTTACTCTGAAATGACAGAACATGTTACCTGAAAATTAGGCAGTTTTATAGACCAGACAGTAATATAGTGACTGCAAGATACACCCAGCATTCCTAAAGGAAACCCAAATGGAGGGCCTTTGCGCTTCTCCTCAAAAACTGAAAACAATTGTTAAGTTTACCTCAAACCATTGTGTATTTTATGTATCAGAAATACACGGGCCATAAAAAGCACAAGGATTATTTTTTCATTTCAGACTTGGTTGGCGGAAAAATTCATTTTTACCTCTATAGACAGTGTGATTGCCAGGCCTGTTGTGAAATCCAGGGCAGTACTATATGCATTGACCTTTACACTTGCCCTGCATAGTCATCTGCATATATACCATCTTGCTTCCTTTTGCATGTACGAGAACAGAAGGAGTAAGAATAGTAGTGCAGTGACCCACTTTCATACATCCTTCTTTAGCTTTAATATACCGCAATTTTCCCCCCTACGCTAACTGAAGGCCCCTTCATGGTTGTATACATTCATCTTGTTGTCTCCTTTGTATACACACAATACTGTGTTCATCTGGTCCAGCACAGTAACTAAGTCCACCTGCCCTTGCTCCTTTGCCAGCTAAAGCTCCATCAATCTGTCTAGGTGGGAATTAATACAGAAGAAAAAAAAAAAAAAATCATAGTTTCTTTCATGGTTAACTTCAACAGTGTTGAAGTTAAAAGGGCCTTGAGGCTTTGGGCTTTTTTAAGGGGTTTTTTTGTGTGTGGTTTTGCTGTTGTTGGGTCAAGGTTTTTTTCAGAAAATTATAAAACTGGCAAGTTAAGAATGTTACCTTCAGCTGAAAACTGTATTTAAGCATGAAAGTTACACTCCATATAGCCTTTTCTGCCATGGTACCATGGACAAAATGAAATATGAATTTAATCCTAAGTGGCTTTGGTTTTTTTAACAAGTCATCTGAGGAGAATTTATCTAGTTTTCCTTCATAATAGTAAGAGGTTGCATAATAAAATACATTAATTATGAAATATACCTGATAAAATAATTGTTTCTTAGAGGTTTTACCACATTTGTAACACAGCAAATGTATCTTTATTGGTACTCAAGTTATTCCATACAGCATAGCCACTCTCAAAAATGCACAGGAAATTAAAGGGTTTATTACTTGGAATGATATTTTAAACAAATGTGAGAGAGTCTCTGTTCCACAAGTAACAGAAACACTAAATCATCAGGGTTGGAAGAGACCTGCAAGATCATCTAGTCCAACCATCAGCCCAGCACCATAATCACTCCTAACCCATATCCCCAAGTGCCATATCCAGGCAGCTCCAGAACACTTCCAGAGATGGTGATTCCACCTCCTCCCCAGGCAACTTATTCCAATGCCTAACCACCCTTTCAGTGAAAGGGGGATTTCCTAATATCTAATCTGAACCTCCTCTGGGAAAAAATCTTCAGAAATTGTCAACTGATTATCACAAAACTTAATCTAGACATAGAGATTTCAAAGGAATTTGGTTTCCTATTTTTAGGACGGGAAAAGGTGGCCAGGCAGAGAAGAAACCTCTCCTCAGTGCGCAGCTGAGGACAAAGTTGAGGAATGATCCAAGATCTGAATGTGAGGAACCAGTCTGCTCCCAAGGCTCCAAGGAAGGGCTGCCACCCCTCTCTGCACCGTGAACAGGAGTGGGAGCTCTTGGCCAGCCCTGAACTATATATCAGGACCCACAAGTTCAGTGCTCATGCAGCCACACATCAAGTTCGGATGCCCTTCACTTTAAAAAATAATTAAATAAAATAGAATAAAATTTGCTGCTTTACCTGTTCTCTTATATTTGGTTCTGGAGATTCCTACAGATTCAAAATGGATTTAGGGAATAATTATAAAAATTTAAATGGCTGTCATTCATCAACACCGAAAACAGAACTCTCAAACCCTAAACCCTGTTTAGCACAAATGCTTCAAATGGAGGAGCTCTTACAAATGCTCTACTGGGCATAATCAAATGTCTTAAGCAGGAGTAAACATACTAAGCTACTGAATTGAGGTAAGAGAAAAATGGGAAAATGCCCAGTTTTAGTGCAGGCAAGAGTTTTAAGCTAAAATTGTTAAAGAGCATATTTTAATTTAAAAAAAGAAACAACTCTGATTATTTTACCAACTTCCTATTTTTTTAAACCTTCCCTTGTAAATATTTCTCTTTAAATACATATCACATTTCACTTGCACTAATAATTTTGATTTCTTTTTTCAGAGTTTTCACCCATTTTTTTATTTGAGTTTCTTTTTTTTCATAGATTTAACCACACTTCTCCATGTTTGGGAAAAAACACCCCAAACAATAACTTCCAAAGAAACATGTAATTCATTGACAGAGAATCCAAAAAAACCTGAACAGCTCAGAAAGAACACAGCTTTTTAATAGTTAATATTCCATCCATTTAATATCTCTAATTATTTTCCCTCTGCAGCTTTGATGGGTAGTTATAGCCTGGAATAAAAACTCTGTGGTAAGGACAACTGCACAGCAAGGTTAAGTGCCTTCTTGTCTTCAGTACCAATAATTACCTTTAAAAAAAAAAAAAAAAAGCTGTTTTCAGGTTTGACAGTTAATTTACTAATGAGTACGTGGACCCAATTTATAATAAAGTAATATTGACCAGAAATAATCCTGCATTGGTACTCATTTGAATTATTTTATTGTTAAGTCTCCTATTAAATAAATTGGAAAAGATTAATTTTGCAAGATGGATTGTCAGAGGCTGCTGCATGAACTAGATACATGTCAGCACTAAGTTTAATTATTGATCACAATACAATAGTGCTGAGTATTCCAATCCCCAAACAGCTTCCAGTAACTATCAGCAGATTCCAAATATAGAAACTGAAGGGAAAAATTTGATTGCAGATGACTACATTTTAAAATAAATAAATAATTCATTAGCACCCAATAAAAAATTAATTTTAAAGTACAATTCAGATCACTCACTAGATCGTATAACAAGTAAACAGAAAATGAAAGGGCCTCCTTTCATGTGACAAACGCTAATGAAGTAGCATAATGTGCTTTTGATCAGGGGATTCCTATGATTCGTCAGTTCTGGAAGAGAAATTATAGTTGGAAATGGAGGTTGGTTGGAGCAGAGCCCCTCATTACAACCTGTCTTGTTGCAAAACAAACGTAAATATTGCAGGATGTACAGCAGAACACTGTACTTACAGAAACATATAACAGGAAAGATCTGAGGATGCATCTTTGGAAAGAAACCCATTTTCCAGCTCTAATTAAGTTCTCTAACTGTAGAAAGCAATCTAACAGGACAATTCCAATTGTCCGTTCTAGAAGTTGTCAGTAGTGGATAGTTTTCCTTTTAATTTTAGAAAGTTCAGCAAATGGACATGAGAAATGCCTGTCTATTTGAGATTTTGCACCTAATCTCTCAGGAAAAAAAAAAAGGGGTGAATTTACAGCCTGATGAAATTCACTTGAGTGACTTTGTGAAGAGTTGTAATTCCAGAGTAGCAAGTGATGATGAGAGTTCTCTTAGATACAGGAAGCAGCAGATACAGATATGTAAAAATGTACATAGAGATATACAGATGTGTATGTATAGCAGCAGGAAAGATGGAAACAGCATAAAATTGATTTTTTTAACACAATGTCTGATATTAGTACAGTATTGGTATGGTCATTGTAAAGCAATTTTCACTGTTTAATTCTGTACAGTTACTGTTTAAATTTATAGATTTTATTAACTTTCATACAAATAATATTAATGAAACCACTGTTTTTCTAGTGAATTTTAGCATGCATCATGAAAACATTTCAACTTCCTCTGATCTTTTAAACAATAATTTCAGAGTATAACTCTGCTTTATTTACAGCAAAACTAATTTTCCAAGCCAGCATCCAATATCACAGAGAGTCCAAGTCCACTTTAACATTATCATCATAAACATAGTAGAAATGTCTCCAAGGTAATTTGAAGATTATTCAAAAAATAAACAAGCCCTTCCAAGATTTTTTTCTTTTTTTAAAGCAGCTACAAAGTTTTAAATTTTACTTACCGTTACACATATTGATGTTAACTCATAAATCTGGGCTTCATCCAACACCTGCTGAAGTCAATAAAATTGCCCCCTTGACTTAACCATGTGCTGGATCACGTCCTTTGTGACAATTATAACACACTTACCAAATGTTACATCCCAGACCAGGAGCATTTTTAATTGAGCTTTAAAAATTTTTATTAAACTCTTGATATATTCCAAAAGACCAAACACAGCTTGCCACTGAGCCCTTCTCCTGGAGAGTCTCCCAGGAGGACTAAACTCTTCTGATGAGTCTAAAGGAATGCTTGGCACACTCACTGGTTTTCACAGGGTCTGTGACTGCCTTGGCAGCCATTGAGCACCTTTCAGCATAACCTGCTCGAGCATTGCTATGCCAGTTTAGGAGTATTCCACTAGCTCAGAGAAATTAATTCCTTCCAAAAAAACCAACCTAAGCTATTACAAACATCCTTAATATATGCTCTAAAGCCATTTGAGGTGTAAAAGCAACATTCTACAGGCCCTTACACCCACAGCCACTTTTATCTGGGGAAACACATGGGTTCTCAGCCATTACTTATGCTACTGAAGCCTGGATACAAGGTAGACAAAATTCTTTAATTGTGGGTTGTTAGTAGCAGAAGATATTCCAGTCCATTCAATTCCCTTCTCCAGTTACAGCAGGTTGTAGGCACAGTGGCAAATGTCAGCATTAAAAAGAACCAAAAACCAACAAAATAAAACCAAAAAGCACACAAGAAAACAACCCAACCAAAATCAGTTACAGAAGACAAAGGCTACAGAGTTAAGAGAATCTTTTACATATGTCTAGGCATTCGGGAAAATTATTTTTTTTAATTATAAATTACGTTAAATACAAAAGGTATTTCTGAAGTTGCCTTCTCTACAAAACATGATTTCTCGGACTAGGTAGTCAGCTGAAATAGATTAAAGCATCCCTTCTGCCATCTCACCCCCAACACTTCTTCGAAGACCTAAGCACTTACTTAATTTTAAGCATATATGAAGTCCAGTGGGAAAAAAAAGGGGCTCTCACTTGCTTAAAGGTTGTGTATTAATCTTTGCTGTATTAAACACAAAGTCTTTTGAAGTCCCAGTAACATTTTCCAAACACCACAAAACAACTTTTAGAGAAGCATTTTTCACCTTAACTCAGCTCACTTAGTGTACACACAAAGGAAGTCTGTTTCTATCCCAAGAGATTCACAACACACAAAATAATTATTCACTGACAAGACTGTAATCTAAACCTCACAGATGAAGGCAGATGTTTTCAGCAGGAACTATATGAAAAAAAACCAACAGTCCACAATCAATATTATTCTTTCACATTATTATTATTTCAATAATGCCTAGAGGCTGACACATGTAAGGGAATTACTATGACAAGTTTGTGTTTACAAACCACACTATGATACTCTGGCCTGAAAAATCTCCATGTTGTGCCACCCAATTCCTTATTCATCTGTTTGCCTCCCTCTGATTGTGAATGGATGCCTCTAACACAGTAAAAACCCCTGGCTTTCCTCCACACTAGTCCCTTTGCAGGAACCAAATTTTTAGTTTTCATCATCCCAGCAAGTCCTGTGAGATTTGATCCTGCAAATGAAGAAGCTTTGCTTCATGACACTTACTGCCTGCCCATTGGGCTACAACATCAGGAGGGCTGTGAAACTTCTGACAGTCAGATAAATATTTTTGTTGTTATAGATAAAAAATGGACTGGTACTGCCCTCCAGCAGCCTGGCTGCCGAGTCTGGGAGGCAATAGTGCCATGGGCTGGAAAGTTATTTTTTACCTTCTTCATTAGGTTTAGAGGAAAAAAGATCTGAACTACAAATCAAGTAATGAGTGTTTAGCAGCTATTGGACAATAACATACTAATGAAGATGTGCCACCTCCTCAGAAAGAGGATTTTGCCATTTGCTGAGGTTCTGAACCCCGTCACTGCCTTAGAGGCATATGGAAAGACTGCACCCTAAACATGGCAGCAACCCCAGTGTAATGTGGCAAAGGAGGAGAGCTGCTGCCAGTATTGCAGTGTGTGGGAGACCCCAGCCTGCCTCGGGCAGTGCTGGCAAGAATTGCTGATCATGAATTCTAGTATGGAAGGTTATCAACCCTTTATTCCTGCAATAAATACAGATTTGAATACACAACTCATGTTTATCAGAAATCAGATTCAAAGACAACTGCATGAATTTCATGCTAAAATCTGTAAATGTCTTATCTAAATTTGTAAATTTGTTCATTTGTAAAAGATGTAAAATATCAGCAGTTGTATAGAAACGATAAAAACAAATCAATAAAATATAAATCTGTTCAAAATCAGTTTAATGTTATGAGAATTTACTTTTACATTAGGTTCAAGTCTTATTTTAAACTCAGAAAGAAATAGCCAGATTTAAACTGCTTTTTCCCTACAAGCCACCCAGAAATGCGTACTATTAATGTGTGAAAAAATAATAGTAATTACTTGTAAATATCCTGTAAACATTTTATTCTTCCCAACTACGAAAAGCAAGAACTTCAAATACTTTCACATAAAATTAAATGGTCAAAATTTCAGTGTATACAGGTCAAACCTGAAAGCCAGTGTTGACTTTTATCATTGCTCTCACTCAAAACAAAGAAAAAAAGCATGGAAGTGGTCACTTTCACCTTTACCATAATCAAGGGCACCAAATGAATGGCTTTGCAGGGGCTCCAAGACTGGTAAAATTTGCCTTACCAAGTTTTTTTTATTCTCTATGCCTCTTTATTTTTTCCTTCAAATATGAACAAACTAAAAAATCCTACATGGAGGAAAATGATGAAATCAACCCAGAGAGAGTCATGGAGAGCAGCTCAGAGTTAAATAATGGAACAGCTTTGTGGTTACCATTCACACAGCTCTCGGAGTCGGGGCTATCAGGAATGAAGTAGAATAATGAAGCTACTCCTTCAGATAAGAGATCAGCTTTATAAATATGATCTTTTGTACAGCAGCTGTAGAACTGTACACTTGAAAATAAGCTTGTCATATCTCTGACAGCAGGTGAAGTGGCTCAGGTTTGTGTATGCTTATGAGTTTCTGGGAATATTAGTAAGTTTACAGAAACAAAAACGGAACAAAGAAATTCTTCAAGAGAAAAAGCTTCCCGGTGCATAAGAGCTGCTGGCTGAATGCACACATACATGGTCAGCAGCCAGTTATTTGAATGTGGCTTGGAGAACAGGGTTCACAAACATCATTTCTAAAAGCACAGGGCATCTTTTTGCTTACAGGGTAGAAACATCCCTTCTATAACAGCAGCATAGGAGTATATCCTCTTTCCAAGCTAGCACTAGGCTAACAGGGCAGCACCTAATGAAATACATAAATAGATCTGACATCCTGTCCGTGGGGGACCACTGGACAGTACCAAAGCCATAAAATATCATATTATGTGCTCAAACACTATGTGTATATGCAGCATTGAAAAATTTGCCATGTGGCAATACCAGAACAATATTTGCATGCATACTGAGCAATGTGTTTTTATTTCCAGTTGTCTTATAAATTCCTAAGAAATAGTGAGAAGCAGTTCTTGAAAATTTTGATGTGTATGTAGTTCTTTAAAATCTTATCACACAAAGTTAATTGAACAGTTGCTTATTTCTTTTTTCAGGGCAAGGGAGTATTTATTTTCTAGTTTAGTGGGTTAATTTTTCTAGTTTAAAAAAAATAAATTACTGCATTCCCCAAGTTTCTGATATATGTTTTTTTGCTTTTCTTAAAAGACTACTTCAGTTCTTCTACTGTTAATAGCCACCAAAAAAAAAAAATTATCAAAAAACCTTTTGCATTTTTGTGATTAAAAAAAAAAATATTTTCTAGCCTCTGCCAGTCAAGTAAGTTCATCACACTGATTCCCAGTTCATAGACTGAATATTCAATTTTAGCATAAGAAGGTTTTGCTTCTTCTGTCACAACTCTGAAATCAATGTTGTTGCTGCAGGTGGCAGAAGCAATGTGAACAGGAAAGCCACCGGCATTGCGTACACATGAGGTGGGTGCTAGGGAGGCTCGAAGGAGCACCAACAGAAGTGTGTGCTGTGGGTAGAGTGCTCTAGAAAAGCTTTAAGAACCTAGGAATACAGCAACCAATTTTGCAGACACAAAGAGGAGAATGTTAAGAATCAGGTGTAAAAAATTTGATGCTTCAGAGGTGGGAAAACAACAGGCAGTTGGAAAAATACACTACATGAGTACATGGGAAGGATAGATGTGGTCCAAGGGCTGGATGTTAGAGCAAAGGAGACACAGATTGTATGTCTTTTCCTCTACCATTCATTTACTGACTGATTTTTAGAAAAGAAGCAGTCTATTCTTATGTGTACTCATTTCTTCTCTTGTCCACCTCTGCTATTGGGATAACAAATTCTCTGCGACAAAGATGTCTCTTTCTTGAGTATTTGTGCAAAACACGGCACAGTGAAATTTCAGTGTCTTCACAGAGTCTCTGAAGTACAACTATAATATAAATGATAAAAAAATGTGAATTATACAAAAGTTACATTTCTTATTTTCTGTTTATTTTTGCCTAAGAGCCCTGAAATGTTTTCTGACCAAGTAAATTTTAGATCTTAGTGCAATAAATAAGATCTACTTCACTGAATGAGTAAATTTTAATTTCTATCACAATACAAATGCAGAGTATGTTTTATACATATGAGGAACAATTTCAAAGGCTCCCCTGACTTTCAGTGGAAGACTCTTGTGCACCCCTTGAGTCTCTAAAGTGTTGTCTATCTCGTTTTGAAGAAAGAGACAGAGAAATTATGGCTGAAGAAAACAACTGTAAAAACACCTCTACAATACTGGTGCGTTTTCTGTTATTTCAGTGCTTCACCACACTCTCCAATATTTTAATCATGTACTTCTTAACTTTTTAAATAAATTGACACAAAGCAACAAAACCTCAGAAGTAACTACAGTAACTGAATAATTATGAGATCATTGCACCATTCAGCAATTCTGAGAACAGTCAAGTGACCTTGCAGAACATCTCTCCTCTAGCAGGGAGCAAGTGCATGGAAAAAAAAGACAAATAAAGAGGAAAAAGAGCCAGACCAAAAATATTAAAAAAAAAAAAAGAAAAGAGCATGCCAAATTTGAGTGAATCCCCTGCGTATGCTTCCTCCACCTGCCTCTGAGTTAATGTTAACTGGCAGAATCATAGAATGGCTTGGGTTGGAGAGAACCTTAAAGATCTTCTAGTTCGAACCTATGCCATGGGTTGCTCAGAGCCCCATTCAACCTGGCTTTGAACACTTTTATTTATGGGCATCCACAACTCCTCTGGGCAATCTCTTCCAGTGCCTCAGACCCTCACAGTAAAGAATTTCTTCCTAATGTCTAAACTAATCTACTCTCTTTCAGTTTAAAAGCCATTCACCCACATTCTATCACCACAGGTCCCTGCAAAAATCTTTCCCTATCTTTCTTGCAGGCTCCTTTCAGGTAGTGGAAGGCTGAAATTAAAACAGAAGAAGAGAGGAACAAAATTATGTAGTGGAATCTACAGCTCCTATCTTTTCTACCTTACTTTGTACTGGAAGGTTTTATCTAACTGGGTTCATCCAGACTCCCACCCTTTTCCTTGTCCCCATCACCTCTTCTTTTCTCTTTCCCTATAGTCACTCTGGATTTCCTCTCTTCTCCTCCTAAATATTCTTTTCTTCTTCATTCTTCTTTCTTTCCCCCTCTCCCCAGTCCTTTTAGGACATTTGACCCATAATGTTTTTTTCTTACTCTTCTCTGCTCTTTCATAGTCCCTTTCAAAGTGAGCTGAAGCTACTGCATGGGTGCTGAACAGGTGTTTGCTAAGGCTGCCCTTCTCTCTCCTATGCAAAAAGGCACTCACAGCAACGAGAGCAAAGGAGACAAGAAAAAAAACAAACCAAGCCAAACAATAAAACTCTACAAACAAAAAAAAAACAAAAAAAAAATTTTTTAAAAATTTAAAGTGCAGATAAAAGGGAAACAGGTGTGTGCAGGCCAGAGGGAAACAAGAGAAGGTAGAGCTGAAAAGAGAAGGAATTTAGATGAAGCCAAGGGGATTTAGAGAAAGAAATCAATAAACAAAAGCCAAAAGCCCTTGCTCACAATCATGTCAGAGGAAAACATAAAGAAGTTGAAAAAAAAAGGAGATCAAACAAGAAAAATTACTCTAATTCTATGCAAAAATACATGAATAAATAAATTAAATAAAAAGCAGCCCAACGACCAGAAATAGAAAGAAGAGTGAGGAGAAAAAAGAGAGATGACAGAAAATACTGGAAGTAAAAAGAGATATTGCTAAGAAACAAAGCAAGAGTTAAAAAAAAAAAAAAAAAGAATAAAGAATAATTTTAAACTACATTAAGTGCAAATACTACTTTCACACATTTATCTTCCTATTACTTTTTTCATCTGGAAAGTCAAAGAAAGAGAAAGGAAGGAGTACAAGGAACCTGGAAAGAAAGGTGGGAGTGATCCTCTCTCACATCTCTGATCACCATCCTGACTCTGTATTGACCCATATGGCCACTACAAGGGCAAGGGTTGAGGGGCACAGATGGGTTGGAAAGACAAGATTATAAATGCGGTAAGGTCTTTTTTCTTTTAAATTTTGAATAAAAGCTGCCATTCTTAATGTTTGTAGTTTAGCATGCATCCCACATGCATCAAATTATCACATCTTTTGTTGACAGAAATACTTTTCAGAAACAACTGGAGAACAAAATTTCTTTCCTACATTAAGTAGCTTTTTCTAGCTCTGAAATTTGACACAAGTTTGTTTTAAAGGTTAACCATATTTTAATTAATACTTGGGATTAATTCTGAAAGGAAAGGGGAAGCAACAATCTGTCTTTCCACTTATCAGTGGAAATGGTGACATAAAACCAGAAAGAAACTCACCCCCAAAATAGAACATGTTATAACAGGAAGAAGTTGAAAGAAAGCTGTTTTCTTATACTGACAGAACTTTTAAGATTTTTTTTCCCTATATCAGACTGTTTCTGATTCAATAACCAGAAATATAAAAAATATTTCTTTTCATAAAATGCAACAAAATAAATCATTTTCCCACTTGAAGCATTCCTTGTTTTAACAAGATGAAATATACAGCTTGGGTTTGCTTTTTTTATGCTATAATTGGCTTGTCTTTTTAAACGATATAAAATTTTAACTCAAACTGAAATAATTCTTGACAAAGAAAAGACACTTTCTCAACACCAAAGCAAGAACAAGGCACTACACCTGATTCTTTGTCAATAATCGGTCTGAATTCAGTAAAATGCAATCTCCTAAGACATTTTAAATACAATTTTGGGCCAAGAAATCTCTTTTTTTTTGATTACTACTTCACCTCATGTGAAAACTGCCAACAGGTACTTACTAGAGTAGATGAAGGTGCTCAGAGGAGGAGTGCCACACACTTTAGCACACAAGAGTTCATCCTGCAACAGGTCAGTTTATCTAACTGCTAAGGGAGAGTGTGTTTGCAGGTCATTTGCAGGCACCTAAGTGCACCACACCCACCTTCCCTACCGCAAAAATATGCTTCTGCTCCCAAAGGCTGCAGTGATGCAATCTGACGTTAACTTAAACTGTCTACCTTACATACAGAAGTGGTTCAATATATTTCAACTCTAAGTAACATAGCTTTAACAAATTCATAAACCGTCATTCATTTTCTGCCATAGAGACACTGTATTCTCTAGCCTTTCTTTTATATTCTGTCCCTCATCCTTACTGCACTCAATTCACTCAGTTTATCTTTTTATATTTACTATATGTGAGAAATATTCAAACAAGGAAAAAATAAAGACACTTTTAGCAATGATCTCTATTCTTTACACAATGTTCTGAAAGGTTCCACATGGCAATGCTGGCAGATGTTGATGCAGGCAACGTTTTAGCTAAGCCAATGATTGACAGGTACACCATTATTTCTGCAATCTGGACTGACTGTTACACAGAGTAAATGCTAATCCTTATCCATTCAGTTGTTTCTTCACATTATTCATTTTTTCCCTCCAGTGTAGAAATGACTTGCTTGTTGCACTCCTAATCCTGTGCCTTTGTGCCAATGGACACCAGACTGCAATGAACATACCTGGACAACTATTCTCTGATGAGGCTACAGAAATGGTAGCCACTATAGCAAATGCCTGCTAATAAAAGCCATGATTTGTGACTCCTGGGGAGCCAAAGAACAATTCTCCTAGCTTCAATTAATTGAGCTATACCTAGAGATTTTGTGTGCTTATGTAGGTATCTCATTTTATCAAGGCTGCTTTGCATGCAAAAAAGATGCCTGACAATATAAACCTATGCTCTAGCCTGTTTTAAATTAGGTCCTCCACAAAAATGCATGCTCAGGAGATGGAACACTTCTACTGGATTTAATTGGATGTTAGCTTCTGAGTACTCCAAGGAGTGAATTGTGGGAGACTTTGATGCCATGGCACATCAGGTTGGATTAGCAATGAAAGGAGAGCACATTCTGAGCAAACTATCCAAAAAATGCAATTGCAACAGGAAAATACCTCGGGACAATCAAAAGCAAATCTAAAGTGGTTTTGTTTTGAGAATATTTTTCATCTTAAGTTCTGCCCTCAACAAATCAGTTTCATGTAGCACAACAGAGAAAAAGCTACATTTAACTAGTTGTATAACACTAACCAAATTACAGAAGGCAAAAATTGTGACAAGAAATTTTCGTTCTAAGTGTTGCCAGGACCTTTATGAGAAGTCATAGACATGCATTATAACCACTTCCAAACAGACAGAAAAGAAGTGGTGAGTAGATGATCCCATTCCATTCCATTCCCCATTTCTAAATTCTGGCATCTGAAAATGGTAAACTGGACTGACACAGATCATGGACCTGGGTAGTTTGCACCTCCCACTGTTACTCTTTGGAGCTTGGGTTTGTTGTGTTTTATTTTACAGGTAAAGAAGAATGTAACAAATTCAATACACTGGGAACAAATCTATGAAGACAACATTTCTTGTGGTATTCTGGTCCAATCATTGTAACTGCAGCTCTAAGAAAAACCTCTCCCTTTTACCTACCATATAGAGAGGCCAATTTTCAATTATTTTAATGAATCGAGTACTTTATGTTTTCACCATATGACAATTATCGTGGAAATAGAGGCTATTCCAATTTCTGTCAGACCTGATTTAAACATACAATGTCTATGAGGTTTATACAATTTATATGAGGTTAAGAGATACTGCAAAAGGAAATCAGTGGCAGATTGCCAAAAAGTATTTGCAGTATTAGGAGATACATCCATGTAGTGACAATCTGAACATTGCAAACTTATAAAGTTCACTTGCTTACTAAACCATAAGAAAAATATCACTGCATACTACTGAACGAAAATATTTTCAGTAGAAATATTGGTGAGTTATTCCATGACAATCTTTACGGATTCTGATTTTGCTCCTCAATCCAAGAACATGCTACTCGTACACCAATAAATTATGGTTTGATGTTTAGGGTAGTATACCCGTTAACAGGTTACAAAATTAGATAAACTGTATTACCCCTTTTGATTTGTTTTGAAGTATCTCTTCAAAATATTTGCCTGTGACTAGAAATAATTGATAAAGCAAGCTGAAAAACTTTTCATGGGGTATATTTAGCATGCCATTATATTTGCTCCCAGAGCATGGATCTGGCAAACTGGAGATTTAACAAGTGGAGGAAATTTTGGACTGAGTAATTAGTCAAAAAAGTTTCCAGCATAGTGTGTACAAAAATCTCATAAACCTCAGACAAACAGACTTCAAAATGAGATGGTCTAGGTAACATTCCAGAGCCTAATTGTAGTGCCATGAACCTGAAGTAGCCCTGAAGAGATTCTTTGACCAGCAGTTAAATCTGTAACAATCCTTTGAGAAACTTTGATTTGGTGGGGTATGAAAAGAGCAGCCTGGCAGACAGCAAGTTGATATGATCGCAAAGCAAATTTCTATGTATGCTGAAGGACACCAAAAAGTACAGATTTAAAAGGGAGAGAATATTTATTAATGTAACCTGCATTTTAAATATCTGCCAGGTGTGAGGGGGTTTGACAGCTGGTGTTATTAAAGTAGGCATCCTCAATCCAGATTCAACCCTTCAATCTCAGAGAAGCTGAGATCAAGAATTGAAGTAGCACAAAGGATATTGTTGGCTTGTGCCTGAAACACATGCAATTGTTACGGTTCTTGTTTCTCCTATCTTTAAAATTAATACTGGAAGTAAGAAAAAAACAGTGGCTAAAAAAAAGAAATTCCTCCCCTAAATGAGCCTTGAAGAGCTTGCCTAAAGATAGGAGTCTTTCAATAGATATGACTTCTAGAACAATTTTTCTAGCAAAGTTCTCTGAAATAAAAATGAAAGCAACTCTGCTAGAAGAGTGACCATCTAAAGTTGCCAAGGAATGAAGCAATACCTGACTGCTACAAAAAGCCATCACAGCTGTGCTCATCTTGGTGGCACCATGCCCCAAGCAAAGGGACGTCTCTATGTTTGTGGAATCCACAACCCATCAATAATTCTATAGCTTTGAAGTAAATTAAAGTTAGCTTGAAAGCTTTCAGACAATCTCTTAATAGGGAGACGACTCTGCTCTGAAATGACGTCTCCTGGGCTTCTAACAGAGCCAATACCTGCTAAATATTTCATAGTCCAGTCCTCTTTTAAGGGAGGAACTGAGTCAGGTACCTCTTTAACTTGTTTCTGAATTTCTCAGGCGTTGGTTCAAGGTGGCAAAATGAACTTCCCTAGAATGGAAATCCCACTTCTTCATCTTTGAATTTTTGATATAAAAGCATTGCTATTTACAGCTGGTGACAAACTGTATTTGATACTACTGTTCTTAGCAGTTTCCTAATTGCTAGCTGTGATTTAGGCAACTAAAACTGCAAGAGGGATGTGTCTCAGTTCTGGCAATTAGCCCTCTTTTTGGGACAGAGATCTGTACTTGAATTTTCGTACAAGAACCACAGGTAATATATTTAAACCTTTTCATCAACATTAGATATAATATCTGATTGTCAGGCAAACGAGAGAGAGTAACCAAGGTTTGCCACAGTCCTTCACCATAAGAAAGTGATATTTGATAGGTTTTTTGCAGAATGTGCAAAGCTTGAGAGCTCCTGTTCTGTAGGGAACAGTATGGCAATGCCCAGAGCACCTGTAGACAGAGAAAGAGGACACAGCCTGCTGGAGACGGTGATGCAGTCACCTTTGCTACTTCATGTGATTCTAGTTAAATACTCCTTACTCTCAATGCTTCAGCACGACTGCCAACCAGTCACTAATATAACCCGCACATTCTGTGTTGCTCGTCCCTGGATTTTCAGTCCAGGAAAGGAAATCAGATTTCAAATGAAGTCTAAAGTATGATGTGGAAAAAATAGAGTCCCCAGCATGAGCCTTATGGTGCATAACAACAGACCCCTTAATTCCTCACAGCTCTTAACCTTTTGATACCCTACTTTGAACTTCTGTAAAACTAGGATGCTGACCTGCTTCGTGGGTGGGTGATTATAACACTGAATTAATATTTGTAAACTACTGTGATACATTTGAATGAAAAATTTAGAACTGTAAAGAATTATGATTATGATGAACCTCCAATTCTTTTTTAAGTTGTCCATCTGTCATTATAAACCAACTTGAAGTAGGCTATTATTCAAAAAGCTTAAAATTAGTTGCATAATACTAGTTATCAAGACAGACCACTGTTTTAACTTAGCAAGTAGTGAAAGGAAAAAAAAAACTTCACTTACATTTTAAAGACCTTTTCTATTTATATGGCTTTTATACCATGATAAATGGTACAGCTGTTCTGTAAGATACCACTGTATTGTTATAGAGAAGAACTTCAGATTTAACCTGACCTACTCAGAATGGATATCTACACTACAGCATGTCATGAGACCTTTGTGATACTTCTTTGATACTTTTTCGCAGACCTCCATTAGAAACATGGAAAAGCTACTTCAAGAGTGCACACTTACAGCGTACTGTTTACCTATACACTCATAAGATCAAAACCCCTGGTCTTACTGTTTTTGTTAACAAGGAGCACTAAAAGTCTTCCCACATACTGAGTTTTGGTTTCCATTTTACAATCTGAGATGACAGACGGCACAAAAATGATGAGAAAACTGTGGGGAGGCTTCCAGAAGATTGATTCTCTCATCAGCTGATTCTTTTCTAGTTAGTCTTTTATTGACTACAAAGGTATAGCCAATGCAGAAAAGGAAAACCAGACTGCCCTGTTTAATCCTGAGGGCATTGGCAAAAGGTGATCACTTTTTGAGAAAACAGAGGCCTACAAGGATATCAGCACACTGTATGAGCCGTTAAGCTGATTTAAACACACAGGGGATGCCTGGGGTTGAGCTCAAGATCTCTGAGGTGTGAGATGAGAGTGAAGCCATTGCACAGACTAATATTACTGAGCTTTAGTAGCAGGTGGCATAGGTGATCAGTCAGGAACCTGTCATTTGCAGAATAGACCAATAGATCTGAGAGATATGAAAAATCCTCCTTTTCTCCCCCCTCTTCCTTACCAAGAATAAAAACATTGTGATTGTGAAATTTAGCAGTTACCATGTAAAACTTACCACAATTTATGGAGTTATAAGCAATAGGGAAAAACCAAAATATAGTTACAGAGCACACACTGGCAGAACATATTAAAAAAAAATTAAAAGCAATTGTAGCCATGATTGCAGTAACACTGTCTGCAATTCTGACACATAGGATTCCAAGAAAAGCCATGATCAAATGACAAAAAACAAATACACAATGCCCCAGCACAGCAATATTTACTTTGCATTAAAATCTGTACTTTATAATGAGAAACACATTCTGCAGCTCTTACACCACGTGCATGCTTATAACAACTGTAGGGAACTTGCAATGGCTTCTCATATGTGCTTCTCCAGCAAACAAGAGCCACCATTGAATAGATAAAATTGAATGCAAAATTTTCACTGTGCTTTCTGCATATATCACATTATTCAAAACTCAATTTTCCTACCCTTTTTTCCCCATTTTGTCTGAACTCTCCTCCAAATTTTCAGATAAAAACCTATTACTGCTATTTGGCAAGCAATAAGGTACCTAAGCAAGACAGGCAAAAAAAAAAAAAAAGTCTTTCCCATTCCATAGGCCCAGATTTCAGGTGTCTTTTGCACAAACAGATCTGTTTCTCATGGATAAGTTTGTTTTAAAATTTCAGCATACAAACCTATATAACGGTGTATCTTAAAAAGGGGCTAATGTTAATAACCAAAATAATTGCAAATACTTTGTAGCTTATACTTCAAAGACCAGCATCTACATATCTAGGAGAACTTGTGCAATTTGTTACTATCTTCACATTCAAAAGCACATCACAAATCAAATGAGCAATAAGTGTAAAATCAAAGGTTAAATATTTTGAATATATATTTCTTTTTCTGGGGATACATAATTTAAACTCTCTCAAACAGAACAAATGTAGACACTATACAGACATCTGGTGCACCAGGTACAAATGCACAATAATTGCAGATTCATTTTTAACTCAGTACGTTAGCATGAATGAGACAAATTGCATGTAAGACAGATTACCCTATGAAAGAAAGTTGCCCTCTAGACTGGATTTAACAAGGTACATAAAGGACTATCTTCTAAAACTGTCAGAATTTTAAAAAACAAAAATACCAAACATGGCGTAGCTTTCTAGGATGATGTTGTGGAGTACTGTAATTCTACATGATAGAGGTGTCTGTACAGCAGCTACCACTAGCCAACTGCTGACATGACATGGCTGCAAGACTGAAAATTTTGTAAATAGTGAGATTTCTGTCACTACTCTTGACATTCAAGTTACCCAATTCCACAACCAAATATGAAAGCAAAGTAATTTACTGTAACTTTAGTTAGCTTAATAAATTAAGCACTGCTTTTACAACTAAAAACACACACATTTTATTCTGAATTGAATTTTGATTGCTTGCATAACGGGTATTATCTTAAAGTCTTCATACAGAAAAAACCAACCTTCAATCTTTTAAGTAAGGTGCCAAGCACACTTCCAGGCTGAGAGAAATACACTTATTTCAATTACTATTAGCATAAAAATGAATAGCATTAACCATGAGTCTACAGTACCTTTGACTTGATAGGAAATACCTTCACTCGTGAAACTAGAATAAAACTTAGAATCTGAGAATGTAAGAACTACCAGAGAGAACACCCATGTTCTGAATCTATCTCCAAAGCTGTTGCTTTTTTGGGTCTTAGAGTCAGCAGTAAAGCATTTTTTAGAAGCTTCTTATGGAATCACTGATTTCTGGAAGAATGTTAGTGTGGAGCCCTAACTAGATACAGTTTTGCACATATTGTACCAGAGCATCATACTACTAAATGCTTCAGATAAACCGAAAAACAGAACACATGTCACACAAGATGTCATTTCCAACTTGCGAAAAGAAGGATTCATATGAAACTACGTGCCATCAATATGTTGCTTCCCAAAAATAGTAATTTGTGGATACGTAGTTGAGACCATGACTGAAGATTTTTCTTTTCATACATTTAAATCTGAAGCAAGCAAACAGCAAAAATTTACGTTGACAAAGGGATGGGAGTGGCTGACTTCTTTTATTTCATCTCATTTCTTCAAAATTAACTCAAATGACCATATGTTTGGACTCTGTATTACACCATGGCTAGCTTGGCGTCAATGTAGCTTTTTAGACACAGACAGAGAAACATCTTCTGACAACAATATTAGAAACAGACTCTTCAAAAGATAAGGGATATAAAACTTAATTGCATTCTAGCTATTATCTTCCTTACAAGATGTAATCTTTTTTTTATACTGTCCAGGCTGAATCATACCTGAAACCTTCTAAAAGAATGAAGGCTTCATGAAATCTGCAAAGTTGACAGATAAACTGAAGTGCATCAGAGGCATAACCCAAGTACATGCACCCAAAATACCTTGGCAAATCCCTGTTATATCTCACACAAAATAATTTAATTTTGAGAGTGGAAAATTGTGACAAGACAACCAATGAAACCTTCATTGCTATTCTCCTTAACTTTCCCCCAGCTGAAAGTTGTCTTCCAATTGATTTCTATAGTCGGTACTGCACTAGCGTGTTTACGAGCCTCATATTGTGATCAACCACCTAAGTGAACTTTGCAAAGAAAAAGGACACTCTTATTCCTAAGACAGTAACATGTAAGTGCTACTTCATGGAGGAACAGGTTACTGATCCAGTCTGGTACACCATGTGCTATGCACACTTCTTCCTTTATGGTGCATGTCATTTGCATTTGTTACAGACAGTTACTGGAGAACTTGGGTTTTTGTCGCATATCTTCACCACTAGATTCCCTTTCAGTCACTGACATGGAGCTCAGGATAGCATTCCTCTTATTGACACTGTGGAATAAACAATACATAAAGCACATAGATGGCTTTAAAATTTGCATTTCAGAAGTGGAACATAGTCCTTCAGTATCAGACCAGGAGAAACCTATCCTCTTCCTTTGAGGTTTTCCTTAGCCATCAACCATTTTCTTGTGACTCCTTCCACACAAAGCATTTACAGAAATTCTATGTTTGCAGATTCTGCCATTAGAGATCACACATTACTTGAGCATATATATATATACATATATGATAGAAAACCTATATGTGCACATACTCTGGTTATTAAAGTGAAGTTAGAGGGTTACTTCCATTTCCACTGCTGCATTTTCAGCTTCATACTCACTCATTCTCTGGCGCATAATGCCCTTTTTAGAAGATTAAGAAAAACCCTTCCTGATCATTGCTCAGTCCTCAGAACAGAGGTGTTAGAACAAAATTCTCCACCCTCTAACCTTGATCTTAGTGTATGTTTTATCCTACCCCTTCATGGCAATGACACCAACATTAAAAGAGAACAAAAAAAGGAGCAGTAGCAGCAAGAATGTTGAAGAACTTAATGATATAAAGATTGTTAAAAGTGACAAAACAGACTACTTTCTTTCCACCAGGAAATATGACAATTATTTCAGCAGACTCAAGATATTAACTTCATTTTATGACATTGAAGGCAATGACAAAATGCACATCCTCAACAATGATAACAATACAGACACACATACATATGCCAAGTCCTTATATTTCTGTAAAGCAAGATTTACCCCTAACTCAGTAAACGTCATGTTAACTTTATTCCTCCCCCCAACACAAACTTATTAAAATAGGTGAATGCCACATCCTTTTCTTGCCTTTATAAAAGAACAGTACATCAATTTTGAGGCCTAAAATTACTTGTAATTTTTTTATGTTTTTTTAATTCTATGTTTGGTCACTGATGACCCCTCGTTGCCACAGCACAAGTTGCTGAGGCTGTGAAAGCGCGCGGGAATAACCAGCCAATGACATTATAGAACAATGAGAAGGTCAAAGTTGCATTGCATATTGCTGTCCTTCTTCCAGCACTGCACACAGCATCCAAACGGGAAAAATTAACCCTTTACTCATATTTCTTACTACTGAAGTAAAATAGAGCAGGATGTCCTGCTAAGCCAGAGCAAGCAAAGTAGGGTAAAATTCTTGGAGAAAAGCAGTTATAATCAGGGTATTGCTTGCCCCCTCATTCTGCCTTTTGTGTCAAAAAAAAAAAAAGTTGCTAGTGAGGAGGACATGGAAGTGTCTTTTGTTATCTAAAGAAACGAACTATAGTTTTCATCCCACTAGGGGTTTCCACAGTAAATGGAGCTTTTCTTTCTTTCAGTCTTATTTTAACAGTTCTCAGACTGACAAGCTGTTATAAGCATCAAGTTATCTTCTATGGGAGCTGCATTAAGCAAAAAGTCCTATCTTTTTCCCTCAAGACAAAAAGAATTAATTTTAACGTAAAAGCAAAAAAAGATGCAAGTATGGAAAAACATCAAATAGTGATTTTCGACACAGGCATAGCAAGAGCTTATAAAAATTCAATGCTTAAAATATTTTCATATTCACACATGAGAATATACATAGAGATATACATAAATAAATTGTATATCATATATGCATATGTTTGTGTATATTTCATACGTTCAAATAAAGTGATTGCTGTGCTTTTCTACTTAAATTCCAGGCATCTGATATTAGTTTCTTAAGTTAATGAGCCTTCACCTTATCTTGCTGCCCATATTGTATATGTTTTGCAAGCTGCCAGCTGTGCATCAGAGCTGGCTCAAAATGTCCATGTTTGCTTATAAGCAAAAAAAAATTGAACAAGAACTTCTTAAGAACCCTGAAATTTACAAAGTAATGAAAGAAATGCCCCTTATTTTCTCATACTTATTCTATTCTCATATTGTAATTTTTTTTAATAAAAGAAAAATGCCCAGAATTATCTGTGCTTTCACTGGAAGGGGAAAAATAAATTTTAGTCTCACAGATTCACAGGTCTGATGGAAAGATTTCCTCCTCCATGATACAAGCAACAGTGATTCAAGCCATGCAGGTGCTGTCTGGCTGGTAGGGCACTTCAGCTGAGGAAATAATTCCATCTGAAAGCTTCCCAGCTGAATGGAGAAGCCAACCAAGGACAGAGGGAGCCAGAAAAAGAGAAATGGAGAAATACAGAACACTCCCCAGAGAAATGTCTTTTGTCAATTCTCCTTAGTCTTAGGCTCTCTCATAATTTTCCTGACTACTAAGATCAGCACTATATATGGGTTTTTTCCAGATACAACAGTATCGAGAAGAAAGCACAATTATTTGTACAGATTTTAAATGACGGCACTCTTCCTTCTGTTAACAGGATTTACAAATTCAGAGGGTTTCCCGCATACCTAAATGGCACACTTTGGCTCAATTCATATTTGATTCAACAGGAGCTCTTCATTTCATCCAGATTTCTATTTGAGACAGAGAATTCAATAATCATTGCCACTTCTCAAAATTTGATTTGTCTGTTAATATATTTCTTTTTTGATAGAAAGATAAAATTTCACAAGTATTCCACCATTATAAATTCTTATGGCACAGAATGAGAGAGTGGGTTTTATGCACAATCTATACTGTTTTAGTAATAATTTTATGTGAATTGTTTATTCAAACATGGATAGGTTAAGCAGAGAATTGAAAGAAACCAGCAAGCACTTGAGAAGGATATTAACAGTATGGTCAAATGCTCTAAGAACAAACAATAAACTTGTGAGCCTTCTTGCCAAAAAAAAAAGGAAACCACACACACAAGACTCCTCTCCTCCCCCAGCCAAAAAAAAACCAAAACAAACAAACAAAACCAGAAAACAACAACAAAACAAAATAAAAACAAAATAAAAACAGCCAACCACCTTAACAAAAACAGAGCTGTATTATTTATTATAACAAATAAAATCACTCCTATATGTCACTTACCCATTGAGAAAAATGCTACCATTACTCCAGGTGCAGAGAAGGCCATGTGCGAGATATTTTGCTTTAGTTGTGTGGGGAATCATCAGAAATAAAGGCAAAAGGATAATTAGGTAAAGAAAAAATGCACCTGCCCTTTGTGCCCTAACTTTATTTACTACTCAGACATCTGTCATTGATTTCCAGTAAGAAGAAAACAGAGAACTCTGGTCCTTTATTTTCATTGCTCTGAAGATACTAAGGATCAGAAGACCCACCGGACTTTAGTTTGGATTAGGCCATAAGTGCAGAATTTAGTTTCTCATAGCTTTACCTGTGATATGCAGAATGAGAAAGAGATCATGGGATACACTTGCTTTTGCACTAAGTCCTCCTTGGTGCCTGCAATTTCATGATTAAAACCGATTGTCCTTTATGTACTACAAATCCTCAAGAAAAGCAAAAAATATTTTTAATTATGCTGGTGCCCACTGCATAAACTTCTCTGAATGAGACTCTACACTGCCTGCTGAAGCATGAGACAGATAAGAAAGAGGCAGTAGCCAGTGTAGGTTGGTCCAGTGCCAGAGGTGGATGACATGGCTAAAACATAATAAAACAAAACCAAGGTTAACCTCACAGTAATTTTAACAATATTAGAGAGTCTTCAAGCAGAGGTGCAGTGATGTTAAGTGAAGGTGATCCCATTTTAATTTCTTTCTTTAATCAAATGTATCCAAATTCACCATCCCTGAATAGCAAAACATATCAACGGCCAAATAGAAGATCATGCACAAAAGACAAAAGATCACATTCCTCAAAGTCTGAGAGGCTTTATGCATACTCGTGCCACATTCTTCAATCTTCAAAGGAGGTCATTCATATAAATTCAGTAAAGACAGTAATGTGTGAATCTGATGCTACCCTGACCCCTCTTCCACCTTCGAAAGCAACTCTAAAAGCTTAAACAGTAAAATTCAAGCAAAAAGGCACCTCCACTGCTGCCAAAGAGATAGATAGCCTATGCCTGAACTCAATTTACAAAACAGAGACATCACTGTATGTTAGCCACTTTAATAGATTCAAGTTTATTTTCAGAATGTACATCTACCCCTTCAACTAACTGCAAAGCACAAACAGAATAAAAATGCTGACAGAGACTGCAACCTATAAGTAAAACAGGCAATGGAAATAAGAAAATTAACAAATAATAATTATTATTTTCATAGCAAATAAGGAGTTTTACCTTCAGAGTTTGCCACAGCAGGAACAAAAATAATGCTTGTAAATCTACTAATCCAGAAGGAAAAAAAAATATATTGGACCTGTTCATGCACAATATATTGCAGAAACCTGTCAGGAGCTCTGATATAGTCACCCTCAGGTCTAATCCCATTATATCAGATGAAACACTACAAGCATTCACACAAGACCAACCCTACCCAAGAAACATCAAGAAAAACCTATAGTAGCGTAGGTGTCTGGTCTTAAGTGTTGCAAGAACACTAACAAGCTGCAAGCAATCTATGAATCTAGAAATGGCAGTAAATAGGATTGCTCTCAGTTTATGAGCCTTTCTCATAGAGCAGCTCCCAGTCACTGAGAGTTAAAACATTGGGTTATCCAGCAGTGCTTGTGCTACACGTCAAGAGGCAGGGGGCCATGAAGGCTGAGGAAACTAAAACAAGCAAAAAAAATAGTGACAAACATCATATGTAGCCACCTTTCGAGAAGATCAGCAACAGCTGGGAAATAGTTCTAATCCATAAGCATTGCTAGAAGGGAACATAGAACAAATGCAAGGAAAACCTTTCTGGCTGGTTACCAAAACTGTGGAAACAGTAGCAAAAAATTGTTCTTGATACTAAGCAATCCACTCCCCCTACAAAAAATTTTAAAAGTCTCAGGCTGCTGGATTTTTGGCCTGGAACTGATTTTTTTTTCTTTTTCCTTGGAATTAATTGTAAATTAAATTCAAAGTAGAGAATTTTTTCAAAGAAAATCTTTTTGATGCTTCTTTGTGCCATAAAAGAATCTGTTCAACATATTCTAATCTGCTTAATTTTGAAGGTAGCTACTTAATATTCTTAGAAATCATTTCACGAAGAGAACAACAGAATAACGAATATAGAATTCAGAAAGATAATTTCTATCCTCCCTACTGACAGAAATAAGCAAGGTGCAAAAGGATAGAGTGGTGAGTCACATTTCCTTCCATTCACTCAATAAATCAAGTGCAGAGATTAAAACACACAAAAAACATTAAGACTAAACTTGAAAGAGTATTGATGAAAGTATCTCCAGAAAACAGAGAGGAAGCAAGTGCTTTATATTATAGTAAATGGATGCTACCAACAAACCCGGCTAGAAATATTTTATTGGTGTTGTATATAAATGGTAGTGGAACAAGACAGAATAAAAAATGAAACATTAAAAGGACAAAAAATGTTATATAAGACTTAGTGATTTTAATTCTTGTTATATTCTGTTTGCTAAAGAAACTCAAGAAAGAATGAGTTTATATTTTCTGGAAGTCAATTACCAGTTTGGTATTGGTACATCACCATTTTAAGTTGAGTTAACACACACAAAAAGTTTAAAGTATAATATCCCCTAGCAGCCTGCATATTCTTTGAGGAGGACTTAACCCCTACAAAAAAGTCTAATAAAAGTTTTCTCTCCCATTTTGGACCACTAAGGCATTTATACAAAGCAAATTTCATGCAGACTTGCTGCACAAATATAAATTTCTCCTACAGAATTCATGTCTATCTATCACTTAGCAAAACATCATCTCTTTTTCATTTTTCTTACTTTCCCAAATTAGAAGAAATTGCTTTAGAAAAAACTAGGAAGAGGCAAAAAGAGACACCAGAGAAAACTCCAGTCTAATGTGCTGAAATCTTAGAAATCAAGTTCAACAAAATTAGAATGAGCTCTAAGGCATAAGAGGTGAAACAGTTTATTCCACTAAATCCAGGATGACAGGAAAAGAATCATGAGGACAGACAAGATGAGTGGAATCATTTTTATGTTGGAACACAGCACACATGAAAGGACTCTTCAAAGAACTTTTTTTTAACACTGTAAGTTTCTTCTTGGAAGTACTGGTTTTGCTTGGAAATGGATCCTTTTCTCTAGATTAATCAAGCTTCTCTAAATTAAGCCTTCAATATACTAATATATTGGGGGGGGGAGGGGAGAAAAGGTTTTGATGTTTTCCATCAGCAACAAAAAAAGATAAGTCACTAGATCTCCTGTCTGTAGTGAGCCATTTCCTGCTTCTTTCATTTGCCAAGCAGTTTTCCAGACTTATAAGGTGAGCATCCAAATCCTTGAAACACAATACCTCAACAATGCGCGATATATTTAATTCTGGCATTCAATTGGGAATGTGTATTCAGAAAAGAAGAATAAAGCTGTCACTATCACATAAGGTTCCGTCATGTTCCTACAGGCAGGACATTGTTTGTCTAGAGCAAGTTCTTTGTTGTACAGCATCGTGGAAGTTTAGAAGGTGGAGAAAAGCAGCCTATTTTGCCCTCAAACTCTATTTAAATGCAGAATTTTTAGGAAAAACTTAAGAATCTCCAAAATTAAATGTTACTATTTTTGTGAGAATGTACACTAAAAAATTTAGCTGCCTTATGTGAAATATTGTTGGGGATATTTATTAGCTAAGTAACTACCAATTATGTACATTTTAACCCCAATGTTGTGATGTATGAAGGCAATAGCATCACACTGCATTCAAGATCCTAAAGAGCCTGAAGAAAAAAGCCTGATGACTAATAGGATGCTTTCTTGCAATTTTAACTGACAGGAAAGCCAGCTACATGCAGCTCAGAAACAGTACTTGCAATGGAATTCTGTAAAAAATTATGCATCCCTCAAAAAATGGAAAAGCTCATATCTGTCTCTACTACTCATTATGCAGTTAATACAGTACTCCATCAAGGATTAGCAACATCTATGGATACCAAAATCAGATACTTACAGAAATGTTAAATTTTTAAAATAGACACTTAGCAGATGTAAACAAGAGCAAACATTTTCTGCAAGTCAACAATGTAAAATTTTCATTTGGTTTGACTGAATTACAACCCAATACTTGCAGACAGGCTTATTCACACCCAGGTATTCTACAAATAGGAATTACTAAATCCTAGGATTACACAATTCAAAATGTATTTCATATGTTGTGTTACAAATATAATCATGTGTTTTGTTGCATATTATTTAAAATAATTCTCTTGGATTCACTGACATTTCAATACTCTTTCAGTGATTATTTGAAGGTGAAATTATTCCTTACAGGAGTTGCTCAATACTTCCTAAAAGGAAGAAGGAAGGAAAAAAGGTAGATTTTTCTTTTTCATGAAAATTTCTCATTTTTCTCATATCCTAGTATTTCTAGCAATGGATCATGTCAGCAGTCCAGTATTCTGCAGTAAGAGAGAGAGCAAGCATCATTTTCTGCTCTTGACAAGCTCCCCCTTAAATGTGCCTCTTAGATGTAATGCCCTATGTCACTGCCTAGCTCTGTGCAGCTTCTGTTTCCATGGCTGCTTTTAAAGGTTTTAAAGCCTCCTTTTCACCTGGAAATGTAAATTGGGAAACTCTATCAGGAGGATTGCCTAGTAAGTATTTTTAATCAAAAACAAAATTTTAAGGGATGCATTTATAGCAAGCCTGCCTTAATACAACCCACAAAATTGCAAACACATCAGTTTTGCACATATAAAAACTACATTTGTGCAAATGAACAGGGCAGTTTGCAAAAGTTAACTTGACCAATCATCTGGTTTGTGTGTACAAATTCAGATTTGCCATGTGTGTAATGCCTGAGTTGGCAAATTTCCAGTCAGAAGTATAGAAACTTCAGTAGTTCTGTAGTCAGACTGTCATGGAAAATCAAAAGCATTTCAAAACCAGTCTAACATTAAAGAACAAAAAAAATTCCACCAAAAAATGACATAAGGTTCAATAGGACTTACCAGTTCAAAAATACCCCATTGTGAATCCATACCTTCCAGACTTTTCAGAAATTAGGATCTCAAACAGGACTTTAAAAAACACATTCATGAGTAAAAATAAATAATTCTGCACAAGATTGCCTATCATGTTGGTGAAAAACACCATTGAACTCTGACACGTTTAATATTGGTTTAATAAATTAATACTTGGTTTAAGGTAATTAATACTTGGTTTAATGTAATTAATGCTTGGTTTGCAGGGCAAGGCATAGAAAAATTTTACAGACTGTGGTATGAAAACAGCCCTGAAATCCTTATGCCTCTGGAACACCAAAGTAGGAGAAAACCTGAATTGGTTTCTGGCTGAGCTGAAATAAAGAGGATGTAGGATCTAGAAGTGGCATTTTGTGAGCTCTAGATAGGTTTTAGAGGGTTGGTACAGACCTGTGAGGCCCTATATGGCTTATGACAAAGTTACATCTTAAGAATCCCAAGTTTAAGCAACCACAAAAATTATACTTGTGTAAACAGTGCCCAGAGGCATCTCCTCACATGCTCACTTCCACAGTGCCTTCAAGCTCTTGCTCTCCAACCTGAGCTTCTTTTAACGACTAAATCAAGCTGACAGGGCTAGATCACTATCATGATACTAGTCTTTCAGTAGTCATATGTGCATCACACACATATCCAGCACCCATAGGCTGATGCATGAGCAGGCACACAAAAAAATCATTTAAAAAGAAACAAAATATGAAAACCAGCAATATTGCACAATAGCAAACAAAATATGAAAACCAACAATAGTGCACAATAGTAAGGTACAGTCTTATGTAAGACTTCTTTAAGTCTCCAAAGAATCTCTGAACCCGTACCAGTCTTCTGACACTAATGGCCACAGCGACGCTGCTTGGGTAACAGCAGCAGTGTGACTTAGACACAAGTGGTGCAGCATCTGTTGGAGGAATCAGTTCAGGAGGAGAGCTGCAGCTTAGAAAGATCATGGAACTTTTCTTGCACTCACTGGGTATCAACTGTTCAAATACCCTCAAAGGATGTGCTCCTAAGTCTCATGGCATTTGGCCAAAAGCAGCAGGGTTCTAAATCAGCAGCAATAAGAGTAAACTTTTCTTCAACATGGGCAGTGATGTTAAAAAACAGCCAGTCCTCTAGGATAAGACAGATAATTTCAGTGGCATATGTCTCAGCTAATTCTGATCTTTCAAGCACTGGCTAAAGTTATCGGGCAATATCTGTGGAAATCTAACCTTTCAAGGACACATGCATAGGGAAACAGATGGCTTGCAACAGACTGTTTAATCCCAAATCAAATAACAGAATCAGCATTTCAGAACGACTGCTTATACAGACACTTCTGTTAGAGAGTGTGGCCTACAGACAGGCAGCTTATGCAACAAGATGCCCAGAGAAGCTTACGCAATACATTAATAAAACACAGAAATTCACTGTTTAAAAAAATAATTTTCCATAAGTATTTTATGGTTATAAACAAACCATCTGGTCTTTTCTAGGACAAATACCTTCATTTTATACAACAACTTTTGTTAGTATAAATAATACTTAAAAATATGTAGGATATAAGCATTTTACTTATACATAACCCTTCCATAAAAAGGCATTATGCCTCAAAAGTAGTCATTTTTATCACGTTCTGAAGCCAGTAAAAAAAAAAAAAATCAGTTGATAGAAAGTGATCAAAGAATAAAGCAAAAAAATGGGTTTGCTCAGTATTTAAAAGAATTTCATGTCACAACATGGCACACTAGGAAGTGTGAGCATAAGAATAGCTCAAGAAGCAATATACTCGAGAAAAACAACAGCTTCATTATCATGTGAAACTCAGTATCTCTTACATTACTGAATGTTTCTAAGATGACACGCCAAGAGAATTAGCTGCTTGCTCGCGTGAATATCAGGATGAGAAAAGTGTTCATTTAGCATCCTAATGCTTGATATTCATATTGAAATATTTAGAAATATTTTCTTTATTTGACTACTTAAAAAATGATGAAATCGTCTAAGACCCCCAGGTCACCTGTTTGCTGTATAACTGCTCACCAGCAAAACCAATTCACCCTGGGAGGTGTAAGCACCTCACCAGCTGCACGCAATAGCACCTGGCTCTGTACCTCCCTTTACTCAATACATCTTCAGTTCTAAATATTCACCATTATGAGAAGCATCTCATGCTTTAAGTATTACCAGTATAACCACAACTCGTATCTTCAACATGAAGTCAGCTTGTTGCCTGGTAGAAATTTCGAGAAGCTAAGAAACATTTTAAAAGCTGGCAAATAGAACCTACAACTATGTTATGCTGCTGTTGAATTTCAAGTTGCTTGTTGTGAGCACAAAAAAGGAATGGATCTTATCCCCAAAACCCTATGCCTTCAATTTAAGGGGCAGAGAAGTGCTTTGTTTATCTTGAGATCAAATCCATAACTTACTGTGTTAGAATTCAATGAAGGCACAAAGTAGAAGAGTGTGTGATACATGCCTGGGATGACGGTTTTACCCAGCTGGTAGATATAACCTAAATATCTTTAAAACAGCATAGTGCACAAGGAATCCAGTGTCTGGCAGCCACCAAGCGAGGGAATTCCCATCCTTTTAATAAGCACTGAACCAATTTGTCCAGCTGCAGTGATTGCAGTGATTCCATGATGCTAACAAAGTATTGTAGCATATCACGTATAAAACAGACATCTATTCTGAATTTTTGGAGATTGTATCATTACTGGCAAGAAGAAGGTCTAATTCCTGAATTGTGGAAATATTTTATCGATCTAAACCTTCCCTTTTAAGGGTTATATTTTCTTCTCCCAGTTCCTTCCTGAAAACTACTGCATGGTGTTACTGAGTCATCTCAAAAGCAGGAACACATCAGCAATGAACAAGCCATATATAAATAATGTAGATCAATAGTTTTCAACATGTGGTCTGCAGACTCTTTGGGTTCACATGACCTTGCTGTGAAAAGGAAGCCTACTGCAGTAAGTTAACTTTTGCTGCACAGAGATACATGCCTCTGCTGAAAAGTACTTGGGGATCAACAAATCAAAAGGGTTATAAGCCAATGAAGTAAGCAATCCATTAGCAGTTTTAATGCTTTGTAGGTTTTAAATGCCATTTCCATTTACTATTTAAACAAAATGCAGTGATTCAGGGCCTGGCTAATTTATACAACAGAGATATTGAAAAATCAGAGTATGATTGTACCAAACTCCCAACATGGGAAATATCAAATGATTTAGCTAAATAATGTTTTGATGAAGTAAAAACCTAAAACTTTGTACCTGTTCTGGTTTTGCACAGCCCTTCATAGCTTAGCTCCCTTGGTATGTTAGTTTTTCATTCCTGTTTACTGACAAAAAAAAAGCAGCAGAGGAAAAAAAAAACAAAAACAACAAAAAAAAGCAGCAGAGTGAAAAAAATAATTTAGCTCAGCTAGGAATACGATATTATCTTTGAAGAAATCAGTAGAATTAATCTCTAACAAAAAGCAGACAGAATCAGTGAGGCTGTTAAATATAGACAACACTGACAAATAATCAGGCTATATTTGTTTGAAGAGCTTATGGGTTTCCCCCACATCCCCACTCCTGCCTACAACTATTGAAAAGATGTCCTTATCTCAAGTACTTTTCACATATCAGAGAAGTGGTAAATTTCACAAAGCCTGCACTAATGTTTTGCATTTCCATTCCAAGTGAAATGCACTTCAGTAAGTAAACATGAGTATTCAAATAAAACTGTTGCTAGAGACAATGAAAAAAAAAAACAAATAACAATGCCATTTCAAAATACATTGATAAGTAAATCATTCTGAAAGCATTAGATAATGCTGCAGAACACTGAAGAGCTAAGGCACGCAATGCTGAGAATAAGGTTAGTCCCATTTTAGTGCTGATTTGGGTTTTGCTTTTGTGGGTTCCCTGCCCCACCAAATCCTCATGGTGCTTGACAAACATAAAACAAGATACTTATATTCTAATATTTTGTAATTCAGTAGATAATTAAGTAAATCAATGGAGAATAACCACATCCCTCTTACAGTCTGAGAGCACACTAAACAGCATGCACATATTCCTTTTCAAATGTTTCACACAGCTGAGGGATGGGGGTGGTGGGGGGTGACTTGCTTAAGAAATGTTTTGCCTTATTTTGCAAGCCCTGAAATTCATAGTGCATTGGGTTTGAGCACCTCAGGATTTCTATTCTCAGAACTTATTAGAAATTCATAGGCAAAGTAACTTCTCTTACTGGAGTACAGCACAGGGGGTCACCATCAAGAGCCACAGCCTCTGTATTCTAGTCACTAATTTAAAAATATGTCTTGACTTCGCAAATGATGTATGCACATGCCTAACTTCACATGCTGCCAGATAGTCTCACTAGATTCAGCAGGGCCATCTACAGCAAGTTAAAAGCTAGCAAGCTTTTAAGGCTTGGTGCTGTAAAGATTTACATATTGTCTAAGACGATACAACTGGAAAAAACAAACAATGTAGTTAGTGTTAATTCATTCATTAGAATATTAATTTATCTGCTAACTTATATCTAACCCTTTCTTCACCAGGACTTGTCTGCTGTCAAAAAACTTAGACAATGAATATTTTAAAATGAAATTATTTGAAAATCTCTGCATAATCTTTCCATAGAGTTGGGGAAAAGCTTCTGATGGCAGTGTCTAACCAGAGACCAAGAACAGTCTGGGCTAGTTCAGTGATTGCACGCTGTTTTCTGGAAAAAGCACCTTAGATTCTGGGTTACACTTCTGATCCATCCCTCTGAATGGGACTCTTACTACTGACCTTTTCACTGTAAATCTCCTGATAAATTATTTGTGGTCAGTAGGCAGGAAAGAACAGCCTCTAGAGTAAGATTAATTTTAAACATATTAGAAAAAGAAACCTACCAAATGAGATGATAAATGCAGTTTTCTGAGCACCAACCCGTGTTGTTCTCTCATGTAGTCATGTCCTGCATCGCACTCCTGCATGCTGCCTCAGCTACTGCTTCTGAGACCCCACCATATTCAGCCCTTGGCGAGACAATGCATTGCAGTCGTCTGCATTTTTACCTCAGCAAGGTCCTCAACAGTAAAATTACTGGTTAATCAAA
This sequence comes from Edolisoma coerulescens, assembly GCA_013397115.1. NCBI lineage: Eukaryota > Metazoa > Chordata > Aves > Passeriformes > Campephagidae > Edolisoma > Edolisoma coerulescens. Next base: position 282,437 of record VWZW01006492.1, on the reverse strand, counting down.
GATAACAAAAATAAGATGTAGTGTGTGTCCTAGTGTAGAGAGAAGTCAGGCAGAACACCGTTGTATCACACTATCTTAAAATCTAGTGGTCAGATGCCCTGAATCAAGGCAGAGGTCAGTCTTCCAGCAAGTCCGAATTTTTTAATCTCGTCTCTCAAATTTTTAATTTCTTCTGCCTTCCTGACACCAAGTTTGAGCCAGTTTTTCACCCTTACGCTTATTTCTTCCAGACAACCTATATTTTAACGGGCTATTTCAAGTATAATCACTTGTATGTTTATCAACAAAACCTTCTAAATATACCAGCCAGTCATCTACACTGTGGTCTGTCAGTCAGATTCAAATTCTCAAAAATCACTTTAATCAGATTTTTCCATTTCTTTTCAGTCTTCCATCAAATTATATTTGAATGGACTCTGCAGGTCATATGGATTAAGATGAGCTATATGTGAGGAGCAAGAAAAAGAGAGGTAATTTGTCTAATGTCACTCTTTCTGCTAAGGTAGGAGTACATTTGAGAAAAGTCAAGCAATCTACAGCTGCTGAGAATGTCCTTATTCTATAAAAAACTTTAAAATATTTGCAAATAACAACAAAATGCTAACAGCTACTCTTATTTCACCAAATCAGTGAGACTCTCACCAACCTAGGTTGACTATAAATGCTCCCAAATAATTTGTCCCCTTTTTTCTTAGGTCTGAGAAACTAGGGGAAATGACTCAAGGAACATGTAAAAGAAAAAACTATGGACTGAGGTACTTAATCCTACAAATACTTGTAATAGCATAGGACTTCTCATTCTGAAAATACTTGTGTAATATTGAATTTTTTAAAAAATACACTTTTCATAGAAGTTCTTTTCAAATCTTAACTTACATGTAACTGAACTTCAGTTCTATTAAAGGTTGGTTGGCAAAATTCTCTATGGCCATATGCTCCTGCCTGTAGCATAGTTTCTATAATTCAGCCTATTCTAGACTTTTTTCAATAAATTTACTTTTGGCATTAACAAATCCAACTGCTGTGTACTATTCTCAGTTGCCTGGAATTATGAGTACCACTGACTTTGAGCTCCCTCAGAAAACACGTTCTCCTTCTTCAGCCCCTGCCATAGTAACATTTTTCTGGTTACCAGTAGGTCTTAAAACAGTAATTAAAATTAAATTAAAATAACTTTTTGGTCTCTCTATCCTTTTAAATAGCAATGCGTCTTGGGGGGCAGAAAAATAAAAGGAATAACACAGGAATGCTTGGCATTCAGGTTGCTTATTTTTCTAAAATTGTTTATTTAATGCTTCTCCTGCACCCCTTGGGAATTGTTCTTGCCAATATACATTTCTGTTCACTCTATTTTCCAGTGGAACTTTTACAAAGCTAACATGTACAGTATGCACTAAGAGCCACTTCTAAGCTGCAGGCAGAATAAAACAAATCCAAAAAGTAAATGTACCTTTGCAGAAAATTGTTGAGCAGATTTAACTTACAACAATAAACAATAAATAACAGTCTTTCTGAAAGCTAGAGAAGCACATGTGTCCTCTTCATTGATTTTATCACTTCATCACACACAACAAATTTGTGTCAACATGAGTGGCAAGTCTCTAAGGTAAAAGATGTACAAGTCAAGGCCATAAAAGCAGACCACATGCTTAGGAATTTGTCTATTGTAACCATAATGAGGTGGCCTGCTGTCTCTAAGGAGACAATTCATGATACAGCATATACCCAGAGAGAAGTGAAAGACTATTTTATGAATTCAATACAGCCAGCTGTAAGTCAATGAAGATTCAATTTCTTAAAGAGACAGAGGAAGAAAGAATTCATGTGAAAAGTAGTGTCATGAACAACCTGATCATATGCAGCTGGATATTGCCATGCACCAATACCATAACCTACTGGAATCAGCACAGCTAATCATGTAAGTAAAGATTAATCACACGCTCCTTCAAAAAGAGGCCTTTGATGTATAACATGATCTACCTTATTTACATAGATAGCATTTTTCAGCACTCTATGAATCCTGACAATACTTCAGAGAGGTCGCCAGTATTAAAACCCATTTTCTGGAACATTCTGAGAAACAAAATCACCAAGCAATTTCTTCATATTTGTGCTGTGCCTTACTACTACCCCACAGTACAAAACTCACTTTGGGTGATCAAGCTATGCAACGACCACTGTAGAAAGCATATAGCATTAAACTGCAAAAGGAAGCTGCAGCCTAAAAACAACTGGAAATTAGGGTAACGGCCTGCTGGCTAAAGTGTTATTTACAGAAGTCTGCTTAGACAGGCATAAACTCCCCATTTCATTGCAATGATTGCTAATAATGAACAAAAAAAAATCTTTATGGAGACTTTCCAATAATCTGAAATGATATATCGTGTGTTTAATGGAGCAGGAGGGGGACGGAGAACTGAAAATAGCATTTTAACAAACCTTTTACTTCGGACACAAGAAAACAGGAAGGGAAGAAGAGCTGCTTATCAAAGAACTGCAGAATACAGAACAGATAAGTGGAGGGTGTTTGACTATCCAGAGGGAAGGGAACACGTAGAAAATAACACAGTCTCTTGCTTTCTACCACAGACAAAAGGACTCTTTCTTAAAAGAAAGATAATACTGAAAGGCTTTTTTAATCATTCTTTTTCCTACAGGAAGTTATGCGGTAATAAAAGAGTTCCATACACACATTTGGAGATTTTGTTTCAAACCCTGTGAATAGAGTGCATGGGCATGGAACTCTCACTGAAGTTTATATAAAGTATCCAATAACTTTAGTTAGCTCCCTATTTTCTTTTTTCTGCCCATTGGTAGAGTGTTACATGAAACAACATTTTAGACTCTTTAGGAGTCATTCATGTAAGCACACTTAGTCATAAAGGTTATTTCCAAATGCTTTCTTTCACATATGCAGCTGAGAGAAGTAATGCCAATATCAACAGAGTAGTTGATTGTGGATTTATAGCCTATAAATGTGAGGGCATATGGTGAAACTCTAAAATGAATATCAAATGTTCACAGAGCCTCACACAGATCATGAAGTGAAGTGTAAAATAGGACACAAGTGACTTAGATACAGTCGTTTAGCATCTGCTCCAGCTGTATTAATTCAGGTTGGACATTATACAGTAGCATGATACAGACACGGACAAGCAACTGCACACATAAGACAGCTTGATTATGTCCTAGCCAAAAATGAACTATCATGCAGCAGACCTTGGTTACCAGACAGATATTCCCTCTCCAGTATGCTAGTATTAGGTGAAACAAAAATGGGTCTTTTAGTTCTATCACTCCTGACTGTTATCCATAGTCCTCTCTTTCCTTCCTCACAAGTAGGAGAAAAGTTGTTTTCTAGGCATCACACCTCACATAATGTATGCATCAACAATAGCTCAATGTACTTTCTCTTGAGAGATACAGTGGACCATAAACTGAAAAGCAAAGCAGCCAAGAGAAGGTACTTTAAACCCCTGAAATTTTATCCATTTCACCTAGACACTAAAACTGTGTCTTTGACAAGCACAATCACTTTCTTGGAAAAGGACACATTGACAGCAAATCCAATTTGAAGATCTAGAGCCTTCACATCAGGAACAATCATCACTCAAAATATACACGGGAAGGAGAGGGAGAGGCTGCTTTCTGATGTGCTTTCACCTTAAGGCTCATTACAGAGAGACTAGAAGCAAAGGAAGAATTGATTTCATGATGCAAAGGTAGCATTATCAGTACTGGTGTTGACAGAGAGTGGACAGTAATCATTAACATAATTTACATGAACTGTCTGGGGGTCTGTCTTTCCATAGCTTACAAAACTGGATGGCACACAATAATGCTAAACAGAAGTGCTGGTTCTTGAGGTGACCATTTAGTATGCTGCATGTTTGTTTACAGTAGTCTCTGTAGTCCAAGCAGATGGATGTCAGTCTGTCTCTCTCTCACACACAAACCACCACATTAACAAGGCAGAAAAAAAAATTAATTTAGTGCTAAAAGTTTACTCTTGCCACCTGTTTTTACCATTACCAATTAAAATTGATTGTTTTCATATTACAGGCAGTTAATAACTTGATTGCTTTGGATCTGCTCTCTCAAATCACCTAAATTTGGGGACTGATTAATTCATCAAGTCAAAATGAGCATAAATAAAAGTGTAGAGAAGAATTTATAGAACTCCAAAATGCAGGACCAGTACTGCTACGCTTGACTAAAGAATTTCTCTTTGTCTTGCAATAACTAGCTTTTTGCTTTCCTTCTCCAGCCTCTTTTTATCTCCTATTCTTTTGTTTCACTGTTCTCCAATCTTCTCCTTTTTGGTTCTATTCTTTTAGTTTTTCAATAGTTGTATAGTTCCCGCTCTTGTTTCTTTATCCAGCACAAGTTAAATGGTACCACTTTTCAGCACTAAATGAGCTGATACAAAGTCAGTCCAGAGTGTTGTCACAATTTAAGGGATTAGTAACAAAACAAACAAGAGAAGACTGGTCACAAGTGCTGCTGCCTAGCCCTGTGGATACATGGCAGCCCCTTGTGAACATCACAGTCAGCTTTAAAACTAAAGAGTCACTGTTAATCTGAAATGCAAGAACACACTTTCCCTGCTGAAAGGAATACTGTCTTCTTCACTAATTTTTGTCCACCTGCTCTCCATGTTCTGACTAATATTGGCCAGGTTGCAGATACACAAAACACCATCTTCTGTAGATTCCAGGAAAAAGGTTATTGTAATTCTTGGCTATAATCTAATCATAGAATTCAACCCTCTTCTATCTCCAGCCTTTAGTAGAGGCTTTCAAAGAGCCATCAGAACAAAGTGACTTAAATGCCAGTGTCAGGGAAAAATGCAGGTTTTCGTTGAATATTAATGAAAATAGTAAATACTTTCCCAATAAGAATTGCCAATATCAGTAGATTTTCTGGTATCTTCCAGGTTGTTTTTGAATATTTGATCTACAGAACAATATTAATGAAAAACTTTGAATTGCAGGAGTTTCATGACTCTTATTGTGAATTAAATTTTATCCTATTAAATAATGGAATTTTTTACTTGTTAAACTGATGTTCAAACATTTCAGACTAGCTCATTACAGAGCAGAAAAGGTACCACATGACTTCAGTGAACATTCATGCAATATGAAAGAGAGGCTCAAGTGAACAATTTATAAAAAGCAGACAAATTTGTTCGCAGTCACTTTTTTCCTACTCTCCTGTACATCTGCAAATATTATGTTTGTTTATTTATTGCAGACTATAGCATTGAATAGTATAATGTCAGTATAGAATACTTCTGTAAACTTAATTATCTTGTTTAATAGATTCACATTTATCTATGAAAAGAAATATTTCTCTATCTACAGAAATTTCATTAAAAAGCCAAGTAGAGTTGGAGTGCCATGGATTTTACATTACAAAATTATGAAGATGTTGAAAGCTTCAATGTTGTTTGCTTAGCACTGCATCTTCATTATATCCAATATTGTTAATAGCAAGTTCTGCTCTCTAATTTAGTTCCATCCTTGGCTGTCTCATTGCTTTTGGTCGTGGCTACATACCAATTTCTATATTATAAAGAATCTTCTATTGATTCTACAAAGTTGACAATTTGCCTAATGGAGGGCAAGAATAATTTGCAACTGTGACTTCCCTTCCTTTCCAAAGTGTGCCTCTACAGAATTTGCAGATGACGTATGAGCAGTGCACATTAGGTTCAGAATGAAAACATTTGTCAGCCAGATATCTAATGGCCCATTTCATGGTGAATAGATGATGATCAAAATATTCCAATTTTCATGGGTCTTTTAATTACAGCTTTGATGGGTATGGTTTAGTTTACCTCATATATTTACTTAACAGGTACAAAAGGCCTGAAATCTTTACTTTCATATTCACTATGCAAAGCTTAAATTTGTGGAAGCTAATCAAATGTATTTCCTTTCCAATGAAATGGAGACCTAAAAGGTTGTAACTGCAATACTTAAAATTTGCAATATTAGACTGAATTGAATAACTAAAATCAAAGGACTGGATTAAATGCAGAGAAAAGAAAGAAATTTTCTTTCACCTGTTTAGAAAGGCAGACTCACTCATCAGCTACCTGATGCAAATATAAGCCAGCATCCATTTAGTTTGCAGCACTACTGAGTACCATATTAAAAAATCCACACCTCTAATTCTAGTTACATTTTTCCACACATTTCTATACATAAAGAGGATTTTAAATGAATTCAACACTACTGCAGAATTTCCTAGATTGGATGCTATTTATTAATTTCTGAAAGCAGCATGCTGGAAAAAAGTGTTTTTAGAGAGATAAGAAGGGAATTCACAGCCCTTGCCCAATTGAGCACAATCAAGCTGCTGTGTTGCTTAAGCAAATTTAAAATCTCAGCATTTGTTTCATTATCTATAAGGTATCCTCACAAAGATTCAACTATTTGTCTTTCTCTCTGCCTTACAAAAAACATTTCAAAAATGGAAACACAGAGGCAGAGATTTCATGTTGTGTTAGATGCTGTCAAAAATGCTCTTTTTCTCTCCCTTTCTCTGTTGTTTCCAGCCATCCTTCTCTCCATTCTCCTTTGTTTGCTAAAGTAGCTTACTGACTGTAATAAAGGGAGCCCAAGTGTCAGCTTGAGACCGCCATGAAAACTAACATTCACATAAACCATTTTTTCCACTTTTGTTAAGCTCCTTATCAAAAGAACTCTCCATCTCTCTCGCTCTCTTTTACTCTCTCTCGTCTTCTGTCCTTTTTAGGATATCTTTCTAATTTTATTGAGACTCCTCTGTTAAGGTACAGCACTATAGTTCAGTAACTATAGGAAAGTGAACCCAAAAGAGCCAGCTTGAGACTACCACAAACCATTTTCACTTCTTACGTTAACATTTCATCTCAAAGGACTCTTTTCTCTCTCTGTCAGTTGCAAGGCATCTCTTTGTCTCTATTGTGCTTACTGCGCTAAGGTGCCTCATTGACTGGAGTGAAGTGAACTCAAGCGTGCCAACTTAAGGCTGGCACACATTTTTTAATTTGGTTGAAGTTGACAGCCTAAAGGACTCAGTTTCGGAGCAGCAACACTCCTCTCCTCCCCCACCTCATGCCCACTCCACTAAGGTAACTCCAAGATGTATTTGCTATATTAATATTTTCTATACTATGTATCTAATCTGACAGAATTTAATTGATCATAATCCTACAGATCATTCAAAGATACTCCTTTTATTCCTCACCAATTTGTACAGAACATGGGATACTGAAATGTGAATACCAAATTGCCAAACACACACAGCGCTATACCTGCCAAAAAGCTTAGGAAAACTTAGAAGTAAGGCCTACTTGAAAAAAAAAAAATCTCTGAAAATTAGAGACTGGGAAAAATTAAAAACAAACAAACTCCGCACATTAGCCTGCGAAGTTTCATGCCAACTGAAATAATAAGTATCGATTTCTAAACTAAGTCCTGATCACTTTGACCTTTTTATAATATCTCTCATTCCCTTGAGGATATACTTTTGGTGACAATCTAATGATTAAATATTAAAAAAACTACAATTAAATGAAGTATGGCAACCAAACTTATATCCCTGAGTGGAAGGATGCAAGTTGAAAGACAAGGACCAAAATTGACTAGACTGCAAATTCCCAGGAGAGAATTTAAGTCAGCTGCTGTCGGCACTTAGAACTAGGAAACCTTCGGTACCAAAAGGTTTCGCTGTAATAAAAAACACAGAAGAAAGAATCCAGCGTGCAATATTTTCCACCTAGTTTTTTGTTTGTTTTCAGTGATGTCCTTCACTTACTTTCTGTCTTTCACAATTCCTGACCATATTCAGTTAGCTCAATTTAACATTCTTATCTCTCTTCTGTATTGCTTAAATTAAATCATGTAGTTTTGAATTGGGAAATAAAAATGGATATTTCTGATAACACTCAGTATATCCTTCAGTTTGTCACAGCCAAAGCCCTACACTTTGCAGCAAGGAAAATCTATATGTCTTAAATTCAAAATGTAGTAAAAAAAAAGCTTGTTTATTTTTTCACAAATCAGAGATTGGTAATGAAGTTACCCAGAAAAGTCTGCACTACTCACTTTCAATTTTTCTATTTTGAATAGCTGTGGATCACACTAAAATTTCAGGAAAATGTCTAATATTGACAAAACCTACTCCAAGTAACAAATGATCTTAAAAACATGCCCATTAATTGTGAACACAGCAGAAATCTTACACAGATGTTTTATGTGTTGTCTCCAAAATAGAAAAAATAATTTAAAAATCCCAACAAAAACCCAAAGAAAAAAAAAAACAACAGAAAAAAACCTCCAAACAAACAAACAAAAAACTCCAACCAACCAAAACCAACACCTTTTTTAAAAAACCCTTAGCTGCTGGAGAAAATACAAAAACGTTGTAATTTCAGGGCAGACAAAATTTAATACCACTTCCTGCCCATTATGCCAAAACACAGCAATGAGTACAGAAGTCATTTCACTTCTAACATTTCCAATAAAAGCCTTAATCTTGGTTGCTACACTTGAGGTCTTTCCTGCTCCTGAATATACTACTGTGCAGCAGTGCCAGCTTCACTGAACATCACCCCAAGACAGCAGTATTCAAAAAGGAGAGTCCTTCTATATCAAAAGGGCTCTGTTTTTCCATAGTACATTTGGGATTCATTCTACTTCTCTTCTTGTTTCTGAAACTTTAGAATTCAGACAAGTCTATACTTTTAGTTTTACATTGCCACAGCTAAGAGATGGAAACATGCAAGTTACTCTACAGAAAAAGAATCAGGAAAAAAGGTGTAAGTTTAGAGCACAGAATCTAAAAATCAGTAAGAGAAGCGAGTATAAACTTTCAGAAAGCTTGATTTTCACACCATGCTCTAATTGAAAACACTCTTTGACACATCAGTGCTTATTAATGAAATGAAGTATTACAAGTTCCTGAATAGTCAAGGTCAGGGTTGAATAAAAAAGCAAACAAAACCAATGAACACCCACACCCAGCCATGACCAAACAGTGAATAACAACAGGGCTGGTGATGATTTTGTAGAAAACCTAACATGAACCAGGTATATAAAAACATATGTTTTAGCACAGAATTTCAAGAATGTAGCTAATGTTGCAAAGAACCACTTGCAAATAGTAAATGAACTGTAAAAAACTCACGTCAGCGAATTGTAAACATAATAGGCATTTTCTCTCAATATTTCATGAATTTCAATAATTGGTTTATGTCTATTTCTTATATGATTACCAAAATACCCAAAGTCATTAGTCTGCAGGAAATACCTAAAATAAAATTAATTAATTATTAAGAGTCACAATTTCCGCTAGGTCCATGGGCATTCTGCCATTGCTCTTGGTAGAATTACCTTTTCGTTAGTGCTTCTGGAGACTGTTAGAAGCAGAGACAGGTGTTTTCTGATTTTGGAGTAAAGGAATGTTTACTTCACATTGCACCAGCAAAAAAGCCAAGTTTCACAAGCTGTGACCAGCTAAATTAACTATGGATATTCCTTGTGACAAAGCAAATGAGTCTCCTGGGTGAAATGATGGGATGTGCTATAAGCAATATCTTGCATAGATTCATAGGACACAAGAAGCTTTCTCAGAACTTTCTGGGCCCCCTTTCCTGTTAAAATCAGTTAATAGTCTATTATTTGCCAACAGGAAACTCAACAAAATGTTAAAATGGTCTAAGCCTGCAAACCTGTCTCTGGCAAACAGCAAAATAAATACAACTGGCCAATTTCAATCATATTTCTTTGGCAATTTTTCAAAGATGGGAAGAAGCGTGACACGAGTACTCTGCCAGGCCTCATGTGTCTCTGAATATTCTGTAAACAAAAGCACTTCAGCGCATCCCCAATCAAAGTCATACCAGCTGTTGTTCTTCCTGCACTTATTCTCTGCAGTGGAAAGGAAGACAAAAATTGTACTGCCTGGACAAGAAAGGAAAAAAAAAAGAAAAAAAATGCAGGCAAAACAACATACATCAGGAAAAGAAAGGGATATTAATAACTATTTCTAAAAGAAAAATTTTCTTTTCAGCAGGCATTTTGATACTCTCATAAAAAAGGGCCATGATGATGATGATGCCATAAAAAATAAAACCGTATCAAGCTAGGACTTTCATTTTCTTTTGACTCCTGCAATTTTACCAGATTTGTGTAAAGTTCACAGCACTTCAAGAAACAACAGAAAGACACATTAACTCTGCAGTAGTTCATAGAAACTTTCTATGACATAGAAAATGTATTCATGTTGAAAATATTGAGTCACTAAGCCCTCAGACTGCATTCCAAAAGTCTACCAGAAACATTTCAATCAAGAAGTGAGTATGTGACAGCCAGGCCATTTGGGCTAAAAAGCATTGTGCAGAGTGATGTTGGGTGAATCTAGTGCCCTCTAAATGACCTCGTATTATGGCCATGGTATTAAGTCATGGAGAACCCTGTAAGTAGGACGAATAATTTTTCTTCTCTTAAAAATAAAATTTCAAAAAAAAAAGGAAAGGGGAGACTCCTAAGTTCCCAGTAAGGATGTTAAATTACCCCCTCTCCCAATGGAATGCTTCACTTTCATTTCCAAGTAGCAGTAAGCCTATTGACCCCCACAGTGTTATCCTTTTCATTGCTCTTACAGTACTTTCTTTAATCTCTTGGATCAAAGATTGGTCAATAAAAATCATCTCTGCTTTTGTGGGGAGCAAACAAACTGCACCAAGAACTATGATAATTTTAAATCTTCACTAAAATCCCTGAGAAACTAAACGAAACAAAATAAAAAGACTAAACAAAACACCACACCACGTATATGTTGATGTTAACTTTGCAACTGGAAATGCTTGTGTTCTTTTTGTTCTATATTAAATATTTTGAAGGATTTTATTTTGAATAAGATGTTATTGTTTATACTTTTCATACATGTTGCATTAAGTAGTTTTAGGCCTTGAAAAACCAAAGCTAAATTATATTTACACACCATTATACACTATTTCCAATCAACTAGTTTAAGTCCTGATTGTGGAAAAACCTCTGGGCCCTCCACAAAGATTAAAAGATTGCACAGTGTTTTCACAACAGAAATAGTTCGTGAGAGAGTTTTCAACAAACAGCTTCCAGAATATATAGCATCCAAAGGCTTTTTGTTACAACTTAGGTATCAAATCTAACAAGAATCTGAGCCAGGGGTGGAAAAAAAAAGAAAAAACAAAGTAAAAACAAATGCCCCAGTAGAATTTTTTGCTGTGGAAAAAAAAAGCCAAAACCAAAACCTAAACATCCAGAGGTACTATCTCCATGCTACTTTACCTTATAACTTAACTCATTTTTTAATTCTTTTTTGACTTTTATGCCCCCTGTGTACAGCATCCATATTCTGACCTTATTATTCAGAGTATTTCTAATATCCATCAGCTTCCCTGTCATCTAAACTGAAAGGAAGTGATTTCTGTTTAGCTGAAACTCCTTGAAGTTACTCATAACCACTGATCCCTTCATCTTCATCTGCTTTGGACTCTGATGAATGTCAAGCATTTCCCTCTTCCTGAGTCTCAAAAAAACCACAGACAGAGGATGGTCCTTTTGATCTGGCTGTGACACAGGTACAACTTTGAATGTTTTCACCAGGTCCCCCAAGACAGTGCTTGAAAGTCTTGACATTACTTACAGCAGCCTTGTAGACAATCTCTTGCTATCACAATTTTATAGTCACCTCCAAAATGCCGTCCTCCTTCCCTTAGGAGTTGTTCAAACCCACATTGTTAGCAAGAAGGCTCTCCATTTCACCCACTATATCTGTCTGGCCCTCAGGACAGTCTGTCTGCAAAGCTGCTGAGAGATTCTTGGTCAAGCATTCCTCATAGAATCACCAGTAACTCTAGTCAAAAACAACATATGTATTTCCCCAGAACATTTCAGTCAAAATAACAGAGAATTTTCATCATTCTGGGCTATATCTTTTCAAAGCAGAGATCCCAGACTTGGACCTTGAGTTCAGGCAGGCTTGAACCAAGTCTTAACGGTGCTATAAATAACATCCTTGTTTAGTAACAATTTCCTACTTTATTTTCGAGCTCAATGCCATTTTTTAGGTCATATTGAAAATGGATCAGAAGATGCAAAGGTGAAGGGGAATGCTTTCTTATTTTTTCTATATGCCACCTTGCATGTACTCTGAAGTGATGTAAAATAACACATCAGGCTAAATACCACCCATAATTACTGAACTATAATTATTTTCTCGCACATTTATTGCAAGGTCAGGAGTTATTCTGCTAGAGCTTTTGAAAAAAACAGACCCTCGCTTCCAAATCCAGATCACTCAACTCCAGATGCCAAGGCTGAGAGAACAGTTTGTGTCCCCACACCCTAACACCGCGTTAAAGATTATGGAGATGCACTTGGCATATCAGGTTTGGCCCCTCTAGTCCCAGGGAGAGCCAAAGATATTTGGAAGACAGATAAAGCTTAGGTGAATCTAGAGTAGCCTAAAATATAAAGGGCAACCTTGCATTTGCTGCACGAACAAATTCCGCATGATATTACTTAAAACTTTGAGCATACAAGCAACAGAGAGTCTAAACCCTGAACAGGTGTCTCTGTCCCCACTGCCCCTGCCACCACCCCCAATTGGGGAAAACCTTTTTTCATTTAGAATATAGATGAAAAATGTAGTTTTTAAAAAACTTGGGAATTAGCAGGTTGTTACTGAAGGAACAACCTTTTTTTTCTCCTATGATGTAGAAAGGGAGCCTGCTGGATGTTTCCACCGTAGTGTCAGTGGTATTAGTGCACAGAGAGGCTAACAAAAGGCAGCCATGCTGTCTGCTGCAGCACTAAAAATGGAGAAAAATACAGTAACGTGAAGGGAAAAAAAGGAAGAACAAGCTAATTTCAAGATCAATTTTAATAGCAGATTTAGAAATATTAAAGTAGAAGTTGATACTTTTATGACAGGCTAAGCTGACATTGATTCAGTTATATTGTTACAGTAACCTCAGAAAAATATTTCTTTGTTTAAAGGGACTTCATCATGATTCAAAAAATATAATACATATACATAATTTATATACAGTTTTTCCTAAATCTCAGTGCATCTGACACATATATCACATGCAGCATCTATTGATACATTCTTACTGTTACACCATTTTCAAGATTTCCCATACATGATAATAGTAATTCATTTAAAACATCATGGGTTTATTTTGGTTTTTTAAATAAAACACTCTCACACTAAAAATGGATACTTCATATAGGAAATAGGTTGCTGTTCTCTAAAATTGACTCTAATGTTAGTTGAATATTAATAAAATCCATAAACCATTAGTACATTATAGCTGCTTTGTTCTGAATTACATAGACCTTTTATGTTTATTCCTCAGTGAAAATGCATTAAAAAAAATGAAATCCTCTCTAATTGTGCTCTCTGAAGGTAGCTAGTAAAATCATTTCTAGCAGCAATAAATCAATTGTAGTATTAAAATGACCTGCCAGGTGCATCTTCTGGGTATCAGACTAATTAAGGGAATGTATTAATTGCAACTATTCATCAGCACCACCAATGTTAGATAACCCTTACAATTAATCTTTTTACCATATTATCCAGCAATGAAACTGCAGTTTGACAAAATACAGGGGATTGAACAAGAACAAAAACAAAAAAGCTTAAAAAAAAAAAAATCTGTGCACAGTTTTGTTTATTACTTTGTTCCCAATTCTTTACTGGTAAATCAACTGAACACAAGCAATCATAACTATATGTACACATATAGTTTGTACTTGGACATATCTCTGTCTCAGGAGAGAGTTTTACAAGGTTTCAGATCCTAATGTAGGTTTTTCCCCCTCCCCCCAAATCTAATTCAGATATAAATTCACATGCATTTTCTCTAGCTATGAGCCAAATGTGACCCAATTTTGGATCATCAGGCCTTCACCGGAAACAACCATTTATTTCTGAAAGTCAGCTTAATAGTATCTTGATTATTTTTCCATCAGGACGTATTTATCACTTTATACATTCTTACAAATGCAAATAAAAAAATTCCAGTCTGCTGGTTTGTATGGTTTGCTGATTCCTTCACAGTCTTATTTTCTGGGCTAAAAATAAAAACTGTTCTTCACAAGTTCTGAGGTTTTCTATCATCATCTTCTACAAACAAAAACTCTGGATTGCACAATAACTTCATACATTTCAGGCAAAACACTGAAAGTTGCAGGATGAAGTAAAATACTCCTACAATACCAATTTCTTTGTCATGCTTTTTGTTATATAAGAAGATTAAGAAAGGGCTACAATTATAGGCAGAGGGGGAGAAAAAGCTACATGTATGAATTCATTTAGCAAAATACACAGGGAATAATAAATACACAGACCAAATCCAAAAGACATGAGTAAAAAAATTGGTCCACAACACCAAAGTTCACATTCCTCTCCCCAGTGTGTTGCAAACACTCCTATCTAAGAGATTGGTTCTTGTTGACTCAGTCTATTTAGACCTTGTAGGTATTTCTAAGTAACCCTGGTGTCTAACCACCAAAAATAATTAGATATAACTGTGGCTTTTCCATTGCCAACCCTCACGACTATCACCATCATTCTGTCCCAGGTGAACCAGAGATTATAAGTAGCACCTGTAGATTTATAGAAAGACATTCTTGTACCTGGATAAAATTTACCTTCTCTTCTGGCACCATATCCATAGATGGGGAATGAGAGAAGGAAAATGGTCATACCTATAAACCAGTGCATGCACATTTATATTAGAACAATTATGTCTTGGTTTTACTCAAAAGAAGAGGGGCTGGGGGAAACTTCACAACTCTGGGGCTCCTGTTTGGGCTTTTGTAAAATTACTCTAAGTCATACTTCCGCAGAAAACACAGAGAATTATGCACATTGTCTCGAAGGCCACACTACCAGATACTGGTAAAGGTAGCAAGTGAGACTCGGATATCAGCATTACAGTGCAGACACACCAGTAGCAGCTCCCCAGATGACTTTAACACAAGTTCCCAGCAGCAGGCACTGGGGCTCACGGCAGGCAGCCTGTTCAGCACCCACAGCCACGCACACCTCGGTCAGGATGCTTCTCTTAACATCCATCTCTGCAAACACGCTGCAGTCCTGACCTCCAGCACTGCTTATTGTGGGTTTGAATGTTTCTTGAACAGCTACTGCCAAGAATTGTCAAAATGAATGAAATTGAAAGGAAATAATCCCACAGTGAAAAACACTTGATTCATTTTTATTTATGACTCACAATAAGAATATACACCTTCCTACTTTTAAAGACTGTCAAATATAGAAATCTTTAAATTATATAGATGCTTCACAATCAGCAATGAATTTTAAAACCAGTCACCTTTCTCCAGTTTGTGTCAATATGTCTGAAGAAATGCTCTCAATCGCCTTTGGTATTCAAAGAGTTAGAAATAGAAGTTCACAAGTAAGATATTGTTCCTGTCTCTCCCTTCACTACCCAGACTGCTTTCTGATCTTCCTTTTGTCCTCAATCCTTTCCTTATCCCTTTCACCTCTCTTTCTCACTCTCACTCCGTCCCCTTGATCCATCAGACACAGCCAAGCTATCTGACACCAATGCCTTAAAGTAATTTTGGACAGAGGCAAAATGCCCTAGAATCCTTAGTAATCCTCCTCAGATCCATGTACTGAGCCCCGGGTTGGCTCTTTTATAGCCACAAACAGTCTTTCAGCCAGGTAGCCTGGAAACTGAAAGCTGTTTCAGTAACAGAGGAAGGACAACAAGTCCTGAAAGAAAATTAGCCTTCTCAGGAAGAAAGGGAGAAAAAAAAAATCCACATTTTTTTGAGTGCTAACACTAATATAAGCTAGGATGAATGAATTGATCAATAAACAAAGGAGTTTTCTACCTGTAGTAGGTAAATGGGGGACAGTCAGTTATGAAGGCAGGATCTATCCTCCCATTTCTGTTGTATACACTCCGCATCCTGCTACAAGACAGTGGTTTATAATAACCAGTGGTTACGTGAATTATTGAAACAGCTACAGTGTTCTGTAGGCCTGTAGAAAAATGTCTTTCACCCTTTACCTTATCATTCCCTACTGAGTCAAAGCACAGTTTTTGACATACCAGAGAGTGGGATTTTTCTTTGTCCTTTTCCGGTACAACTAAATCGAAAGCCATATGGAATTCAGAGAAGTAAATAAAAAATAAAACACAAAAATCAATAAACTACTGCCAAAACCCTGTGGATCATACTAAAGTCAGTGTTAAGTTACCTTTCATGACTAAGCAAGAATATAGAAAAACTGAAAAGACTGCTTGTACCACAAGAGCTGCTTTCCTCCAGGCATGGTGTGTACCAGCACTCACACTCCCCTGGTACAAAAGGTAGATTGAAGTGACAGACTGTGGGTCCTAAAGCTATCTCACCTTTGAGAGGAAAAAAAATATTGACAAAATTATTCTTCTCAGCGCGGGAACATAACAGATCCTACTCTTCGCAGCCTAATATCAGTCCCTGTCATCTCACAACTTTCTAATCTTTTCATAGAATAAGAGAATCATTTATATTGGAATATGCAGATATACTACATGAGCCATCCTTTTCCAGTGAAAAAAAACAAACAGCTGAATACATCTAGGGAAAATAACACGTGATCAAAAGCAATTAAGGATTATTGCTAAGCTGTGAGTATTTTTACTGAAAGAATGTGGAGATTTTCAGAAAGGAAGATGAAGGAAGAAATAGAAGGAAAAAGGAGGAAACTTGGGATCCAAAAGCTGCTTCTTTCTTCCAAGGCCCATCAGATTTGGCAAGTAGCAGGGCATGGAGACAGATACCATGCACTCACTATCTCAGGGTAAGGGCTTAATTCTCCCTCAGCTCTGCCTTGTTGTTCCTGTGGTAAGTCCCCAGGGACAATGGATGTCAGAAGACTTGCATTAGACTTACTCTAGCATAATGAAGGGAACTAACTCACCTATCTGCCAATGATAGTAGATTAGATTTTTTGCTAATCGAAAAACAAAAGCTCAGCCACTCTCTGCTATTAAATTTACTGGCCATTTCTAAACCTATTAATTGCTATTTCTCTGCAACAAAACAAAGAAAAAAAGATACAGTATGAGACCTCTTTTAAGAAAAGAAAAAAGACAAATCATCACTGAAGGAAGTGTAACATACCTGTTACGAAGAGCTACAAATACAGAGTTGGCCAGCCCCTCTCCTTCCCCCAAAGAAGCAATTTGCAACAGTGAGAGAATGTAAGTCAGGGGATCAAATACAAGAGAAGTTTAAAAGCAGGTTTTGGCTACAGTACTGATGCAACCTAATGGGGGCAAGAACAACTTAATGCCACACAAATCCATTTTTCTGGTAGGTCCATAAGGCTCTCAGACAGCCTGACAGCTGATTCTACCTCTCTGGGATGTCAGTAGGCAATGGTCTTTAGAAAAGCACAGCCTAGACTTAAGAAGCTTTACTCACTCTTACTTCCTCATGATGAATTACAGTATGTGCCACATCAAGAGGCAAAGACTTTCAGCATTGCCATGACCAGTGCTCCTAGCATTAAGCTCCTAAAACAGAGTAGGTTTTTTTAATAAAATTCCTGATTCTAAACTCCATTTTTGCTTAAAAATAAAAAAAAAGAAGGAAAAATAAAAATAAAAAGACTGGGCAATATAAGCTCAGCTCACACTGCCACAAAAGCCGTGAGATTAGACAAGGTCACGATTTTGGAAATAACTGATTTTTGACATCTTTAGTCTGGCAATAACAGCTATTTGAGAACCTAACACGGTCGAGATAATTTTCTATTCATGTCTGTATGCCCCCTCATAATTAGTGGAAAAAAATCATGAAGAAGAGCATATGAGCTTCAGTTTTGCTTTATTTTGCCAAAATGTGAATTGTCAAGAAGAAACCTGACCTTAACTTTTGTGGATGACTGAGAACAAAACACATTTGCTTAGTCTGCTTTAACATCAGTCATTAGCTTCTTTCTCCAGTTCTGTAGTATCGAAGTAGAATTTTACTCACAACCACTCCAGACATCTGCCAATATAAATGGCACATAAGTACTTGATTTCCAAGGGTCAATGCTTTGTGATAGGCCAAAAATTAGGTCTTCCCATTTTAGCTCTTTACTACAGTCTGTTCAGTGAAGATACACGTATGAAGACATACCTATAATCTTTTGCATGCACCAATATATTCTATACTCTGTTTTCTTAAGAAGGCATTTGGCCTTATATACTTTGTCTACAGCAGCAGCAGATCCGCTAAAAAGCGGTATCAAAATCCATATCCATAATCTGCAATTTTTCTGATTGTATTGGTACACCAGCTTCCAGCCATTAGCCTCTACCTCAGACAGAAAAGAAAAAAGTATCCCTCTAAAAACCTATCGATTCTAAAAGTATTTCCTCCTAACCATGTTTGTTCCAAAAGGTTGTTGTTCTCCTTACTCTATTATTCTTCTATACAGTTATACTTTCAAAGGAGCAGATGCTTTCCTCCAAGGTTTACATTCAGTTTTGACTTTTACTTATGGCAGTGCTTTATCCTTAATATAGTTGTAAAATAAACCACATTTTGCCCTATTTTCACATTTTTATTCTGTAGTTGCTCTTTTTCTCTGAAAATTGTCATCCTTCATGGCAATTTTTTAAACAAATGCAGGAAGTCTTACAAACTTTTAATTCATTAAAAATGTGATTGTCAGACCTCACAAATACAAATATAAGACAACTGTTACTCTGGAAAAAAAAATCTGTTCTTAATAATGAACCATTATTTAATGCTATTACATTGATGAAATTTTCTTTAAAAACCGTTTTATTTAAGCATATTTAAGATTGCTGGACCCATTTAGTAAAACAGCTATCTGTCTTCCACTGCGCATGTAGCTATGAAAAAGTATTGTTCAGGACTCCAGCGGCCTTGCCCAGTGCATGAGTCAAGCTGATTTTTGCTGAATCAGGATCTTAGTTCTAAATTATACCAATTTTTCTTTTTGCACTTCAGATTTCCTCTTTAAAAAATAGGAGGAGGTGGTTGTGATGGTAAGGCAATTTGTTTGCCTGTTCAGAAAGACTGGAATATTAGAACCTCTGTCATTTAATTTAAAAAAAAAAAAAAAAAAAAAAAAGAATGAGCTCTGCCTTTATCAGAAATTTTCAGTAGCTGTTTTTTTTAAGAGTCATTAGGCTTATAAATAAAATGGAAATGTATAATTTACACGATGAAGAATAATAAGCCAACTAATATATTAGCAGCATGCTTACTTCCATATGCTAGAAAATATTTACAGCATCATTCTGTATTGTTAATTTTCACTGCTGTGACAACAGAAAATTATCTGCAAAAGGTCTCAGTGCAAATCCATTCACATTGTTTGTCTCTTTGGAGAAAAGTACATCAGAATAATCGTGTCAGACAAATGGAATTTTGAAATATTCTGGGCCACAGATGCTAAGAGATTATGGCAATTTTGAACATTCTATAATTTCTTACTAAATTCTAAAAGACTTTTGGTGTTTATATTTCCCAATTTCTACAAAAATACCTTTTTATTATGAAAAAAATAATATTTTGCTAAAGAAAATGTGTACAATTACAATGGTATTAATCCACTTCAAAAACTCAGCTTAACCCAGTATATTCTACTACTAAACCAATATATTGCCACTGAAGTAAATTCTCATTCTCTCAGTACTTTTTAGTTGACACGACACTGTCATTAACAACCTAGCTTCCACGCTAATGTATCACCAGAGACACAGGTATCTCTTCAGTTGTATGTACCCATATACCCATACATTTCATTCAAACTACAATTAAATGTGACTAGGTTTGTATTCCGGCCTTTCATCCTTTTCCTCCTCATTTTTCTCAGTAGACCAAACAATCGAGAATTGCATATTTCATATACTGCAGTGCCTCAATAATTATGATGGAGCTATAAAGGAAATTATACATTCTGCGGATGATTAAATCAGCCTAAACATTCTACTCTCATGATTCATCGTGTCATGAATGAAGACACCATATTCTTAGCCTTATATCTGTCCTTCTAATTTTCCTTAGCTTCATTATTTTTTTTTGCCTGGTACTTTTGACCCTTCTTTAGCTCCCCCCTACCCTATCCCCTATCATCCGTCTCTCTCCTTTTATCTTCTAATTAGGCCACTTCGGGGTTTTTCTCTTTTTTCCTGTCCTTCTTGCTCCAGGTATACTTCTGTCCCTGCTCTCACCTCTTTTCCACATTATCTCTTTCTAAGTACAATATCAATGCCGCATTTTTTCCCTTTCTGATTTGTGAAACTCATTCTTTCCTCTGTCCCTGCCCAGGCTTCCTACCCGCTATGGGGAAAAGCCTATGCTTTTCCTTTCTCCTCTATTATGAGGTATGGTCTCTCTTGTATTTCAAGCTCTAAAGTTCACTGAGCTTTTGGGAAGAGAAAACTACAGCTGTGTTGAAACAACATAGGTTAGTCCAGAACTACTGCTGTCAATTCAATTCATTTAGAACCTTTATTCTGAAGTAATAGTATAATTGCCCTAATTACTGGAAAATTAGAAATCAAATAAAATAAAAATAGTATAACAAAAAAACAAACAAAAAACCCAAAACAAAAACCACAAAAGCACAAACTCCAGGGGAAATGCACTTAGAGAAATCCTTTTGCCAGAAATTTCACCAAGTGCTTGTGCTAGGTGGTTGCTTTTTAGAGGATTATAGAACAGTACAGCTCAACAGAAATTGCTAGACTTAAGTGATCTATATTGAAGCATCTCTGCTAACAAAACTGCACTAACATAATCCAAGTGAAGAGCTAGTTCTTCAAGTATATAGTTGTATGATACAACCCTCTTGTGTAAAATACACCCTCTACATCTATTCAGTTCAGCTTTTCTGACACCTAATGTTTCAAATCTAGGAGAATTTTATTATATTATTTTGTTTACAGTACTCCATAAAGTGTAAGAAGACTAAATAAAGTGATGATCAATTGGCAGTCATTTGCCAAGACCTTAGATAAAAGCACAGCAAGGAAGAAATGCCATAATTGTATATTCTGTCTCATACTTGTTCTGTCTTGAAGCATGCTGCAGTAAGGTTCTTGTAACATTATCAGTACCTATATTCTTTTGTAAGCCAAAATTACACACGTCTACAATGCACCTTACTAAACACCTTCTTTTTCTTGCCACTAAATGCAGGCACTTCAATAAATCTTTCCAGATTTGGGTTCTACATTTTAATTTTCTTGTAGCCTTTTCATTTATATTTTATAAAGCCATTCCTATTTCTATTCCCATATTAAGCACATTATCTTCTCTCTATACATCTTTTCTGCAGAACATCCATTGCTACAAAACCCTCTATTTCCTTATATCTTGCTACAAAAAAAAATGGACAAGAAGATTTCTCTGGAAAATTACGTTATCATAAATCACTATTAGATTAATGAATTCTTTTAAATGTTGCCTTTAGGCAAAACAAAAAGAAAGCTATGGGAAGAAGTTTAGAAATAGGCTTTTGCAAAATAATCTGTAAAGTCAAACAGAGTTTTGTTGGATTAATCACTCCACGATTTGGTGGTTTTTTCTTCTTTGGTTGACTAAAAATGTATTACTGTGCAATATTAGGTAGGCATTCATATATTCAAACATAAGTGGTGAGTTCTCAAAACTGTTAAACACCTTAAGAAGTCATAACAATCATATGGAATCCTTTAAAAAGAGGTTACTCAATCATAAGGCATAAATGGTTAATTTGAGCATTTAACTTTAGGCATCCAATGTTAGAAGTTTTGAAGTGTAGAAATTATGGTAAACTTCATAGAGAAGAAATACATGTGTATAAATATATTAACGACCACACAAAACCCATTGCAGTCAATATTGGTTTGCCGTGCTTCATATTCAGTAGAAACATAGCTGAAAGTAATTCAGAAGTGTTAAACTGCAAAATGTGAGAAAGAATGAAGAGCCCAGTCTTTGCTAACAAATGGCCTAAGTCAGCATAGCATGACTCAAGAAACAACATCTAACACACGAATTCTGGAAGCTTTTTATTAAAGACTGAGAATTAAATACACAGAATGTTCGACTGCTTCTGAATGGTATGAACTGGACGAATTTTTGCAATCACGTGTAAATTAGAAGCAGAATTTGAAATCTTGCATCGCAGTGGTCAAGTTGATGCAATTCTACTGCCCAGTTTAGAAAAACTCCTTAGGAAGCACAAACTCTACAAAAAACTTACATTCCATTCACTGCCACCGTATTTTTTAGAGTCACTTTAAGATAAATAGTGCTGTGATAAGAGGAAAAAAAGCATTAGCACTAGCATTTCAGTAAAACTATTTTATTCTGAGAAGTTCTGCAGAAATCACACTACGCCAGTGATATTTAATTGTAACATAAAAATTAAACACCATTTACTTGGTATAAAATTGGGATAGTATGTAAATTAAGTAAGTTTCAATTCATGTCTTCTTACTCACATCTGTTGGCAGTTTAAATAGTTTTAGTGTCATTAATTGTTATAAAAGTGCAAGATTTGCTGTATGCTTGCCACTTAGGACCAAAGGCACAAAAGTCTAATTGAACTAAGTAATTAGTAATTTGTCATTTCCTATTGTCAGCAATTACTTTCCATTAGAAATCCTCACTGAAAATTCTAATTTGAAGTGAGGTTTGCATTTTATTGCTGTCCATCCAAATTAGTTTAAAATTGACAGCTACATTTTCATTTAAAAATTTAAAGATATTAAATATGCTTGAAGACACTGTGACATATTGTACCCCATGTGCAGTTTTGATAACATATCTGGTGTCAGAATGAGAAGCAAAATCCAAAGCATTTCTTTCTTTTCTTCAATTACAAAGTATGTACCAGCATTACATAGCAGGCCACATCAAACTCTTGCTCATGTGAATAGTGCCCTTAATTGGCAATTTAAATGGGTAACACAAACAGAGTATGACACACAAAATTCCGTAAGGATTCATTGGATTTCTTACTCGCTTTTACACAAGGAACCAGAAACACACATGGAGAATGCACGTAAGAGCAATGGAAGTGAGTATTTTCATGCTTTGTCCTAGAGGCTTTTCCCCGTGGTTTTACTGCAAAAGAATTTTTCATTTGCTATTTTGCAGACTTGTTAAACCAATCAGCAGTGTTCAGTTGTGAATGCTCATGGTGTAGCATGAGGCAGTGCTTGGGAGGGCAGGAGTGCTGCAGGTTCCTCGGAAATGCACAGGGCTGATTAACCATGAGGAGGTAGAGATTTATAATTAAGACATGTCAAATGGGTATGCACCATCATTTCAGGGCTCATAACATGGAACTGGCTAGCTAGCAGCAACTTGGTGCCTGGTGAAATGCTTCTGCTCCCCAGTAAAGCCCAGTCCTGAAACTAGGGGACAACTTGATGTGCCAAGAGGCAAACTGGTTCAACGTTCTTGGCAGAAAGTCAAAAGTAATAATAGCATAAATTCATCACTGTCTCGGAGATCTTTTGTAAGCAAGTTACAAACCTGAACACAAAGAGCACTGAGGTTTATTTTTTTAATGTGAAAAATGCTCAGACCCTGAAACAAGATCATGCTTAGATCCAGCTGACAAGCATTTCAACATAAAGCTAACAGTTTAGCAGAGGTTCATACTAAACATGCTCAGAAGATACCAGCTGGACATCTGTTGCTATCCTCTTGCAAGTAAGCCTCTCAAAGTCACATACAGAACATAAGATTCTACAGTAAGTTTTCACCATAAAATGGGGGAGGGAATTTGATGTTTAAGAAGTTGTATTAATTTACAGATTTTAAAAACTATTAGAAACAGAAGACAACAGAATTGCACAATTTTTTATCTAATAATGGAACAGTTATTAAAGGTATTATCAAGCCCACCTGCATTTCAACTGCAGTACTATGCTATACTGCCATCTTTACTTAGTTTATGTGTTTATAAGCACATAAACTTAGTTATACTTTTACCTTTAAATCTTGCAATGGTGATGAATTTCCCTTAAATAGTTATTCAACATTCATATTTCCTGAAAGCATACATTTTTTACTGAAACTGTCTCTGATAAGTGGTTAATACACATCACAGATAACTAGCACTCTAGATGAAGTGTGCATTAATTACTGTTAATTTGGAACATAATTCTTAAGAAGACACATACCCACATGCTTACACAAAGTTCACCACAATTAATGCTTTGATAGACAAAAGTGAAGATTTCTAATGATTTGTCACTAATAAATGACAGGTATTGACCACAATACTTTCCTAGCTGGAGTAGACTGTACCAGGGAATCTCAAACAGACAGTATCCTAGGCCTCTTTTCTTAAACTGATTGAACAGATTTGTTGCCTCTTCAGGGAAGAAAAATGTTAAAAAAAAAAAAAAAACAACA